>JAPDRO010000024.1:0-558687 GCA_030247885.1 Taxawa tesnikishii (nom. ined.)
CCCTAACCCTAACCCTAACCCTAACCCTAACCCTAACCCTAACCCTAACCCTAACCCTAACCCACTCACTCACTCACTCACTCACTCACTCACTCACTCACTCTTATTCTTACTCATTCTTACTCTCACTCACTCACTCTCTTTTTCAATGTTTTTTCTCTTTCTACTTTATTTCTTTCTTTCTATTTTATCTCTCTACTTCTTTTATTCTTCTTATATCTTATTACTCTACTACTTTATTACTTTACTACTCTATTACTCTACTATTCTATTACTCTACTATTTATTACTCTATTATTTTATTACTTTACTACTTTACTACTTTATTATTTTATTACTTTATTACTATATTTTTATTACTTTCTTATTCTTTTTTAAATATTACTTTAACTCTACTAATTTATTATTCCATTCTTATATTACTATATCTCTATTACTTTACTCCTTATCTTTTACTATAAATCTCTTATTTTAACTTTTTTTCTTATTTCTTCTTTCTTTTATTTTATCTCTTCTTATTTTCCTATTTTTTACTTTTATTCTATTTCTATATTATTATATCCCTATTACTTAAACTTTCTTTCTTTATTCCTTCCTTATTATAACTCTTATTTTCTAACTTACTTATTTTATTCCTTCTCTTTTTATTACCTTTTCTTTTTATTATCTTCTTTTTCTTTTATATTATCCTCCTTACTTTACTTTCCTTTACTTTTTTTCTCTTATTCTTAACTAATCTCCTTTTTCTTTTTATATTCCACTATTTTACTTTAATTTCTTTTACTTTACTATTAAATCTATTAGTTTTTCTTTTTCTTTCTTTTATCTTTTTTTATCTTAAGAGATATATCTTTTCTCTTTAAAATATTATACTTGTTATAGAGAGAAATATTACCTTTTTTTTTGAAAATCCTATATAGAGAAATATTGTTCCTTTCTTTAAAACTTAGCTTTTCTATGATTATCGTCTTCTTCATTTATATACTTACTTTTTACCCTTATTTATCTAAACCCTAACTCTTAGTTCTATATTATCCTATATAATCCCTAAGGTTTAAGAAGAACTTTATTATACTTTAGGATTCTTTCTTAACTTCTTTATAACTTAGCTTAAGTCTATTTAACTAAGTTACTTTCCTTATCTATTAGACTTCTTCTTAACTACTCTAACTAACTTATTATTAGGCGTTTACTTTTTGTTAGGACTCTTCTTGCTTGTCGGAGCTAGTAAGGACCTAACGTATTTACCTCTTAAGCTATTATCTATTTTTTCCTTCGCTACTTCTTCTGTTTTTTCCTTCACTACTTCTTCTGTTTTTTCCTTCACTACTTCTTCTGTTTTTTCCTTCACTACTTCTTCTGTTTTTTCTTATAGGTCGTTGCTATTAGTTGTCTCTGACCTCGCTATCTTAGAACGACAATAAAGCCTTTGCCGCTACTCTGACTCCCTGTACCGCCATTCCGCCTCCAAATCTTGTCTCCTCTCCCAACCAGTCAAAGAAATCCTCCACCCCGGCGAATCTGCGCCGGAAGTGGTCCTCTAGCCATCTGGCTCCTCCGGCGCTCACGAATATCCCGTAACAGAGCGGCAGGACCACGTCTCCGTGCTCACACGCTTCTTCCTTACTGGTCTTGCTGAGCTCAGCCCTTTGGCAGATGGACTGAGGGTTTAGGCACCAGAAGCAGCTCGTGTACGGACGCAACCACTTTCGTCCGCGTGTCTCGTGCCGCTGCCGTACTCGACTGCGCTCGTGAAACACCTCATGCCGCCGGGCACACTTGGAGAACTCGTGCTTCCATTCCTCGTCCATCGCACGGCAGAGCAAGCATGTCCGCGCACGCTGGCCAGGTCCAGACGGTAGTTGACAAGTTCGGAGTGAGCCTGCAGCCGCTCTTGCTGGATGAGATCGAGTCCGGTGTGGGCGGTCTGCCGTCTTGTCGCGTCCGAGGCTGCGATTGGATCCTCGTGAGCCGCTTTGCAGACGTCGCAAGCCACGTCTTCCGGCATGCACCACCTTCGGTGCTGAGCGAGATCGAGGTGTTCGCTCAGCGAAGTTCGGAAACATTGCTCGCCTCGTAAGTACTTGTGCACGGCCTGCTTGTCCCGTCGCTTGCGAAGTGACACGTCGTCCCTGCAGCTGCCCGTCTGCTCCGAACCGACGTCGACGTCGTCTTCGAGCTGTGCCTGCCACGTCGCCGGCAGGAGAACCATCGAGTACGCCTCCATCCCGTCGCGGCCGGCCCGACCCGACTCCTGCGCGAAGGTGACCAACGAGTCCGGCTCCTACGTTCATGACCAGACGTACATGAGCGTGGTCGAAGCCTTCGGCAAGAGCGGTCGTGGCAACGAGATACGGGCGGTCGGAGGTATGGATCCAGCGATCAACGATGAGCTTCTTCTGTTCCGGCGTTCCGCTCTTTGCGGTGTATGCAGCACAACCAAGCAGTTGGCACAGGCTGTCCGCGTCCTCACACGTTCGGACGTATAGGACGATCTTGTCACGGGAATGATCGAACAGGTCGGAGTCGCGCCACGCGTCTTGCGCTTCGACCGCACTCTGCTCCAGAAGGCTGCCTTTGCGAGGGTCTGCCCTGCGGACCATGTAGAATATGTTGGGTCGGTTGCTCGATGCTCTGATGGTTGTCGGACGGTAGAGGTAGTTGCGCTCCTCAAACTCCTCTTTCATGGACGGAGGCAGTGTGGCTGTCAGGTAGACAAACTGCGTCCTGAGATTGCGGACCGCAGTAAGGTCGACGATGCTCGATCGGTAGTCAACGGCAGTCACCGTCAGGTGGCATTCGTCGATCACGATTCGATCGAGTTTCTGCTGGACGATCAGGCTTCGTGCGTATTTCGTGAAGTGTGTTGTGGCCGCAGCCTCAACGCTGACGATTATCAGCGATGCTTCTCGACTTTCTCCCGGCAACCATTCGAGGTGAGCGATGTTCAGTTCCCGTATCCGCCGAAGCAGGTCTGCCCGAAGGGATACGAGCGGCACGATGAGGATGGTGATCCCGGCATCAGGCAGCGTACACGGCAACATGAAGGACAGGCTCTTTCCGGCTCCGGTTGGCAAGATGGCCACCACCTGCTCCGTCCACGACATGATCGTGGTGAGGGTCTGTTCCTGCTCCCTCGATTTCCACATCATTCTCTGGTTGCCGTAGAGCTTTCTGAGCCCTTCCAGCAGAGCCTCTGCCGACCACGGTTTGCGGGGCCGATAGACACCCTTGGCAAGTCGTTCCTTCAGTCGACACTCTTCTCCGTCCCTCTTTCGCTTCTTGCCTTTTAGCATCGTCTCCACTCCCAGAAGTCCTGCCACAACGTTGACGCGCGAAGTCCCATTCGGATCAGCCCGTCCCACACGTTGCCGAAGGTCGCTCCCGTCTGATTGGCATACGCCCTGTTGACCGTGCGTGTCTTGTGGTTGCGCTGTCTCGTCATCGCTCGGATATCCTCCTCCATCTCCTCGGCGTCCTCGTCGTCTTCGTTGACTTCGAAGCAGCCTATGTTGCTCGCAAACTTGGTCTTGACGATGGCCACGCTCATCTGGCGCCAGTTGGAAACGTGAAGCCGGGGTGTGCACGCCCGAGCACTGGCTTCCTCCAGACAACGACTCAACCGTCCTTCGCCCCACACCTTTCCGTCTTTCTCCCACAAGAACGAGGAGAGCAGTGCCTTTGGTGATTGCTGCCGCAGAAAGACCTGTCGTAGCGGCACGACATAGACGAGGTAATCCAGCAACAGGTCGCCCACCGGATTGGCGAGAAACCGGATGTTTTCCTTGTACCTGCCCGTCTGCTGCTGACCTTTGTGGTATTTGACATGTATCATGACACGATCGTGGCGGAGTGTGATGGATCGTCGTCGTTGCGTGTTCCGCCAGGTCATGGAGAAGAACTCGCTTTCGCGGATGGGCTGACCGCCACTGATGTGAACGAGGACACACAAGCGTTTCAAGAACTCCTGCACAGTTGCCTCGTAGCCGGCTAGCGCACTGTCCCTCCAAACGAAGCCGCTCGCTGATCGACGGTCTTGCTGAAGGAAAAGGCGGCACAGTTGCTCGGAACGCTCAACGGCGGCCAACAGAGCTTTGTCCGTCCCCTCAGCAGGAGAGCGTTGTCACGATGCTGGATCAAGCTCCAGCCGACGGTATCGACGTTGCCGCTATCTCTAAGCGCCCAAGACTGCATGCGGCGTAGGTCCTTCTGACCCAGCAGCAAGTCGTCGTACAGTAGCCGTTCGCACTCACGGTATTCGGAGAGCAGTAGCGTGGGGATCTGGTCCATACGCAGCTCTGTATCTTCGTATGTCAGGACCTGTTCGCTTTCGTCCCAACAGGCCTCATGATCACCCACGCTGTCCTTCGAGATGCGAAACAGCAACAGGCGCCAGCGGAGTATCTCCCCCATCGGCGTCTCGGCCGTCTGCTGCAGATAACTCTCACAGCATTCCTTGACGAGCGCGAGCGTTTCTCCCCACCCTGCCGCTCTTTGCGAGCACAGTCATAGAAGATCAGCAGCTGCGCGACCCATATCATCGCAGACAGACTGCTGTTGAAGTTGCCGGGTTCCATCCAGCCTTGCGTAGACGGCTTGATGCTTAGCATCGCGCAGAAGCTCACTATTGGCGAGCGGTACCGTCGGGCTCCGGTAGTGTGACGGATAACGAGCATCCATAACTCAACCAGCCCATCTCTCAGTTGGCCCTTGATCCCTTCACCCGTGCCCGTCGCTCCCCGTTCTGCTAACCGACGGAGGTTATGCCACACCACCCTTTGCTTGTCCGTCGGTTCGATCACGTCCTCTGGCCGGATCGTCTCCTCCGAGTCAGCACTGAAGTGGTACTCGTCACAGATCGCCACTCGCTCCAGGTACGACAGGAACTGTGACGCCAGCTTGAAGTAGACCTTGAGCGTGCCGGGCTCCTTGTAAGGATCGAACGGCCGAACCTTCCCAATCGACTCGACCTGCGACGACTGGAACCGACTGAGAACGACGCGACATGGCCAAGTGAGCATACAGTCGGGTCCGTCGAAACACCAGCCGTGCGCCTCCCTGAGCACGTCCTCCATCGCATCGACGATCGTCCGCAGAGGACATCCTTCGTCTCGCGAGGGCACGGCGATCGCTGCTCGGATCTCGTCTTTCTTCAAGCCGCAGACATGGTCGACGATGCCGGTCTCTCTGAGCCATGGTACCACGGTAGAACGATGCTCGTCGAATCCGCGGACACGGTTGGCCGCAGATGCGGCGTCGCGCTCTGCCTGAAGGATGTCTTCTTCTTGCGTCCGGAAGAAGTCACGCTGGTGACCGGCTCGCCTCCGACCGCAAATCTCCAGGTCCGCTACTTGGACCTCGAAGTACCTCTGCCAGCTTCCGACCTTGAAGAAACGCTGACAGGCGCGGTCGCAAGACCACAGCTTGTTGTGGGTATGGACCTGCTTCAAACGAGCATCGCCGCCTCGCTTCTGTCCGTTGACCCAGCCGTGTTGCCGCTCACAATGATCTTGCATGCCACGCGGAGTGCGGCATATATAGGGACAAAGCCTGCCTTCGCCATCTTTCCCGCCACACTTCAAGCCGTCGAAGTACACCGGAAGTCCCGTTACGGGAGGCTCTGTTGCTGCTGGATAGATGACATCTGCCTCGACTTGCGCAAGTTCGGTAAAAGACCCGACTTTGGCAATAATGTCCCGCCGTTGTTGTAAGCTGAGACGCTTGTGATGCACACGAAGATGTTTGGCGAGCTGCGAAGGTACGACTGCATACTGACAATGGATGCAAACAAGGATGCGGTGCTGGGCGACTACTTGGAAGAGACGATGAAAATCATCCATCTGAGTCTTGGCTTGCCTTCACGGCTGCCATACTTGCGAGGCCAGACATAGCTATATTACCTTTCTAAGGATTTAAAGGATCCATGTGATGCTCAGGATCAATTGTTTAGAGCGTACTGATCACGTCGCATAGACACAGGGCTGGTCTTTGTTTGGAGAGGCCGCCCTGCGAAAATGCGGGAGTGGCCTATGCACAAGGCGCCTCATCTTTTTCCTTTTAAGACCGCCGCCCTTGATGTTCCATGTATATGGCATATATATGAGTGGTGTTTGGCATGCAGAGAGAATAACCTTATGACAGTATAGTGTGTGGGTTTCGAGAAGGTTGGGGCTCGGGAAGGCAAACGAATCGTGGTCAACAGGTGCAAACGAATCGTGGTCGTTCCTCTAACCCTTAGGGTTATAGCCCACGCAAAAGCAAACGAATCGTGGCCATTCGTTTGACTTCTACGAGTAGGTAGATATAAGGAGTAGAGTTACGTAATATAAAGTTACGTAGTAGTACTTAGCTATTTAGGCGGTAGTAGGGAAGCGAAAGTTACTTTATTATAATAGTCTTAAAGTTAATTTTAAGCTTAGAAGCTTTATTAAATAAGAACTCTCTTATACGTATAATTAACTACTCCCTATTAAGAACTCTAATATAGTATTTAGCTTTCTAATAGAGTCAAAAAAGTATACTTTATAAAATACTTCCTCGTCCTTATTAATAGTACGAAGTACCTTCTTTATTAAGTTAGTAATATTAGGATTTAATATCTTACTTAAAAGTTAATCGATCTCCCTTTAAAGAACTTTATATTTCCTACTAATTTAGTAACTATAGCTACTTTTCTTTTTAAAGCTATTTCCTTTATATTTTCTTCTTTATATTTCTCTTCCTTTTCCTTCGAATTAGATAAAATAAGATCTTTAAGTATCTTATCGTCGTTTATATTCTTACGGAGATTATTACTAAGGTTGCGAGTATTTTATTTGTCGAGATTATTATATAAATTAATAAGAGTATTTAGATCCTAGTTAAGAAGTATATTAACTATTATCTTACGCTTACGTTCCTTTACTTTCTCTTCTTTAATCTTACGTCTTATTCCTTCTAAAAGTAACGAAAGGGGAAAGCTTTCTAGTATAAGTATATTCGTATTATTAATATTTATAAGTAGAGTTTTAGCATAGCTACTATATAATAGTTTAGTATTAGTAACTTTATAAACTTCTCCTTACTTATTAATAGTATATCCTAGTATAGTTAGGTACTCGTATTCTCCTTAGTTAAGTAGTAAATATCTCTTAAAGTACTCTTTAATATTTTCTAAGTCCTTAGGCTAAAATAGTTAACTCTTCTTAGAACCTTTACTTCTAGTATAATTGCGATATATATACTTATAAAGGAACGTATAAACTACTTACTTTATAGTAAACTCTTTTCTAGTTAGTCGTCTTATTTTAAAGAGGATTATACTACTAAGGTTAAACTAAAAGATATTTATATTTTTCGTAATTTACTATAAGTTATAAAGAGTTCTCTTAGCTTTTACTTACTTATCTCTTCTATTAAGAAGAAGTCTTTTTAATTAGATAGTATCTTCGAAGTCTTCTTAAAAGTTTAGTTTAAAGGTTATTTTTTCCTATAGTAGTCTTATAATAGTAAGAACTAGTATTTACTAAGTCTTTCTTCTTCTTAGAAGATTTTATTACTTAAGTTAAGGGCTACGTAGTAGTATTCGTCGTTATTACTAATCCTCTTTACTTCTTTAAATACTTAGTAAAATAACTCGGAAATTAAGACGATAAAGTTATTAGCTTTAGTAGTACTAATAACTTAATAGCTAAGTAAGTTAAGTTACGATATAATAAGTCGTAAGTATAGTTAGACTTTAGTAAGTATATAGTAAGGAAATATTATCTTTTAGTAAGTTTCTAAGGTATTTATAACTACCGTACTTACGAATTATAGTAGCGTTATTAGTAGTAACTTTAGGGCGTAGTTTCTAGAGAATTTATAGTCTAATATATAAATTTAAAAGTTTATTACGTATTTTACTTTCTTAAAGGGAAATATAGCTAATATTTAGAGATTTTAGTTTTAAAAGAATCCTTCCTTTTACTTCTTCCTTACTATTCCTTATTACTACTATTAATTAATCCTTTTAACTTATAGCATAAAAGGAATATCTTTTTATATAAATATAAACTTCTTATCTTACGAGCTTTACGCTTTTATTTAGTACTAAGATAAGACTATAATCTTAGTAAAAAGTAATAAAGACTTATTACGAAAAGGAAAAGTATAAGAATAGCTAGGAAACTAATAATAAAAGAAATTATTAAGAGAGTTAATAAAGGAAATTATCTAAGGAAATAAATAGAAAGATTATTAAAATAATATAGAAATATACTTCCTTTCCTTTATAAGTCTATTCCTAGACTTAAGTTTTTATATAACTCTTAAAGCTATATAAAACCTAGCCTACTAGCTAGCTAGCTACTTTATATAATCCTCGTACTATAATAAATCGAATCCTTATAGTACGCTAACGATTACCTTTAAGCCTATATTTTTAACGTTTATAAGTAATTTGTCCTTTAGTTCCTCGTCCTATAAATTAATTTCTAATCCTTTATCCTTAAGTAAAGGTATGCCGCCTTTAGTAGCTACTAACTAATCTTATAGCTATTTAGGTATAGTTAGGAAGATAGGCTAAATCTACGACTTTAACTAATTTCGAGTATAAGTCCCCTTTATTTTAATACTATCTAAGGTTTCTAGTACGTAGGTACTTATAAGAGTAACGCTTTTAATCTTAAAAGGACTATACTATTAAAATAGTAGCTTATCTTTTCGGATTTTCTTTTATTCTATATTATAGATAAGGACTTCTTATTTAATATTTAGCTATTTAAACGTAGTATTCTTTCGATTATTAAACTCCTTTACGTTTTACTCTTATATTTACCGCTAGTATAATAGTATATCTTCTAAAACTTTATCTTAGTATACTAACTACTATACGCGTATAGTTACTAGATTTATAGTTATTCTAATAGTACTTTAGTTTAGTACTTACTATAATAGGAATTTTAGTTTAATTAGAAGAATAATATCTCTTCTATATAGGATTTATACTAGGGATATATTAATAGATCGCCTTAGCGTAATCCGGTCTACTTATAAGGTTTCTAGTAACTATACGTCCTAAGGCTTACTAAACTCGAAAGTAAGCTTTAATAAGTAGTTAATAAGGTTCGAATGTCCGCGTTTTATTAATCTATTACCTTTAAGATAATAAGCGAAAGTAATAATCTTCCGAATTTTATACTATATAACTAATATAAATATATAGCCGAAGTTCTTAGATTTTCTATTACTAATTAGTTTAGCGAAGTACTTATATTTATAAATAACGTCCTTATAAAGGAATCTTATAATAGTCTAGTTATTAAGCTTACGTAACGCTTTAGCCTCTAGTTACCTTAATACTAATTCTCTAGTAATAACAAGGTATTCCTTATTACTAGACGTAAGTATAGAAATAATATTTACTAACTATACTTCTCTAAGGACTTACTAGTAAACTAGATATAATTCCTTTATATCCTTATAGTTAGTACGTATTTAATACTCTAGGTAGTTCGTATAATATCTAGAAATATCTTTAAAGGTATTATTCTACTAGTAATAGTTAGCGACCTTTTTATAAGTAGCCTCTTATTCTTAGTAACTACTTTTATTATATAGGCTTTAAATAATCTCTCGCCTCTAATCCTTACTATTAATTACTTACTATAGTAGTATATTCCTAGTATTTCTCTAAAATAGATACTAACTACAAACTAGATAGTTAAGTACTTCTTTCTTAAATACGTAAAATTCCTTAAGATTTATAGTTATAGGCTTTTTAAAGTCGTAAGGTATTTCGCTATTTTCTAAGATTTCTCTAAGTAACTTTTTACTAACAATATTCTAATAGTAGCTACTATAGTTATAGGGTATATTTTAATACTTCCGTTAACTATAATAGTATATATAAAAGTAGTAAATAAATCTACGTTAATAACTTTATTAATATCTTACTCGTTTAATATATTATTATTATTCGAAGGATAGTAAGGTCTCCGAGATAGCGTATTTATAGTAGTATATTTAGTACTAAGTATATATTAAACCTCGAATATAAATAGTCGTATCTAGGCTACTTATTAAGCTATAATAAAACTAGGAAGATTCGAGGACGATTTATTAAGCTACGCTACTAGCGTTTTAGTATTAACTTTTAAGATAAAGAATACGCTATATAAATACGAGCGTACTTTCTTTAGGGCCTTAAGTACTCCTCTATATTCGCGTTTTTTAGTATTATAACTAGATTTCGTAGTTATTTAGAGGCTACTTTTGTATTATACTAAATACTATCTCTTCTTATTATTTCTAGCTAACTATATTAGTATAGTTCCCTATTTATAAAGGCTAGAATCTACGGCTAAAATAATAGATTCTACTCCTTTAGTATAATTAATAGACTTTAGTACTAGAGTATTAGTAAACTTTGCCTTTAGTAACTTAACTACTTATTTAACTAGTTCTTCGAAGGAAAATACTACGTCTTTTATATAAGTTCGTATAGTAGTATTACTATATATATAAAGTTTTTACCTAGAGATAATAGTATAAGCTTAAGCTAAGAAATACCCGAATATTTATAATATTCTTAAATTTATCTTATTTTAAGATCTTAATAACCTTAATAGTATCTAAATATTTACTTTCTAAGTCGTAAATATAGCTAATAATCTTAATTCCGAATATATAAAATTAGGATTTTCCTTTAGTAATAATATAACTAGTACGTTCTAGATTCGTAAGAATACTATCTAGTTAATAAATATACTTTAGAATATATTTCCGAATACTAAGTACTACTTTTACGTTTCCTTCTTTATTAACTAGGCCTTTAATACTAATATTATTTAGAAATAGTAATACTACGTACGAAATATACGCTTCTAGGATTTTAGTAATAATTCTTACGAACTATACTACTAAGTTAGTAGCTCCTTAAAGTAGCGTCGTTTATCTTAGTAGTCCTAAAGGAGTTATAAATCCTATTATATCTCTATATTTTATAGTAAGTTCTATTTAATCGTATTTAGAGAAGAAGTTAATAAGAAATATTATTACGAGTCCTATAAATTACTCGCTAAATTTATTTAGATTTAAAGGTAAATTTCTATTATAGATAGTAATATAGTTAATATTTATAGTTATATTAACGATACGGAACTTATTTTACTTCTTCTTAGTAATAAGAAACTATAGATTCTAATATAGGCTATAATAGTATTTTAGTAATCTTACCTTTAGTTATTCCTATAGTATCTCTATAATCTTAGGGATTATTACTTTAAGTATAAGGAACCTTAGAGCTTACTATACCTTATAGAGTATTATCCTAATCTCCTAAGGCGATATTATATCTAGTTTAACCTTTCCGATTTCTAAGAAGTCTTATACTAGTACTACTTCTCTATTATATAGTATTTCTAGTAGTAAATCCTTTTCCTTTAACTATAGCTACTCTCTAGTTTATAGTTTTATAATACGTTCCTTATTAAGATAAGTACTACGTTAGATCTTAGAGAATTTCGAAATAAGTTATTATTTATATTACTTTACTAACTATAAAAGTAGTTTCTCTCTTACTAATATTCTTTCCTTTTAGTTAATAAGTCCTCTTAGAATTAAGCTATTAGATAAGGACGAATTAATTAGATTAACCTTATTTACCTTTTACTTATATAGTATCCTCGTATATATTATATTGTCTCTTCCCTAGCTCTTTATATAGGAGCGTCCTTACTCTTAAATTAGACTAATTATATAGGATAAATCGAATCTTTTAACTATTCGAATCTCGGCTATTTATAAATTTTTAAATATATATAAGAGGAAGGCTATAAGCGCGCCTTTTTAGTACTTTTAGTCTTACGTATTATTATATAACTGCGTAGACTAGATCCGTATATTTAAGTTATTACTATCTAATTATTATAGTCGTATTATTCTTCTACTAGTCTTATTAGATACTATATCTAGTATAAGATTTCTAGACTTTAAATTTAGCGCTAAGCCTCTAGACTTTAAATAACCTTACGTTCTTAGTAGTAACTACTAGCTAATTATATTTATATAGCTCCTAGAGCTATATAAAGATTTACTAATAATCTTACTAGTAGCTTTACTATTACTAGCGCTCGATACTACGCGTATACTTATATACGTAACTTTATACTTAGATCTTTCGTTTCTTACTAGTTTATTTAATAAGGTAAAAGCCCTACTAGTTATAGAGCTACTTACTCTTTTCCTTACCTTACTATAACTAGTACTATAAAGTAGTATAGTATTTCCTTTATAATATAATTCCGATTTATATAAGGATAAATACTAATAAAAAAGTAAAGATATTACTAGACTTATTATATATAGTACCTTCCTAGGTACTATCGTTATAGTTAATTACTTTTAGCTTAGATATACGTTCTTATAGTCGTCCTAGGATAATGTTATTAAGGAGTTAGTTTATAATAAGGAAAGAAGTAGAAATCTTAATATTACTAAGACGGATAATAACTCCTTAAGTTATACTCTTAAAGGTACTTTCCTAGTTATGCTACGTAATACTAGACTCGGCTTATTACTAACGAAAATGCCGACTTACTTTACTATAAAAGTACTTATTAAGTTATATTTAGACTCGGAATTAATTAGAGCCTAATATTTACTTAAGTAGTTATTTAGCGATACCTTTATAAATAGACTTTTAATATAAATAAGATCCTTATTTATAGTAGTAAATTTATCGTCTTTAAGGGGTTTTTCCTCCTTATTTATAACTAGTAGTTTTACTTATAATAGCCGGATATTAATTCCTTTTCGATTCCTCTTATTATATAGGGAGATAGTAAATTAGTATTATTATCCTTTAATAAAGAATACTCCTATTTACTACTAGCTATCGTCCTTAATAAATACGTAATATACTATTAGTTTTACGCTAGTATTTCTAGTAACTAGATCCTCCCTAGCGTATTTCGGATTTTAATATTTAGCGAAGAAGTACTTAGCTACTACTAGTATAATACTAATAAGTTTATATAATAATAGAGATACTCTTATACTCTTAGTTATTTCGAAGACTTCTTTAAGATTAACTTCCTTTTAGACTATCTTATCTTATCTTAGTATCTTTAGTTATATTCTACTATAAACTTTCCGTATAGTAGAGGGATCTTTTATACTTAGTTCTAAGCCTTTTACTATTTAACTTCGCCTTATATTACTTAGTAAAGTTAAATTCGAAGGTTCTAGTTTTATAGAATATTTAACGTACTATTTAGTTCTTATAAATTTTAAGACTAAAAGCTTACTAGTAGCCCTTTCCTTCTCTTTTAGCTTACTAATTTAATAGTCTATAGAATTAGTATTACTTTACTTACTTCCTAGTACTTTATTAGTATATACTATAGTAATACTAATAGTTTTCTAAGAGGTTTCGACTATATAATACTAAATAGTAACTTTATCTTTAGAGTCTTCTTCCCTATTACTAGCTAGTCCTTTAAGTAATACTTTTAATTCCTTTAGAAAGTCTACTATAAGGAACCTTACTTATATAAGGCGGCCCGAATATATATCTTTTTCTTCTTCTTTTACTCTTATTATCTAAATAACTACCTTCTTTAGTCTAAAGTATTTTAGTACTTACTTATACTAAGAAGGTTCTCCTTTTCCTCTTAGTTATAAAGACGTTTTAAGGGCTTATTTTTACTACTTAAGAAGATACTATTACTATTATAGTACGCCTAGCCTTTACGCTTATACTCTTTAAGATATATATAACTATTTATACTATAACTTAGTTTATAGTAAAACTAGTAATTTATAAGTCCTTAAGGGTATATAGGGATAGTATTTACCCCTATAACTAGGGATTCAAAGGCTCTCTAATACTATCTTCTAGTAGTTATAAGTATTACTCTTATAACGTTTTCTAAACCTTTCTATATATATACTAGTATAAAGTAATTAACTAGCTAGCTTACGTAAATAAATATCTTACTTACTTACTTAACTAGTTTTTTATAGCCTTATTAGTATATTCTCTATATACTTAATTAGTCTTAAAGCTTATAGTTATATTCTTTTTCGAAGTATAGTATAATTTTACTATTTCCTTAAAATAACTATTATTAGTTATAGGGCCTATAATTCCTTAATAACTAATCTTCTTATTTAAGAACTTCTTAGTTACCTTTATAATCTTTATAAAGTCTCTAAAAGTAGCTAGATCCTCGCTATTTAACTATGCCTTCTAATATACTTTTTTCGATATAGAAGGTACTAGTTTACGTAATAATAAAGACGCTCGTTTAACTATATTTATATACTTATTTAGTACTTTCTTTTATAGAACCTAGAAGCGCTAATAATATCCTTTTAGTCCTCTAGAGTTTTACCTTTCTAATTCTTAGCCTTCTTATAAAAAGTAGCTAGTATAAACTTAGTATTCCTTAAATAGTCGATATTATTCTTTCGGTACTTTTAGAGAATCTTTCTCTTTAAACTAGTTTATTTCCTATTTATATAGGAATCTAAAGACTAAATAAATTTAGTAGGTCCTTTATTTATATATTAAGGAAGAGATCTAATAGACTTCTCTAAAGTAATAAAGTTATTAATATACTACTCTTTTTAGTCTTTAATAAACCGAGTAATATTACTACTAGTAAACCTTAAAGATTTAATAGTATCTAGCCCTAGTAAGTTACTACTAGTAATAAGGCGACGGAGATCTCTAATAAATAAGCCTTACCTTCTACTTATACTAATAAATACCTAAATAGGAGTAGTAAGTTAAACTATAATAAAAGTAGTCGTAGTTTTACCTTAACTATTACTAGGAATATAGATAGCTTAACTATTAGACGAGGACGTCTCTATAACTAATAGAAGCTTGAGATTACTATTTAAAGTAAGTCTAGGAATATTATTATAAGTATTAAATAGTATAAAATCCTCGTCGAACTAGTATCTTTTATTAGTAGTATAAAAGGTACTAAACGCTTCTCCTTCTTTAAAAGTAATACTCTAAGTAACGTTCTTAAATATAGTAAGTTTTATAGATATTATAGCGTAGTAATAATAATATAGTTTTCGTTATAGTAAGATTTCTAGTACTATCTTTAGTAGATAAATATAAATCTCTATTTAGAGTAGTACTATTATCTCTATCTTTTATAATAGTTTAGTACTTTATACTTTATTTTTAATTTCTAGTAAGGTTCGTCCCTAATATAAGTATACCTTAGTATCTATATAGTCCTTGTATTTTTAAATTTAGCTAGGCCTTTAATACTACTTACTCTTATAAGTACGCCTTCGACCCTTTTAGTCTAAATATACTCCGATTTTAAAATAGGAAGCCTTAAGACGCTAACTATACGATACCTTATAAGGGTTCCTTATATATTATATTACTAATATAAGAGCTATTTCTAGCCTTTAAGGTCCTCCGTATTATCGTAAATACGCGAGTAATTAAAGGGGTTAATCGTCCTCCTAGTATCGACTAAAACTTCTACTATTTTCCTACTACTTTACGTACTCTTTTTATTAACTATTTCCTTAAGGGCTTTATTTCTCCCCTAGTATAGTTACTAAAAATATAGTAGGGAGAACCTTATATTAAGTTAAGTTAAGACTATAGAAGGTAGCTATGTAAGTAGTAATAAAGATAGTAGTTAGTAAAATATAAGATAAAAATAAGATATAGAAAAAATAGTTATTAATTAAATAAGTAACTATCTTATATATAGACCGAATAAGTAGAAATTAAAGGTAACTTCTACGTAACTAATAACTTATAACTATCTAGCGGCTACTTTATTATACTACGTTAAGCTTTAATAATACTCGCTTTAAGTTATAAGGAACTAATTTAATACCTTTAAAGCTTACTTAGATATTATCCTTTATAATTACTTTATTAAAAGTAATATAAAAGGCTAGTAAGAAGGCTTCTTTCTTAACTTATATAGTAGAGTATTATAACTAGCTATTAATTTTCGCGTTATATACTTACTTTAAGGGAATAAAATAGCTTACGTTAAGTAGTTATAATAAATATAACGAGTATAAGAGTATATAAAGAATAATAATCTTTTATTCTCTATAGTAGTTATAAAAGTTATAATTATTATAACTTTCGTAGCCGTCTATAATTAATAGGTAATATATACTTACTTAACGCGCCTTTATATATACGTTAAAGTACTTTAACTACTTTAAAGTAAGCTTATTTATCGTCTAGTTATTAGCGCTAGTCTTAAGTACTTAGTCGCAAGGTAAGTCTACGTATTAGTTTAATATAAGGACCTTACTATTAAAGATAACGAAGAGTAGGATAGCTTACTTAGTAGCGTAAATACCTTAGATAATTATAACTTACTCTTAGTTACTTAGTTATACCTTTTTAGAATTACTTTATTTCTTAGAGTTTATAAAGACTATTTAAGTATTAATTATACTTATTATAAAGTCTATCTTATTAAAGTTATATATATCTTTATTTAAGATATTATACTTCTTCTTTATCTTCTTAACTAACTTAAACTAAAGTATTATAACGCGTACGTCTTCGTTTAAGGCTCGCTAATAATCGTATAAATAACTATATTAAAGCTTAACTTCCTTAGTATATATTTTAAACCTATCTACTTAGTACTTACTAATAGGCCCTTTACTATACGTAGCTAGTAAATTATTAGCTATTTCTTTTACTATAGTCCTTATAGCGCCTATTCCTCGCGAGTCTAATTTAATTATACGTACTACTATTACTTCCTTCTTTATCTTTTATAACTTCTTTAAGTTAAGCTTATAGTCGTATTATACGAGCTTTTTATCGCGTCGTTGTTTTAAAGTTATTTAAGGGACGTCGAATACTTTAAACGCGTATCTTTAACTATTAGGAGAAGTTACTTAAGTAGCCTTAATAGTAAGGTATAATATACCTTTATTATAAGTTAATTACGCATTACGTTATAAAGGCATTATTATAATAGTTTATAATAGTCGCAATATTAGTAAGGGCGGACCGCTTAGTAATAGTAAACTACTCGGTAATAAAATACGTTATTCTTTATATTATAAAGTTCTTTAGTTACATTAAAAGCTCGAAGATAATAGTTAATTACTATAAACTATAATTATCGGATATTTAGCTACTATTACTAATTAAGAACCTTTTAACTTGTGACAAAAGTGATGTCACGTGAGCATCTACTCTTGTATACCTTAGGTAGGGTTATACATGTTAACACTCCCCTAACCCTAGTAAGGGGTACAAGCGTGCAACGTCGCTAATGGATTCGAGGCTCGCAACCTTCCGGGCTTATTGGCCGACTCCGCGGCTTGCCGAGGCTCTACTCCCGTTTGGGATTTTACGCGCTTCTGCCACAACTCAGGTGGGAATCGAACTCGTGACCTTCTGTCGTACATCGAGATCACGATTTAACCAACGCGCTAACCCGGGCTCATAACCTTTTAACTTGTGACAAAAGTGATGTCACGTGAGCATCTACTCTTGTATACCTTAGGTAGGGTTATACATGTTAACAGAACCTTTAGTTTAAAGGTATATATATAAGTACTTATATAGTATTAATATGTTTAGCCTTAAAGATAATTAAGGGTAGTATAGCTTCCTTAGTAGTATTTATATACTTAATTATAATTATTTACTTTTATTTACTTCCGATTTACTTTTAATTAATTACCTCGTATATATTAACTATTACTCTTAATATTTAACTTACTTCGACTATAAAGTTAAACTCGTTTATATTATAAAGGTACTTTAAAGAGTAGTTATATTATATAATTAACTTTATTACTACGTTAAATTATCTCTTTATAATATTATAACTTATTATATTAAAGCGTATACTTTTAATTTAATAAGTCTAAATACTTACTATCTTAAAATAGTAGGTTTTAAAGTAGTCGAGCTACTTCTTACTAATTAGTTAAAGAAAAGGTTATAAAGTCCTTAATAACTATATATATTTACGTTAAATTTCTTTAGCTACTTATATAACTAACGTAAATAAAGTAAAGAAGCTAGTATATATAAGATATATAATCTATTAAACTAACGTCTTTTCTTCCGCGTTCGAAAGGATTTATTATAATCTACGCGCTATTATACGTAAAGTTTATTTAACTATATAATTACGTAGGATATTATAAGGAATATTATATATACTAGTAGCCTTATAAATAAAAGGGTATTACTTCTCTTTTAAGGCATAAAGTACATTCTAAATATTAACTTTAATATAGACTAGTTTACTAGTTATAGAAGTATTTATAACGAGTAGTAATAAAGTTAAAAGATCGGAGGGTCGCGTTTTAGTAGTTTACTACTCTACCTAGTTTACTACCCCGCAGTTTACGTTAGTCTATAATAGTTGCGATGTTAGTAAGGGCGGACCACTTAGTAATAGTAGACTACTCGGTAATAAAACACGTTATACTACTTAAATATGCGTCGAACTATTCGTATATAGTAGGAAAGGAGAGATTTGCATCTATATACGAGACGGTTACTATCTACTAGTAGGGGAAGCGCTCTTATAAGCGGCAAAGGGCAAGGTACTTGTTTAATTTTATGTTATATACTTCTCTAAGATTAATCTAGGAAACTTCCCTATAAGCGAGAGAAGTTCGCGTAGTGCCGCTACGTTAAGTCTCTTAGGAACACTAGTTCCCCTATTAGCGAGCAGTCAAGTGTACGGTAGTAGGCAGCCAAAATAGTCTGTAATATGAAACCCCTAACCCTACGATCCAATCAAGCGTTCTTGGCGTCCGCGTCCAGCTCGAAATCATAAGTATCATCCTCCGCATCATCATCGCCATCGTACTCCGCCCACTGACCCTGAACATCACTGCCTTCGACGAGGGGCAACAAGAAGCATTCCTTGACCGGACCGCCAGTGATACTGTACTCGATGTCAGGGTTTTGGAGCATGTTAAGACCGTCGACAGGATCTTTGACGAGGAATATCTTGGCACCCTGTGCTACGGTCGTGGAAGCATCGTTGGTAGAATTGTATGTGCACACTGCGGGGTAGAAGATGCTGAATGATGAGTCGACAGCAACGAGCATGCCGTCAGAGTCCCCACCTTCGTCGGCATCCAGGGGACGAGGCCCCTGTAGAAAGGTTAGCAGTCAGCTACGATAAATTTGTTACTTGGTATGCTTACACATAGACGGACGACTCTGGGAGGTGCTCTTGGTCGCCAGTGCGAAGACGGCTGACGCCGACCTTGGACATAGTGTTATTGTAGTAGTGAAGGATACCACCATTTGGAGTTGACAGGACCACGTCTTCGAATCTCTGCCAGAGCGAGTTGCATTGAGTGAAGTAACCAAGTTCAGCATCAGAGCTGTTAGCGGGCTGGATGTAGATGTTGTCATCACTGCATGCTGAGAGCACGTAGTCGCCGCTCGAATTGGCAAGTACCAGGGTTGTGAAATCGTACCCATCCAAGTAGTCCTCAGCCAAGTCATACGGTTTGGTAGCAATGTCAGGACCCCGGTATCCGACTTCAGTAGCGTTAGAAATGACATATTCCGTAAGATCTAGAAGGGTGTAATTGCCGGCCGTCGAGTTTGCAATGGCGACGGCGCTAGAGTTATTGACATCTCTGTGATACAGCAACGGGACATCACGACGAGTCTTGCTTGACTTGCTCGAACTGTCGGAACCATTGGTCTTGTTCCTGTAGCGAAAGTCAGTTGAGGGGCACCAGAACGCATGACTTCATGAGCATGACTTACCCGATGCACCATGACTTGAGAGGAATATCCTCAAGCTTGTGAATAGTCCATTCCTTTTCCGCGAAGCCGAAGCCCTTCACGGCTGCCGAGACCTTGTTGTTGAAGCTTAGCACTGTTGAGATACCTGTGCAGTTATTCAACGTTTTGATGCCGGCAGAATCTACCCCTTCCTTTGTGACGTTTGCTTCGAGAGCAAAGGCTGCTTCGGCCTTGAGAGCTGGTTCTTCGATGATTCCAACGCTACCCTTGCACCTCGTGCAACCGTCGAACACGGTGACAGCCAACTCGAGCCCAATAGGAAGTCCGAACTCAACCGAAACAGAGACCTGGCCTTCGGCCTCGACACTCGGTCTGAACTCAGGCTTGAATCCGACCTGTGTAGCCTGGCCCTTGACAAAGTCGTAAGTCCAATTAGCGCGCGCAATGCTAAACTCGCCACGGGCAAGAACACGTCCAGTTGCGTTAGCGGTAAAAGTGAGATCGGTACCGAGGGAAAGGATTGGACCGATGGTGACGAAGCCGAGGGTGAAGGGGGAGAGAGGAAAGTCGTAGAGGTTGTTCTTGAATTGCTTTTGGTAGACAGCCTGAGCATCAACACCCAGACCGACGCCGATAGTCATGTCAAAACTGGCGCTGGCTTGACCGGCGGTGATACCTTGCAGGCCGTTAATGGTGATGTTTCCTGCGATCTTTGCACCACCAGACACGCCGCACTTGACGCAGTAGAGGTTGACGTATTTTCCCGAGGTGACGGTTACAGTCTTCTTCGCGCTCGGCGTTTTCTCGTTCTCGCTTGGCTGGGTGCCGAACGACTTGAGTAAGATGGCATCGCCCCAAGGGGAGTCCACTATCTTGGTCTTGCTGTCGATGGGCTTGCAGTTCGTCTTTAAGTTGTTGCAATCCGTGGAGTTGCGAGGGAGAAGGAGACGTGAGACGCCAGTGTCAAAGACGTTAGGCTTTCCGGTAATGATGTTGTCTGGTCTAGTTAGTATCGAATTCAGCACAGAAAAGAACGGACAGATACCCACAAGCAAGAGTGCCAATGGACTTTGCAGCACTGACTACACTAGTGCCAGCCTTCTTTACTGTATCCTTCAGGCTCGTGGCAGCGCTCTTAATTTTGTTAAAGAATTCGATCTTCCGCTTGCGAAGCCGGACTTCCCTGCGACTGTGGTGTGCATTCCTCTTCGAGACGGTCACAGTGCTTCCAAACTCACCGGAACCGGTAGAAGAAATGCCGTTGATGATTGTGGTGTCAGAGTCATGGTCGTCTAAAATATAATCAAACTGCTCGTCATTCGTATTGTCCTCGGAGTAGTAATCATCATCATCTTCCTCTGTGTCAAGCGTGACATCGTCCAGGAGGCTGTCGAAACCAAATCCACTAGAATTGTCATAGCCGAGGTTGTCGTCAAGGACCTGATCGAACGAGTTGCCCAGACAAGCAGTAGGAAGACCGTATACTGTGTCCTCTGGAGCCACACATGGACCGGAGCTTATAGTCGGGAGTGGGCTGAAAGCAATGTCAGCGCCAGTCGCAGTTGGACCTGCACTCATTGTGTTGTCTTCAGAATACGTTGTTGGGACTGGACTGTAGGCAACATCAGTACCAGGCGTAGTCGAGGCTGCAGTTGGGTTGTTGTCATCGCCTCCCCAGAGTAAGCCGGGAAAGGTTCGATCATCGAGCCCGAGGAAGCAGCGGGGAAGGGGAGTCAGAGTCGATTTCAGCAGGTGAGTACGAGCCCCAGACGACGTTAGCGTCGTGGACGGCATCCTGAAGTGGGATGGATACACCGGTCACAACGACTACCAAGCTGGCACCATCGTACGTGGCTGCACTGGCAGAGAAGTAACAACGTTCGCCGTTGTCGAAGCCTCCGCATCCATCAGTGTATGTGACAAACAGCACGCCTCCCTCAGTGCCCCAGTTGTCTTGACCATGTGCGAAAGCGTTGGCGTCAGAGAAGGTAACCACCAAGGTATTGTCATTAGGTGCAGTGACAGTGACATGCGCGGAATGATCCAGAACGACTGAAGGATTCTTGAAGTTGGGTGTTACAATGGCGAAGACGGAGGCATCATATGAGCCTGCAAAAACAAATGAGTATAAGTGCCACGGTGGATACGAGAGGAAAACGCTTCATATGAGGTATAAGATCGATCAGGGATCATACCTAGAATACTGGGCTGGATGTAGTGCATAGCTGAGCCCGAACCAGACCGCTGAGGCGTGAGATGTTGATGGTCATCCATATCGTGGTCATCGGGTATAGTTGGCAAGAGCGTAGGAATTGCGCCAAATTTCGAGAAGGGGAACGCATAGGCTGTTTCCTGAACTGTAACTACGCTAGTAGCGGTAGCATCCTCGTACGTTTTTGTGGTTGTGGTCATGATTGATGCGAGATCAGTGACAATCGTGGTGGTTGTGGGATGCACTACCGTATGGATCGTCCCGTTGACGGAGTTTCCCGTAGAGTTGAGTGCATACGTAGTGCTGTTTCCAGAAAGCCCTGCGGGCAGTGCAAGGGCGGAAGAAGCTCCCAAAAGGGAAAGAGTCCACCACCTCATGGCGAATTTTGAGTGAAAGAAGGCAGTAAGTGCAAAGAGCGGACGGTTCTGAATAGAACCTGGATAACAAGAAGACAACAGGATCGTATAAAAGAGATGTGATACTAGGTGCTGCTGCGCTGGGCGGAAAACTTGAGGGGAGACACGCTAGGCATTTATACAGCACATCAGTCACCCTGGAGCAGTGAACGCTGTACACAACAGAATGCACTCAGCTCGCCAAGTCTCAAGTTCATCTCGCTTGATCGAATCTGGACCATGAGTGCAGCTGACCGTTGATGAAAACCGCACTCAACAACCAGACATAGTCAGAGGTGTTGCACCGGGCGATGTGACTATAAGGGATTGCGGTGCATCGTAGAGGCACGTTGGAGACCGAGTCCATGGAAAGTTAATGCCAAGAAGCACGAGGCTGGCTGAAGTAGTCTCCACAAACACTTTTAACGTTTGGCTAGCACCACTGTGATACCTGTGTGTATACTGGTAATAGGGGTTGTGCGGCATCAAAAACGTTGAAGTGGAAAAGGAGATGAGAAAAGTAAACGAAGCCTCCTCGGCTACGCCTATACGTGCCGGCCCTTTCCGCCTCGAACCCCTATGGTCACTCGTCAAAAGTATCGGGATTCCCGAACCTAAATCCTACCCTCAGATGCAGTACTATAACGTAATCCGCGGGGTAGTGAATCAAGCGGGGTAGCGAATCACCGAAATGCGACCTTTTAACCCTCTACTATTACTACTAATTACTATAAGTACTACTATAGTTAGGAAATACGCTTCTATAAAAGAAAATATCTAAAAGGTAATATCTACTATAAAAAATAATAAGTACTTATTAACTTATATAATTACTCTTATATTTAATATTTAAACTTAACTTTATATAATTATATATTTAAATAAACTCTAATGTATTTTATAAGTAAGTTAGCTACTTAAGTAAGTTAGCTACCTTACGAAACTAAAACGCTTATATAATAATATTATATAATATTATAATACTTTATAGTAGTTTATATTATAAGATAATAACTACTTAGTTTAAATAGATAATTATATAACTTATTAAGCTAAGCGGGAATCTCTTTATTTCTTAGCTACTATTATAAATAGCTTAATTAATTAATAAGTTATAATTAGTTTTACTATATATTTAATTATAGTTAAGTACTTAGTTTAACTAGTTATAAGCTTAAGTTTATAATAACTTACTACTTAATTAAGTATAGTATATTTTATACTTAGAAGGGCTATAATAAGTAGTAAGACTAATATAATTAATACTTATATTAAAAGGGCTACTATAAGTAGTAAGACTAATATAATTCCTATATATAAAAGAGCTACTAAAAGTAGTAAGACTACTTATAAAAGTATACTAGTACTTAGAAGGACTATAAGGTAGTAAGACTAAGTACTATAGAGTATAGTAACTAAAAGGGCTATAATAAGTAGTAAGACTAATTATATTAAGTAAAGCTCTTTATTACTACGAGCTTACTAAGTATTATAAAGCCTACTTTACTTTTATAAATACTAAAGTCTACTAACTTATTACCTTCCCTTTCGCGCTAATTCGATTTTACTATATTATTTTAATTTATATAAACGACTATAATAAACTTAATAGACGAATTCTTTAGTAAGAAGAGGCCCGTTTCTATTCTTATAAGAAGGAATTTAAAGAGATAGTTTATACTTATAAGAAAGTAATTAATAGGAGAAAATATTTAGTTTATTATTAAGAATAAATTAAAAGAAAAGGAGGGTATATAGACGATAACTTTATCTTTAACTTTAGGGGAAGAGTCTATAATAACTATATAGTTTCTTACCTTCTTATTTTATATTTAAGTTAATATAAAAGCTAAATATTAAATTACTATTTATATTAGTAAGGATAACTAAGACTAGATTAAGAACTTAGATATAACTATAGCTAAATAAAAGGAGCCAAAGAACAAATACTTAGATAAGCTTTAAATAATAATAAGGTAGTACCTATAAGATTTTATTAACTATAAAATAAGCCTAGAAATAACTATAAATAAAGTATAGACTTAACTAACTAAGCTAAGTAAGAGGGTAGCTACTACTTAACTAAATATAGTAACTATTAAGAAGCTAAGTAAGAGACTCTAATAGTTACTTTAAGCTTTACTAAATAAATATACTATCGTAAGGGATACTATTAATACTTAAATAAATTTACTAATTAAAGAGTCGATCCTTAAGTTCTAAAAGAAAGAAGCTTCTTTTAAGGCTAAGGCTAGCTAATTTACTCTTCTTACTAAAAGGTATTAATAATAAAAGACGTCCGATAAAAGGAAATCCTAGTTACTAAATTAAGCTAAGTATTATCTTTATAATAGTAACTACTAGCTAAAAACTACTCCTTTCTTGAAGATATAAGGATTATAGTAAAGGATAAAAGGAAATAAAAGAAGTCTTAAGCTAAGCTAAAGAGGAGTAATAACAATATAATAGACTTAATTAATAAGCTCTATAAGGAAGTTATAAACTTAAAGTAAGAAAGAATAGGCTTAAAGTAAGAAAAGAAAAAGTATAAAGCCTTTAAAGTTAAGGAAACTTTAACCTTAAGTAAATCCTAGACTATAAAGTTAAACTTATTAAGCTAAGATTAAGAGTCTATAAACCTTATTAAGGAAGTTACTTATCTCTCTAAGGAAGTAAGAAGTAAAGTTCCTTACTAAAGCTAAGCCTCTAATACTAATATAAGTTTATATATAACTAACTAGCTCTAGTTATTTAAGGGACTACTTCGAGATATCTTAAGACGAAAGATTATAGTAAGAGGAGGAGTTTTATTTTTAAACTATTAAGGTATAGTAGAAATAATAAATAAGAATAAAAACTTAATCTTTCTATTAAAGATACTCTATATTCCTAATCTTAAAGCTAACTTATTATCTAAAAGGAAGATATACGAGAGCGGACTTTATAGAACCTTCGATAAAGATAATATATACTTAAAAGATAAATAAGGAAATATTATAGTAAAGGTAAAGTATAAAGGTAATATTTATATTATAAATAAAATTACCTCGCTAAATAATTAATATACGTTTCGAGTTATATTAAGTACTTATTAGGATTCTATTCTATTAAATTTACGAAATAAAATTACCTACTAATAGGTAGAATTTATATAGCTCTAAGAGCTAAGTAATTAGCTAGCTAATATACCTAAGGATTTACTAATAAAAGTTAAGGTAAATATTATATAGCTCCTAGAGTTATATAAAGATCTAATAAATAGTCCCGAAAAGGTACTAGTAAAAGATATAGCCTAAAAGTAAAGATACTAACTATAGTATAAAAGGCTTACTTATCTTAAGGCTAAAAAGATTAGTAACTTATATAAGGTTATAATACTTACTAAACTAATCTAAATTAATAAAAGCTATTAATATAAGATTTATATGCTTACTAAGATTAGGAATAAGAAGGGACTTCTCTTAATAAGAAAGCTAGAAGTACTTAACTTAGTCTATATAAATATTTACGAACTATTCGAACTATTATAGTAAGGGTATATTATATTCCTTCTTATTAATATATATAACCCTACCTAAGGTATATAAGAGTCGATACTTATATAACGTTACTTTTGTTATAAGTTAAAAGGTTATAAGCTCGAGTTAGCGCGTTAGTTAAATCGTAATCTCGATATACGATAGAAGGTTACGAGTTCGATTCTTACTTAAGTTATAGTAAAAGCGCGTAAAATCCTAAACGGGAGTAAAGCCTTAGTAAGCTACGGAGTCGACTAATAAGCTTAGAAGGTTACGAGCCTCGAATTTATTAGTAACGTTATACGCTTATACCCCTTACTAGAGTTAGGGGAGTATTAATATATATAACCCTACCTAAGGTATATAAGAGTCGATACTTACGTAACGTTACTTTTGTTATAAGTTAAAACTTCTTATTATAAATAACTACTTAAGGAAAGTTTAAATCTATAGACTAAGGACTAGGGATAAAGTTCCTACTTACCTTTAGTAATAAAAGAAGAAAGTAAAACTTTAGAGTAAAGTTAAGCTTAAGGCTATTAGAAGTAATAATACTCCTAAGCTAAAGGAAGTCTTTTAAGAGTAAGAGAAATAAGAGGGAGTCTAACTATAATTTACTATTACTTAAATATCTTTATAAAATAGAGTTATTAAAAGAAGTAACTAAACTATAGAGTTTAATATAAGGGTAATACTTAAGGACGTAGGGCTATTAAACGAGTTCTAGTTCGAGGTAATATAAACTAATATTTACCTTAGAAACCTTATATCTAACGGACTAGTTATTAATAGTAAATAACTTAGTCTTAAGGAAGCTTTTACTAAAATTACCCTATTAATCGACTATATTAGAGTCTAGGGTTATAAAGTTATTACTTATATAAACTCAAAATCCCTACCTTTATTCTTAAGATAAAATAAGCTAATAAATAAAGGTAAAGTTAAAGTCTTTATAAGCTATATTAAAGGTACTACTAAGTAATAAAAGCTCTAGGTACTAGATATAAGAAAGATAATTATAAGTAGAGTAGTTAAGTTCTTTAAGAATAAAAAGAAAAGGAATATTAAGCTTAATATACTCGTTAAATCTACTTTAAATATAGTACCCTAAAGGAGGCTAATTAGTAGACTAAGGAGGTAGCTAATAGAGCTTATACTAAGTATTTATAAGGATATACTATAGTAGGAGGAGCTTCCTAAGACTATAGATTAGGAGGAGTCTTATATAACCTAATAAGAAGAGTCTCTACTAAAAGAACTATAATAAGAGAAGCGAGAGATAATTATTTTAACTTAGCTAAAAACTATATTCTCTTACGTTAAGATTCTTACCTTAGTTTTACTAAAGAAAGTCTTTTCTTACGTCGAAATCTTAATACTTAAGAAAATAAGAAGAAATCTCGATAAAGATAAGTTAAAAATTAACTATAAGTTAGCTAAGATTTCTAAGGCTCTTATAACTCTACTTATAAAAGAAGAATAAAGTTAAGTTATCGCTCTTTCTAGGGTTAATTAAGTAGAGGAGGAGTTTACTTTTATAGTAAAAGGTAAGATAAATATCCTAATTTTGCGAACCTATTTAAAAGCTATTTATAACTCTATTTAGAGAGAATTTTAAAAGGAGACTATTAAGAAGGAGCTAAATACTTTGTAGGTAAACGTAACGTTTAAAATAGCTACCCTACTAAAGGGGTATAATATTATATTAAGTAAATAAGTTTTCGATACTAAGTTTAACTTAAATAGATTTCTAAATAAGCTAAAGGCTAGGCTAGTAGTAAGAGAATTCTCCTAAAAGTACGGTATTAATTTTAAATATACTTTTACTCTTACCTTAAGGTATAATACTCTAAGAGTCTTCTTAGCTATTATTATAATCGAGGATCTAGAGTACTATTAAGTAGACGTTAATAATACCTTTACTAAGTTATTCTTAAAGGAGGAGATTTATATAGTACCTTTACCTAGTATTAATCTTGCCTCTAGCTAAGTACTTAAGGTTCTTAGGAGTCTATATAGTCTTAAGTAAGTAGCGAGAGACTAAAACTAGAACTATATACTATAGCTTTAAAAGCTAGGCTTCGTTTAAAGTAAGGTAAACTCGTATCTTTTAATTTACTTAAAAAGGAAGATACTTCTCCTTATCTACGTAAATAACATCTAAGTAGCGTATAAGGATATTAATAATATTTTATAGTTTAAAGAGGCTTTTACCTTTATCTTTAAGATTAAGGACCTAAAAGAAATTAACTTTATCCTTAAAGTAAGAATTATAAGAAATAGGGAGGCTAAAATAATTAAAATAAACTAGTCTTATTATATTAAAGATATTCTTACTAAATATAATATAGAGAAAGATAAAGCTTACTTAGTAAAGGTACTATTAAATAGCTATAATATACTAAGACTAGCTAGACTCTAAGATATAAGAGTAAACTAAAGAGAGTACTAGTATCTAATTAGAAAGATAGTTTACCTTAGTATTTTAATAAGGCCTAATATTACCTTCGCTTTAAGTAGACTAAGCTAGTACCTTATAAATCTAGTAGAGTTTTATACTAAGGTAACTAAGGGAATCTTAAGGTACTTAAGATTAAATGCTAACCTAGTAATTATTTTAAGAGTATATTAAGACTAATATTTAACTAGCTTTTCTAACTTTAACTATATAATAAATAAACGAGATAGGATCTTTATCCTTAGTAATATATTTATGCTCGGAGAAGGGCTAATTAACTAGATAAGTAAGAAGTAAAAGTTAGTAGTAACCTCTACTATAGATACTAAATATATAGTAATATATACTTACTTAAAGTAATTATAATAGCTTATACTACTCTTAAGAAATATAAGCTATTAGTACCTTATTAGTAGTAACCCTTTTAAGCTAATAGTTTAAGAGGAGCTAAAGTTTACTATTAGATTACCTATTATACTTAAAGGAGATAACTAAGCTACTTTCTCTCTTATTTAAGATACGTATACTTATAATAAATTAAAGTATATCGATATAGCCTATTATTATATTAGAAATTTATATAAGAGGAAGAAGATTAATATTAACTTTATTAGTATATAAGAGATAATTACTAATAGCTTTATAAAGCCTCTTTAAAGTTAGCATTTTTAGAGGTTTATTAGTTAACTTAGACTATCTAAAGAGGACTAATTTAGCTAAGGAGGAGTATTATAAGATAATAGCTACCTAGTCCGAATAGATAGTTATATAACTTATTAAGCTAAGTAAGGAATCTCTTTATTTCCTAGTTATTATTATAGATAGCTTAATTAATTAATAAGTTATAGTTAGTTCTACTATATATTTAGTTATAGTTAAGTACTTAGTTTAACTATTTATAAAATAATATATAATTATTTAGAAATATTACTATCTTTTATATCTTTTATTTCTACTTTATAAGTATAAGAATTATACTTAGTTTTACTATAATAACTATAACGCTACTTTACGCGTACTTTCTTTATAACTTTCTTACTATTATTATTATTATTACTTTCCTTAATAGTAACTAAATTAGCTACTTTACTTACTATTAAAGTCTCCTCTATTTATACGTATTACTTTTTACGACTCTTACGCTTTATAGTTACCTTAATTATATCTTATAGACGCGCTATTTCTTCGTATATTAATATTATCTTATACGCTATTTACTAAGTACTCTTAGTTAATTACTTAACTTACTTATTTAAAGAGCTTACTAAAGACCTTTAATATTTTTATATACGATTTTAAATTAGCGTTAACTACGCCTTTATTTCGCTAGTATTACGTAGTATTTTTACCTCTTATTTAACTATACTTAGTATAAGTAGTATTAGTATATATAGCCTTATATTTAACTTTAATAATATAGCTTCTAAGTTATATAAAACTAGCCTAGCGCCTCGAAACTCTACGTAAATATTCTCTTATATAAAAGCCTTCTTAAAAGCTACTTTAAAGGTAATTAAGAAGGTTTCTTTTATAATATAATAAACGCGACTATATACTAAGGCTAAGATCTTATTATTATATAAGCGCTTTAGTAGTAAGTAGTAAACGATATTAAGTAACTATAGTAAGTATAAGGAATATAAAAGTATATAGAGAGTTATAATATTATTTTCCTTATAATAATCTTAGAATTTAACTAAGTAGTAACTCTCGTAACTATTAATAATAAGTAGCTTATATACCTTAATAATATAAGCCTTTATATATATATCGAAGTACTTAAACTATATAAGCGTAAACTTATTATTAATTTAACTAGTAAAAGAGACTTAAATAATTTAGTTATAAAGTAAGTTGTTAAATTAAGTTAAAATAAGGACCTTACTTATAAAGATAATAAAAAGTAAGATAACGCGCCTTATAGTCTTAACGCCTTATATTAAGGTAACTTACTTATAATTACTAGGTTATAGTTTCTTTTATTTACTAAGTTTCTCTAAGCTTATAATAATTAGCTAAGATAATATCTTACCTATTAGAAAGCTAGATTTATTAAAATTATAAGTATCTTTATTTAAAATATTATACTTTACCTTTATTAATTAAATAAGTATAAACTAAGGCTAAATAACTACTAAATCCTTATAAGTAACTTACTAGTAATTATATAGATAACTCTATCGCGTTCGTAACTTAAGCGTACGCTTAATAAAGTTATTAACTTAGTTCTTATTAATAGGCTTTTTATTACGCTCTCTTAGTAGTTTATTTATTATATCTTATATATTTCCTTTTAAGAGTAATACGCTATATAAACTCTCGTCTAATATATATTATATTATTACCTTCTCTTCTAGTTTTATAAGGTACTTTAATTTTAGCTTATAGTCGTATTAAGAGCGCTATTTAACGCGTTAGTTTTATAGCGTTAATTAAAGTATAATATATATTACTATAGCGTATTTCTTACTTTAAATTTACTTAAATATAATATTAGAGATAATAAGGTATATATTTCCTTTAGTATAAGTATATTATACGTTACGTTATTAAGGTATTACGTAATATTACTACGTAGGTATTTTAGTTTTATAAGGTAGTTAACTTACTTAAGTAGTTAACTTACTTATAAAACACGTTATAGGAGTTAGTAAATAATTATAGGACTTAGTAGATTATATAATGAGACGAGAGTCCCATCGCCGAGGGTATAATTTATAAGATAAAGTACTATACGAAATCTAGTCTTCTATGCGCTTACGCTTAGCTCCTTACTCGGAGTAGAGCCGGTGAGGCGGCCGATCCTTAACTAGAAAGTAAGGCTTGAATTGTTGCTTGGTAACGCCGGTACCGACAGAGACGTGAAGGTGATAAGCAAGAGAGGCTAGTAGCAGGCAGAGCTGGGTTTGGTGTTGAGAATACCGTGGAAGCTATCAGGAAGGGCCAGGCTTGTCAATGAAGATCTCATACAGGGGTCTTACCGGGAAATGGTCTTCACGGGGAAACAGTTAGCAAGCATTCGCGACCATGCAAGCCTACCCTCTCACTACTTCATTACCATAGTATACTACCATAGCTGTGTATAACTAAGGTGGACGAAAATCCATCTCTCCAAAGGGCTATCAAGGCCTTGCAGACATACGAGTGCTCTTCTGTAGCTTCTGCAGCTCGGAAATACAACGTCTTTTACACCACGCTTCGGAATCATTACCGAGGACACTCGTCAACCCTAATCTTGGGTATCTGCGCAAGTACGATTTCATATGCGATGTAGGAAGAAACACATAAGCTAAGAACTTCGTCATTCCTGTCGCCAATCCAACATCATTTCACATCTGGCTTTTCACCCACTCAATACCCGCCAACAAGTCCTTGACAAACTGTCCACTTTCTGGCAATTGTGGGAACAGCCAGAAGCAATGTGGAAACCTGCCTCAGCGCGTAAATTACCGTACCCTCATCACACGGAGCGTTGAGAGTCAACTTACCCAGCGTAATGATCGTGTTTTGTCTTCACGCCCTTCTCCTTGAGCGCCTGCTCCATGGCCAACGAATCATCTCTTAGCGGGTCGAACTCGCAACTGACGAAGTATGTAGGCGGAAACAGCGCGTGGTTGTCCTCGGCCAGGAGTGTGAAAAGCTCGCTATCCTGCGGATTCGGTTCGGCCGCCGAGAAGAATATATCCATACTTTCTCTGTCGATAATGGGGACGTCCACGGAGTTTTCTTCCCAGGCTTTGTACGTGGACTTGTACTTTGCGGGTACGTTGTCCGGGTGCACGGTGATTGGTACGAGTGCGATGACACCTTTGAGGCCTGTCCTGAGGTCTGAATCGCGGATCGCTCTGTTTGCAAGGGCAAGAGCGAGACACCCACCAGCCGAGCTGCCGATGGTGTAGACTTTGCTGTTGTCTGCGCCGAGAGAGGAGGCATTTTTGTGAGCCTATGGTATGGATCTTAATAAGAGTTTATGAAGCTGGACGTAGTTGTATGTGTTATCTCGACTGACCCATTTGTAAACCTTCCACGAATCCTCGAGCTGTGTTGGCGCCTTGTGCTCAGGCGCAAGGCGGTACTCGATATTCACGACCACTGAGTTGGTATGCTCGGAGACTATGCGGCACATTGGATCGTCCATATTTAGATCGCCCAGCATGAAGCCGCCTCCGTGAGCTAGCTTGCCTCGTCAGCAATTTGTCCACTCTCCACTAGGGAGCCCACTGAGGCCAAGCCCACGCCACCTCTTCTTCCGCGATAAGGATCAGTCTGACTTACTCCAAATTGCCAACGGCAAGCCGCCCTTACTCGACTTGGGCATATACACTCGGTACCGGATCCCGTCCACGTCGCCTTCCTGGACCTTAACGTTTTCACTTGGAGGAGGCAAAAGCGGTAGGATCATCTGGACCAGGCCGTCCAGTTGAGCACGCATTTCCGGTGCTTGACCGCGGAGGACTGCGCGGCCGCCGGTGGCTGCTTCAAGGTCTTGCCAGGACTGTGCGTAAGGCATCTTGAAATGTTTCGAGTGAAGGTATATGGAATGCGGTTTGCTGCTAACTCATGAGAGGGAATTGTTTAATCGGTGTAGCAGGAGGAAGGCTGGAAGACCCTCGGCCAACGATCGCACCTTATATACACCCACGCTTCACCAATGCTCGACAGCAAGGCCACCAACTCCTTCGCGGCATCTCACCACCTACAGGAAGCTGCTCGAACCTCGAAGGCGTATCGCGTCAGCCTTGGCTGGTTCTGTTCAGGATCTCGAACAGCATTGGCGGGGTAAGGAGGGGAGACGAACTTCTAACAGGCTTGCAGCAGCTTTGGCGGCCTAGTCGTTTACGAATTCGGTATAGTAATTCCATTGGTCCGCCCTACGAGTGTACAAGTGTTTCGACATCTACGCTCACTCGGCGGGATTCCAAGACTTTTGACAAGGTATTATACAGTATCCCAGGTGTCTGCGCAAGTGCGGTTTCATGTGCGACGTCGGATATATGTGGGCTGTTTAGGAGCTTCGTCACTCCCGTCGCCAAGGAAAGCAGTTCCAAGTTTCGATGCGCGCCTGCCAACGCACAAGACGTCTGCTCTTCGCCCTACCCAGCAAATGCTCTTGCGTTCTCAATTGAAGCTCGTTCTAAGCTCTGCCTCGAGGCCAACGTCCTCGTCGTACCCTTGACGGTCAGGGTAGAAGTAGATTGAAGCTCCACCTCAATTGCACCTTGGCTGTCTGGATTGGATCCCAATTTGCTGCAGCGATGGTGAAGTGGTCGCGGCTCTTCAACCTCGACGGCTCCGATCGCAGGCATCTGCACGATGAGTTCCAATCGCGTAAGCCCTTGTGTCTCTATCCAGAATTCCAATGGCTGCCTTAACACGCCCGACCAGTGCTGCCAACCCACCGCAACGATACCATTCCCTCCGCAATCCCGGCCAAAGAAGTAACCAAAGTTGCCCTCCGCCTGAAGCACCAGATCGAACAGGTCATCCCCTGCGAACTTCCAGAAGAGTCTGTCACCAAAGCTCACTCCTCCGTCATCACACCCGCCGTGGTCGCGACCGCCAAATCCGCCGGGAAGATCCATGCGCCAGGCAGCTCCGAAGCTCCCCGCCGGATTACAGCGCGTGTGTCATCTACTGCCTCCTGATTTGCAAGAAGTGGTTCAAGCATCAAGCGGCGTTGGAGCTTTGGGACGCGGATCTGCATGATGTGAGAGCTGTTGCTTGCGAGGTATTGGCGAAGAAGATCATCGAGGACGAAGACGACACTGGATATCTTCTCGAAGAAGTCTTGTTGAAAAGATACAGCGTTCTCGTGAACAACGAGGAGACCATCCCCGCGAATGCAATTGAGCGCGCAGTTGACCTGCACGCTTTGCGGGTTATCGGAAGCTCGGGATACCAGAAGTGTATCGCCCATCTCTGGCGAGGTTGGCTTGTCCAAGATGACGATGACCCGTCTCGCTTTGTGGACTACAAGCGAAAAGCATCCACTGAATACTGGGATCACTTCGATCCTGACCGCATGCGAGTTCCCGCGTACCAGACCTTCGTTCAAGTCGCCCTCAGCATCATCTATCTCGGCCTGTATACGGGCGCTATCAACACAATCAACCCGTCTGGAGATCTCGACCTCGTCGAAGGGCTGCTCTATATCTTCACGGTCGGTTACATTTTTGACGAGATCGCCAAATTTTGGAAAGTAGGCCGATACTACCTCGCCTTCTGGAACCTTTTCAACAGCACCCTGTACGGTCTTCTCACAGTATCTTTCGTCACACGCATGATCGCGCTAGGTCACCATATGGACGATCCGAAGCGTGGCCAGTTCAACGAGCTCAGCTACAACTTTTTGGCCTTTACCGCTCCAATGTTCTGGATGCGTTTGCTGCTGTATCTTGACACGTTCCGCTTCTTCGGTGCCATGCTTGTCGTGCTCAAGGTCATGATGAAAGAATCACTCATTTTCTTCGCCCTACTAATTGTTGTTCTGATCGGATTCCTACAGGCGTTTGTGGGGATGGATCAGGCTGACAATAACCTCGACGCCACGAGTTTCATCGTACAGGCCATGGCGAACGCGGTCATGGGCAGTCCGGAATTCGATGGCTTTGATAACTTTGCGCCACCGTTTGGTTTGATTCTCTATTACATTTACAATTTCATAGTCATTGTTGGTAAGTCGCAATACAGTCTCTCATCTCGTTTCCATTAGCAACTTTAGTTGACGTCGGAAATAGTACTTCTCAACATCCTTATTGCGCTTTACAACAGCGCTTACGAAGACATCACTGACAACTCGATCGACGAGTACATGGCACTCTTCGCCTCGAAGACGATGCAATTTGTGCGCGCACCTGACGAAAACGTCTTTATCCCACCCTTCAACCTGGTCGAGCTCTTCTTCCTCGTGCTTCCGTTCGAATGGTGGATGTCCAAAGAATCCTACGAGCGGCTCAACGACTACGTCATGGGTGCTCTGTACTCGCCTGTTCTGCTGATCACGGCAGCGCTGGAGACGCGGACGGCGTACAAGGTCAAGTGGAACCGCAAAAGGGGCGAGGAGGATGAGGACACGACTGAGGAGTGGGAGCAGATGGAGGATGAAGTTGACTTTGAAGGTGAAGGCTGGAGCAAGAGGGTTGAAAACACAAGACCCAATGTCGAGACCGACGCTACGCTAAGCGAGGTTAAGGAGTTGAGGAAGGAGATTGATGAGTTGAAGAGCTTGTTGAGGGGGATAAGTAGTCGCGAGGGGACGCGGAATCCGTCTTGAGATGAGTATCAAGATGAGGAGGCGGTGGGCGGAAGGGAGTAAGACGAGGAAGAACAGTAGGCTTGGATTGATGGGGATAGACATGTCCTTGGCTACAATACTATTCAAATCGATGATCGACCAATGTTCATCCGATGGGATTTTGAGTGGCTTTTTTGAGCGTGTAAATCATCTCGGCCAAAGATGCAAGGAACTCAACCAGCTTGGCGATCATTCCTAATTGAGACACCGGTAGAGGCACGGAAATGTGTTACGCATCACACCACCCATCGTTTTGACTCACTATTACTCGTCAACTCGCTTCATAAAGGTGCTAGAACTTCCCTAACACCATCTGCCGTCTTGCACCACCTCTTGAAATCAATCCCGAGATGACCTCCTGCGATCTGACCACAGAAGTCGGGACTCTCGAATACCTGCGTGCAAAAGGATATCGGTGTACATCTGTGGAACGATTAAACGGAGGGTTCTCAGCATTCGTTTACAGAGCCAGCCTGACCCAATTGAATGGCTCAAAGCCAAGAAGCATCATCGTAAAACACGTCGAGGACTATGCGGCAAGAGTGCCGGCTTACAAGCTGAGTCCAGCACGTTTGGTATGTCAATGTTTAATGACCTACGTGCTCTTACGGAGGCATGTGTGAAGAACAACTTTGCTGGCTCCGAGAACACTCGTTTGTCGTGGCACTGGTGACCTGCAGAAAAGAGGGAAGGAAGGGTTAAAAGTCGCCAGTGTCAATCCCTCAGCGTACCCATTGGTGCCGTGTGGCCTTCTCTCGTCAAGATGCAGTGAAAATTTCGCTGATTCCATCGAAGGCTTACGAACACGAAGCCCTTGCCACACTCCCACAACTCCTCGGACAAGACAGCACATCGCGCGTCTGCCTACCAACTGCGCTCCACTTCGACGCCCACACGCACACCGTCGTCATCGAAGACGTCGGCGCCCTGCCATCACTGAAGGAGTTTTTGTCCAAGGAAACTCCAACGTCCGTCTGTCAACAGATCGGCTCAGATCTCGGCCAGTTCCTCGCTCAGGTCCACCTGCTGTCCGCTACTCGTCCATCGGTACTGCGCAAGTTCGGAACAAACGAGGCGGCAAAACAGCTTTCCGCGCTCGTGTATTTTAACCAACTGCCCTCCGCCGCCGCCAAGTACGGTCACAGTGAGCCGTTCATTGCGGAAGCGGCGGCGGAGGGAGAGCGCGAGGTTTTGGAACCAGGTGAGGATGTCGTACTCACGCTTGGTGATTTTTGGACCGGAAATGTTCTCGTTCTTCCATCGTCGGCGGGCCGGGAGAGTGGAGTGGCACGATTGTTCGCATTGGACTTTGAGCTGTGCAAGCCCGGAACGGCGGCTTTTGACATCGGGCAGATGGCAGCGGAGATGTATTGTCTGGCCAAATTCAAGGACTGGGAGAAGGGGATGGCGCTGCTGGAGGGATTCTTGGGCACGTATAGGGATGCGATCTCGAATGCCGGTATGGATCAGGAAAGTGAAGGAGATGAGGAAGGATACGCCCGCAGGATTGGAGGAGATGTCGTAGCTGATATGAGCTCGAGCAGGCCAGCGAGACGGCTGGTCGACCCTGCCAAAGTCTCCATTCGAATCGGAGCCCACTTGGTTGTTATGGGTCCCATGGGTTGGGCTAAGACGGCGGGGGATTTGGGCGTACGAGAGCTGGCAGAGGAGGGAGTGGAGCTTATACGCACCGGATGGTCGAAAGACGTTGCTACCTTGAAGGATTCCATGGTCGGCACGCTGTATCTGCGAGCATGAAACTCGCGTCAGAAAGCTCGACAGTTACAAAAGTGGTGTTCCAGAACGGAGCTGCTCGCACATTTGCGTGGTTGTGGCTAAAGATCTTATGCGCATTCCCACATCTGGCGGAGCAACATCACGGTTCGAGAGTAGGGAGTTAGAAAACGCCCCTATCAGGCACTTGACCAACCTGTGATTGGGTGTGATTGGTCAGTGATGGTCGCTTGAGAACAACGGAAGCACTCTTGTGCAAGAACACCAACGAGTATGACTGATACTCGGACGCGGGTCAGACTATCTTGTTTCAAGCATCGTGGAAGGGTACGAAGGGTACGAAGGGGGTCGTGAGAGGTTGGTGTTCGTAAGCCTTGTAGAGACCACACTAGGGAAAGCGGTGAGCTGGTAATCATAGCATACGTACCACTCTGTTTCATAGATGTGTGATTGAAAACTAACGGCTTGAGTGAGGCCAAAGCAAGGCCATGATGGAGCTCAAGTGAGGCTGACTGCGGGCACCCTTCGCTTCCGACTATTGATGGAGGAAGGTAATATTTACACCAAATTATCCTTAGCACGAGCTTACCTTACTTTCTACACAGGCTCGCTTACGCACGAGCGTACCAAGCATTAGCGTAGATGCAATCGGCGCAGGTGACACGTGTTCAAAACGGGCCGCATGAATGTTACTCCCCATGAATCCCGGTTGTTCGTTTCTTCTATTCATCTACTCGAGGTCCTTTTCGCATTTTCTGCACTCTTACATCATCAGTACCCTCAATATCCATTCCAAGAAACGCCCTCACGCAACAAGAGCGAAACGGCTAAAACCTCAAATCCCAACCAATTTGCGGACCCAACTTGGGCAGCTCATCTGCCACACTCTGCACGTCCTTATCACCGCGTCCGCTGACACAGATAACGACATCCTGATCCTTCCTCATGGTCTTGGCGAGCTCAATGGCGCCAAACACTGCGTGGGACGTTTCCAATGCCGGAATAATGCCCTCAAGCTGGCTCAGCAGCCTGAATCCGATGAAGGCCTCGGCGTCCGTAGCGGCGATGAATTTCGCCCTGTCGCTGTCTTTCCAGGACGAGAGTTCGGGTCCGACACCGGGGTAATCCAGGCCGGCGGACACGGAGTGCGTGTCAGAGATTTGGCCGTGCTTGTTCTGCAGGATGTAGGTGCGCACGCCGTGGAGCACACCCTTTGTGCCACCGGAGAGGGTGGCGGAGTGCTTGTCCGTGTCGAGACCCTCACCGCCGGCTTCGACGCCGAGCAGCTTGACGGATGGGTCGTTGGAGAAGGGGTAGAACATTCCGACGGCGTTGGATCCGCCGCCTACGCACGCGACGACCGCATCGGGGAGTTTGCCCCGCTTGGCTTGCATCTGTTCCTTTGTCTCGTTGCCGATGATGCTCTGGAACGTCCGCACGATGGTAGGGAAGGGGTGTGGGCCGATGGCGGATCCGATGATGTAGTGTGTGGTGCTGAGATTGACGACCCAGGCACGCAGCGCCTCGTTGACAGCGTCGCGGAGAGTGCGTGAGCCGGCTTCGACGGCGATGACTTGCGCGCCGAGAAGCTTGATCCGGAAGACGTTCAGCGCTTGACGGCGCACGTCTTCAGCGCCCATGTAGATGGTGCACTTCATGTTGAACTTGGCGCAAACGGTCGCAGTCGCGACACCGTGCTGGCCTGCGCCGGTCTCGGCAATGATTTCCGTCTTGCCCAAGCGGCGCGCGATCAGCACTTGGCCCAGTGCGTTGTTGATCTTGTGCGAGCCTGTATGGTTCAAATCTTCACGTTTCAGCCAGATGTTGGCGCCGCCTGCGTGCTCCGTCAGGCGCTCTGCAAGATGCAAATGGCCCGGACGACCCATGTATGGGTAGTAAGAGCGGAACTCCTCCCAGAACTTGGGGTCGTTTGTCGCCGCGGTGAAGCCGTCCTCAAGCTCCCGGAGACAATCCATGAGCGACTCGGGAACGTATTGGCCACCGAACTCACCGAATCGAGCAGGAATGGCGGACGAGTCCATAGGGCCGTCCGTGTTCAAGGCATCCAGCTGGTCAGCCAGACCGGGTCCATCGGGCGTGTCCTCTTCCTTTACCACGCCGTCGACGTGCACGCCGTTAGGCTCCTTGGCAGCGTCCATAGTCTCAACGATGCCAACCTCACGGGTTGTGCTGTCCTGCGTCACCCGCCTGCCGGTAATGTTGGCGCAGTATTCCTCCACTGCCTTTGCACCCTCACCGGCCGGCGCTTGATCCAGGGTCGTGATGATCTGACTGCCGATGACCACGCCCTCGGAAATGCTTCCAACACTTAGGAAGTGATCTCTCGTGCTGACACCGAATCCGACCGCAGCAGGCACATTGCCCGACTCCTTGTGTACCCTGTCGACCAGTTCCGGAAGCGCTGCGTTCAGCGTGCCCGTCGCTCCCGTCACACCCATCCTCGACACAACGTAGATGAAGGAGTCGGCAATCTTGCACAGTAGCTTCATACGCTTCTCCGACGTCGCAGGCGCGATGAGCGGAACATACGACAACCCGGCCTTCTTGCAGTGGTTCCTGAACCTCACAGCCTCCTCCGGCGGCAGATCCACCATGATGAATCCATTGATGCCCGCCTCCTTGGAGTCCTGCAGCATCTTCTCCTCGCCATAGCTCAGTAGCGGGTTGTAGTATCCCATCAGCAGCACCGGCGCCCGCAGGCCCTTTTACGCGCATCCCGCACCATCTGCAGACAGTCTGTGATGTTGACGCCATTCTCCAGCGCCTTAGTGTTCGCTTTTTGGATGGTTGGGCCATCGGCAATGGGGTCTGTGAAGGGCATACCCAACTCGATGATGTCGGCGCCACCAGCCTGCATGCCGAGCATGATGTCTGGTGTCTCTTGGGCAGTAGGGAAACCGGCGGTGACATATGTTACGAGAGCGGGCTGATTGACCCATCAGCAACTGAGTGGTACGACCTGCGGATCGCAGCATGTTTGAACATACCCTGTCCTCCTTCTTGCACTGGGCAAAAGTTCTCTTAATGCCCTCCATGGTGGGCTTAGGTATGGGTGGAGAGCGGCGACGGTGAGGGAAAAGGGTTGTGGTTGTCTGCCTGGTTCAACTGAGGTGTTGTACAAGTACAGTAGTATATATATCCCTCTGGTATGGACGTATGTAGTGAGTCAATTGGAGTGATAGAGAAAGTGAGTCAGTCACACGGAGAAATAGTGAGTGAGAGTTGAATGACTTTCAAGAGCCGCAACGTTTGCCCCTCCCCGAAGCCGCAACGCAGGGTCCACGAATGACACAAGTTCTGGCCCGAGCCTTTTTTGCTCCTTGTACAGTGTACGAGTTGAAACCAAACAACATCATATATGGTCACGTATTGTGTATTGTATGCTCACCATATACTGCGGTACTGCTTGTTGACAGGAAGGTTGTCCGGTTTGATGACCAGTTCCATACAGCACAACACCGCGTTGAGTGTATGCACCGGAAGCACAACATGCAGGAACAGAAGCAGGGCATCACTCCCGCTCCACGCATGTACGCACTGCAGGTGAAATACGGTCGTGGGTCGTAACAATGATTCATTTGCGCATGATCCTTGAGCCGTGTGTGTGTTCCTATCAGCACAATAGGCGTTTCATATTTCGCTATCACTCTTCGCCCTCGCTAGCCTCACCGTCTCAGTTATATTTCGCCTCTCTAACCTCTCGCTTCTCTCCTTCGTCTACGGGATTGGGATAGTACGAAGGAGATCCTCGACTATACGCCGCGACGATGCAGTTGCCGTCCGGAAGCCGGTCGACGTCTCTACACGCCCATCAACCGTACTGGCCTTGAGCCAATTGTCGAGGGGCGCTGGATGTGACTGCACGCCAGAATCGTGCTCGTCGTTTCAACAAGAAAGGGGTGAACCGATCGAAGGGTGCGATGAACTTCAACGCCACAAATATACCAGAGGAAGAAGGCCACAATGGTCACTCCACCCTTGGCAAGACTACAAGCGTAAGCGATGCAGTTCAGTGCCCTACGGTATACAAGGTGGTTCTCTATGTCAGGGACTCTCTGGGCGACGCTCGACATGAACTTATAAACCTTATCTCCGGTCGATTATAGCTTGCTTATGATGGTGCTCTCATCACTTGATCCCAAGCACTAATGGAGGCCGGCTTTGCCCTTCTCGGGGTCAGGATCACCGTACCCTCGCTTAGGGGCAGGATTCCGTCCCTCGGTGGTCTTTTTGAAAGCTTCACGTCTGAAAATTTCCACTCGAAATTCTTCCCTGCCCTCAATCAGACTCTTTTTCTCTTGGTAGTCGGAGTTCCAAGCTCCACTTGACGGGCGTTCGTGAGGGAAGAAGTCCCACGTTACTAGACTAGACTCCTCATGATGGGTCAGTCTAAGCCATGCGTAAAGATCTTGACGTCTCTGCGGTTTCTCCTTCAAGTCACTGGGGCGTCCAAAATCCCAGCCTGACCTGTTGTTCGCGGGAGCGTCGGAAGCTCCGGGCCACTCGAGTTCGAGCTCCCAGTCTTTGTCATTGTTCTTTTCGAAGTCGACGTCTTTGGGCCATTCGAATACTGTTGCTCTCAAGTGTGAACCAATCCAACAAGTGTAAGGTAGCGCTTCCGCCAAGGGATCATCGTATTCCTTCTTTCGCTCATGCCATCGGCGCCAGAGCTTCGAATCATCACAACCAAACTTGTAGGTGATGAGTACGGTAGGAATCACAATTAACGCAACGGTGTACATCTGAACTGCAAGAGTGGACATGCCTATGGCAATGATGTGGACTGCAAAAGCGAGCCAGCCAATCCATCTGAACCTATTCTCATCATCAGCATGATAGGGGAGACATTGTATCGATCCGAAGGGCCTACAGTTGATATAACCAGTCTGGCTCTGGCTCCACATTCCGTACAAAGACATCCCTGATCAGCGGCTCGGGTATGTACATGGTAACAACTTTGGCATCAGACATCACAACCAACGTCTTGGCTAACTGGAATTCTTGCTTCCTCCATGGTTGGCCTTTGGCGTTCTTGTCCTTGTTGGGCTTCTTTGCGCCCTTCGATCTGCCTTTCTCGTTGTACAGTTTGAGTGCATGGAGGTATGTTCCAGGGAGGGGTTCGTTGATGTTCTCTTTGACAGCGCTGTCAACGGCGGCGCGGTTCGCATCCAGGACGTAGGTCCGAACTACGATTGAAACAATCATAGCTATGGCGTTAGCGAAGCCGTACCAATCTCTGGACATGACCGCCATCGCCACGAGGAATCCCATGAAGGCGAAAGAGAGAGCAGCAGAGAAGAGACGGTAGTGCCACCACGTGCGACCGTCCTTTACGTATTCCCAATATACAACGCTGCGAACATTTTGGAAATCCTGAACGAGCGTCCATCTTGTGAGCCAGGAAGAGAGTTCCGGAGTGTACATGCCACCACTGACATTGTACAGGTGAAAAGATGGCATTCTGTCCTTGATCTGATCTCCAGCGATGACATAAGCACCGAGTAAAGGTAGATATTCCAGCCATCGGCTCGCAACCAAGCGACCGATACACGTATCGACTTCTTCGGCACCCAGTAGAGTTACCAGACCAAGCGCATCGATACGGAAAGGTGCCCACGTATTGAGGACGAGCCAGGGATAGCGCATTGCGCGGGACGGGATATTGCGGGCAAGACAGCTGATTCGGGTAAGACGCAGTCGGCAAGCTGTTATGATACCGGGTCGGTGAGGTTGAGACAACCGCTGAGCGCAAACCACAATAGGATGGTGGTCCGCCTTGCGCGAGGCGCTGTCGTGCATTGAAAGAAGCCAGTTGCTGTGGCTCTGCAGAGGCCGCCTCGCAGCCTTGTTGCGGATCGGCCAGCCACGTTTGCCGCACGGCTGGCCTGATCCTCCCTCCGGCTAGAGCCGCAGCACTCGTGCACTTGACAGCCTCGCGCCATACTATTGTGTCAGACTACTGTATCGGTCTTGCAAGAGACGCGTGCTAGAAGACACGCCGGCCCTTTGTGTGCATGTACATGTATATAAGCAGACGCATCTCATCGTCGTCTTGGATGAGCCGGATAAGCTTATCTCATGCACCAAACCCTGGGAACGGGCAAAGTCACCGTGCCGAGTGGAAATACAGAGCCCGAGTTCCCCCAGTGGACAGATTAGTCTCGTCGCTTACAATCAACACCGTACAAGACTGGCTGTGCATGAAGAAGAATTGACCAAGTCCCACACCTCGAGTTTGACTCAGCGACGAGCATACTCGTCTATTCCTTATCTGGCATGAATGAGATGAGATAAGATGCGGGACTGATGACTACTGCCGATGTTTACTCGGTGGCGTCATTCGCACTTTTGCGCAGACGTGCATTACCAATATGCCGTTGCTTAACAATCACTCAATTGGAGAATGGGCAAATATATAAATACTGGCGAGCACTGCAACTGCGCCTCCTCCGTCTCTCACATCCCCTTTTCTCATAACCCATTGGAGCCTCATTGCCTTCTCGATCTATATTCATACTACAGCAATGGCATCCAACAGCAAGCTCTTCCAGCCCCTCCAGGTTGGCCGCTCGCAACTCTCCAACCGCCTGATCATGGCCCCATTGACCCGTTTTCGCGCTTCGGATGACCACGTTCAACTTCCCTTCGTCAAGGACTACTACGCCCAACGCTCTTGCGTCCCCGGCACCCTCCTTATCACCGAAGCCACCTTCATCTCCCCTCGCGCATCCGGCTACCCGAACGTGCCAGGCATCTTCAACGACGCGCAGATAAAGGCGTGGAAAGAGATTGTGGATTCCGTACACAGCAAGGGCGGCTTCATCTACCTGCAACTGTGGGCCCTGGGTCGTGCCGCGCGTCCAGACACCCTCAAGGAGGAGTTTGGCCTAGACGTCGTGTCGAGCTCCGACCGCGCCATGAGCGACAACTCCCCCACCCCCGTCCCTTGACTGAGGATGAGATCCAGCACTTAATCCAGGACTACGCATCCGCGGCTAAAAATGCAGTCGAGGGTGCTGGTTTCGATGGTGTCGAGATCCACGGCGCGAACGGCTACCTCATCGACCAGTTCACGCAAGACGTCTGCAATATCCGCACAGACCGCTGGGGTGGCAGCATCGAGAACCGCTCGCGGTTCGCATTGGAAGTGACCAAGGCCGTCGTCGACGCCGTCGGCGCCGACAGGACCGGTATCCGTCTGTCCCCATGGAGTACGTTCCAAGGCATGAAGATGGAGGACCCGGTTCCCCAGTTCACCCACCTTATCAAGGGCCTGAAGGAGTTCAAACTCGCATACCTGCACCTGGTCGAGTCCCGCATCACCGGCAGCGCCGACATCGAGTCCACTGAGAAGATCGACTTCGCGGTCGATACGTGGGGCAACACCTCGCCTATCTTCATCGCCGGTGGATTCAAGCCTGCCAGTGCGGTCCGCGCCGTCGATGAGGAGTACACGGACAAGGACATCGCCATAGTCTTCGGTCGCTATTTCATCAGCACCCCGGATCTGGTCTATAGAATCCGCGAGGGCATTGATCTGGTGCCGTATGACAGGGACACGTTCTATGTGCCCAAGTCTGAGAAGGGATATATCGATTACCCCTTCTCTGAGCAATTTCAGAAGGAGTCGAAGCTGTAGAAGAACAGGAATGGTTTGCTGCGCTGCTGCACTAGACGCTAGAGAGCCAGACGATTAGATGTATATACCCCCCGATGCAATGAACAAAGGAACATTTCCCTGAAATCTATACGCAGATTCCGAGCCTTGTCTTCTCTACAATGTGCTGTGCCCGACAAACCTTTTCCAATATCCGCACATCTCATCTGAGTCCCAGAAACACCTGACGAACAACATGTCCACGGCTCACTACCTCTTCTCCCAAACCTTCCTCCCCGCAACCCACGTCTGCAGCACCTCACCCTCATCGTTCAACACGACAAAATCCGCCCTCCGCCCACTTTCCAACTTCCCCTCGTCCGATCCCCCATCAGATCCGCCACGTTCTCCGTCACGCACTGCACCGCCTGCGCCACATCGCAGCCGGTCCAGCGCATCAGATTCTGGACGCACTCCTGCAGACTCGCGCAACCGCCGACCAGCGTGTCGGTGCCATCGATGACGACCCTGGAGCCGATCTTGCGCTGCTGGTGCGGGATCTGCGCGTGGCCGGGGTAGACGCCATCGGGGAGGCCGGCGAGCTCGATGCTGTCGGTGATCAGGACGCACTTGTGCGGGTTGGCCTTATAGAGCATGGAGGCGACGGAAGGGTGCAGGTGGTGGCCGTCGGCGATGATGCTGTAGTAGGGACTCTGGACTTCCGGATCCGTCGTGCGTGCGCTGACTAGGCCGGCGAGCCCGGGGTCGCGGTGGTGTAGGGGGCCATGGCGTTGAGGGTGTGGGTTAGTGCGGTTGCGCCCGCGCGCACGGCTGATAGGCCCTGGGCGTAACTTGCGGTGCTGTGGCCCAGGGAGACTTTGATGCCTTTGCTGGTCAAGCCTTTGACGAGTTCTGTCGATGCTTCGAGCTCGGGTGCTAAGGTTACGAGCTTGAGGATCTTTGAGGATGAAGCTGTGGGCCCGTAGACATGGGTTGGGGAAGTGGTGGCTGGAGCGAATAGATCTGAGTTGTGAGCGCCTTTCTTGGTCGGATGGAGGTAGGGTCCTCGGCGTGGGCGCCCAGGAGGGTGGCGCCGTCTTCGATTTCGCGTGGGTTTAGGGAGGGAAGAATCTGCAAGGCAAGGTTAATGTTGTGTACCTCCGCAACGTGTGGCTTCCATATCCCTGAAAGGACTCCCTCTATCCTTTTTTGCATCTTGCATATGGACCGCTTTTCGTGTTGATTCGTAGAGGTAGCGCGACAAACAGTGGATATTGAGGAACAGTCATGCTTGATATGTCCTTGGCAATGTTGGGTTGGGTTTGGTAAAGACAGAAAAGAGCACGAGCACGTTGGTTTGGCAAGAGAAAACAGGGTGACGGAGATGCAATACGGAAGTCTATCTACCTTTTTGAAGTCGTCTCCGGAGACAGTAGGAATAGTGGCATAGAAACCCGTGACACCTTGGGTGACGAGGTATTTTGAAACCTTGTCAATCTCTGCCTGGTATTGCTGGTCGTTCTCAAAGTGGGTGAAATGGAAGCCCAGCAAGCCATTGGTCTGCAGCTCCAGAAAGCCCGGAGCGATGATGGCCTCTTCGAGATCCACTGCCTCGCCGCCAATATACCCAGTACGGTATAGGATCTCGCCAGTGTCGTCGGACACAACGAATTGATCCTCGACGAGGGTTCCGCCTCTTGCCAGGCGGCAGTTCATGAAAGTGGTGAACCAGCCCGACATGGCGTTGGAGAGCGCGAGTGAAGGGTTAAGCGAGACGGTGTGGGCAGGCGGAGTGAATCGAATCCTATGAACAACGGATAGAGCGCCAGGCTGGGTGTGATGGTGATTGGTGATGCTCTTCTGAACGCTACACGAGTAGGGTTTGGCAGCTACTCAGCAATCGACTGATGGCGGCAGATGGCCTCTAACGGTGGATCACTGGATCACTGGATCACCCCCACCCCACGCCCAGTTCGGTCAACTTGCCGAGCTGCCTGACCATTTTGGGATCGGGACTCTGCGTGTGTTGTTCTCTTTCCAGACGGTAATCAAGCCCGGCCAGCATGCCTGTCTTAATAAGGATGGGCCGGCCCAGTTGTCAGAACGGGAGGCTGGCGGTCGCGCACTGCGGCCGTGTCCGATTGCATCGGGCATGGCAAAGACGCGTGGCTGCCCGCAAGCCGACTCTGTGATAAGTTTGGCGGTAGATAATGGTAGCTTCGCTCGCTTTGTCCAAGAATGTACAATGACGCAATGGCAACGGCTTGGCGCGATGCAAGCTGGGCTGGGTCACGCTGGTGGGTTTGCGGTTTGCCTGTCCCTGCCGGGTGGAGGTACATGTAACCTGCTGCTGCTGCTGCTGCTGCTGCTGCAAGTGCCACACTGCAGACGCATACGCATTCGCCATACGTCTTCCCTGTTTTGCGACTGCTGCGGCACCGTCCGTACATCCTTCGATCTGAGTATATCTCCTCCTCCGCCAGCTGTCGCATTGGCCGCCAGCAACCACGACTTCCTCCCCCCCCCCCCCCCCCATTCTTCTCCTCCACACCCCTCCTCTCCTCTCTGCTGCTGCTGGATCCGTGCATAGAACACCATGGCGGCCCAACAGCAGCACGGCCCAGGAGGCCACTATTCCGGAAACAACCCAATCCCTACCATCAACCAGTTCATTGAGAGGCTAGACAGGGAGAAGAAAGAGCGTGACCAGGCGATTGACGAACAAAAGAAGGCAAAGGCACAGGCCAAGGCGCAGGGTCATTCTGCAGACGGCGATGCGAAACCCCATCAGGGAGAGCCTGTAGCAGTAGAAGGCAGCCAGAAGAGGGTCACCGATCCCACGACCGGCCAGGAGGTCACCATTGAAGATGTGAACGACAAGATGATTGAGCGGGCCAAGAACCCTCAGGTACACGACTTGTGGCATACTCGGCTCAATCGTTGCTGTTTACTGACTTGACTAAAGCTCTCCGTTCCCAATGCCAATCTCAACAAGGACACGGTAGGCCGTGATATCCGTTCTATCTTGGAGCCGCCGCTGATATCTTCCAGCCTATCAAGACGGACCCTTCACAACCCTACGCAGAGTACAAGCATGCTCAGGATGTCACAGCACCTCCGGAGCCAACGGCAGAAGGTAGCACCTCGGACGTTCCGATACATGGCGAGAAGACCAATATCCTATTCCATCCTACGCCGTCCATCAGTTACGAACCAATGTTCGCTGCTCTGGAGCAACGAGCTGGCATTCTTGGCATTAGCATCTTCCTTGCCGTCGTTGTGCTAGGAAAGATGTTTGGCGGCTCTCTGAAGGGACTAATTCCTCTTGGCTTCTGCTTGACATCCGGCGTGTGGCTGTGGATGAAAGAGGTAGTGCGAAGCGGCAGAGAAATGGAATGGTCAAGTGAAAAGTTGCGCGGTGAAACTGTGAGTTTGATGACAACGGCGAGACGAGCGTGCGCTTACGAATCTGTAGGCCGTAGCGAACCTGTTGCCCGAGTCTGTCGAGTGGATGAACACTCTCATGGGCATAGTGTGGGGACTGGTGAACCCAGACATGTTCCAAAGCGTAGCCGACACGTTGGAGGATGTTATGCAAGCCTCCGTACCAGGCATAATCGAAAACGTCCGAGTCGCGGAAATCAACCAGGGAAGCAACCCAATCCGGATCCTGAGTCTGCGTGCCTTGCCGGATTCCCATATGGGGGACATGAAGAAGGCCATTCACGAAGAGAACAAGAAGACCAAGGACCCACAGGAGGCCGCCGCAGACGAGGAGGGCGGAGATTACTACAACCTAGAAGTCTCCTTTGCCTACCACGCCGAGCCCAGCGGCAAGCGGGCATCTGACAAGGCCAGGAACATGCACATGCAGCTGATTTTCTACCTCGGAGTCAAGGGTCTCTTTGGTGTCCCGCTGCCCATCTTTGTCGAGCTTCAGGAGCTTGTTGGAACTGTTCGATTGCGGTTGGCCATGACTCCCGAGCCACCGTTCCTCAAAACGCTGACGTTTACCCTTATGGGTGTGCCGCATGTAACAGCAGGCTGCGTTCCCATGGTCGAAAAGGGTGTGAATATCCTCAACCTCCCGCTCATCTCAAACTTCGTCAACTACGCCATCAGCGCAGCCGCTAGCATGTACGTCGCGCCCAAGTCCATGTCCCTCGACATGAGGGCGATGCTTCAAGGTGACGACATCACAAAGGACGTACAAGCCTTGGGTGTCATGTGGATTCGCATTCATCGTGCTGTTGGACTCAGCAAGCAAGACAAGCGTGGCAGCAAGCATGGAGGCAGCGATCCGTACATTACCCTCTCTTTCTCGAAATACGGCAAGCCGATGTACTGTACCAGGGTCATCACTGACGAGAGATATCCAATCTGGGAGGAGACAGCTGCGTAAGCATCCTTGGCCATTCTAGACTTCGTCCAACCCGCTGACGGCAATACAGATTACTCGTTACCCCGGAACTCATCAAAGCTGACGAGAACCTGAGCGTTGAGCTTTGGGACTCCGACCGCCACAGCGCTGACGATATCGTGGGCAAGGTCGAGCTTTCCATGCAGAAGATGATTCAGCATCCCGGCAAAATGTATCCGCAGGTATCTAAGCTGCAAGGTATGGATGCAGGCAGCGATATGCCTGGCGAGCTTCACTGGGAAGTCGGGTACTTTGGCAAGCCCCAGTTCAGACCCGCTCTCCGTACCGATGGCAAAAACAAGGCGTTGCCTGAAGAGCTCCGTGACAAGCCAGAATTCCAGGATGAGAAAGGGACGGCTAATACCGAGACGGATGACGCGGTGCAACACACTCCACCGGACCCGCTCTGGCCTAGCGGAATATGCAGCATTGTTGTTCACCAGATTGTCAATCTTGAATTGGAGAACATCAAGGGCACCCACGGCAGCCGGAATGGCAGGGAGTACGAGCCAGCCAAGCCTTACGGAGAAGGAAGCGATGAAGAGGGCGCCGAGCTTCCGACTAGCTACTGTACTATCCTATTCAATGACGAGCTTGTAAGTTACCCTACCCGCGAACAGAGTGCAACACACTCACGCTCGCAGGTATACCGCACTCGTGCAAAGGCTGTCAGCAGCCAGCCGATTTTCAATGCAGGTACCGAGCGCTTCATGCGAGATTGGAGATCCGCCGTCGTTACCGTCACTGTCCGCGATCAGCGCAACAGAGAGCACGACCCTATTCTGGGTGTCGTTCCCCTCAAATTGTCGGACATTCTCGAGACCAGCTCGCAAGTCACTAGGTGGTATCCTCTCGACGGTGGTATCGTGAGTGTCTCCATTTCATTTTGTCCTCTCCGTCACTGACACCCTTGTAGGGGTTTGGCCGCATCCGCATCTCTCTCCTCTTCCGCAGTGTCGAGACACGTTTGCCGCCCAACATGCTCGGATGGGATGTCGGTACCTTTGAGTTTTTGTCGGACCGTATCGAGGCACAGAACTACAATCACCACCCTAAGCTCAAGCTGCGTACTGGGGGCTCGGTTGGAAAGATTCCACGCACACGGTCGCATGCTGACAAGCAAAGCTCTGGCTACTACTTCGATCTCTCCGACCACAGACACAAGGCCGACGTTCGTCTGCCCGTCAAGTACCGCTACCGGAGCCCGGTAGTTTTCGAGTTCCATGTGACTGGAAAGAGGAAGGCGGATGCCTATGCCGTCCTGTGGCTGCAACATCTCGTGGACAACGAAGAGACACAGATCGACATTCCTATCTGGCGTACATCCTCACCACAACGTCTGACGCAAAACTACGTCACCGAGGAGAACATAAGGGCCATGAACGGTCTGGACGACCTGGAAGAGGTCGGTCGTCTCAAGTTCGCCGGCCGCTTCAAGGCCGGTATGGACGAGAGCCACGAGCAATTTGTCTCGGACAACGACTCGCGCGAGACGTACGAGACGTGGGAAGCCTGCCTCTCCGAGGGCGTCCGCCAGCGCGTTGTGGAGAAGGAGCTGCCAGAACGCGTCCAGGCTCTGCACGACCAGTCCCTGTTGGAAGGTCGTGATACCTTGAAGCAAGCCGACAACGACGAGAAGTCCAAATGGCTGAACAAGGACGGCGCTGACTGGAGCGGTGCTTTCGGCGAGGACCCGCAGGCGTACATGGACTCGAACGGCAGAAAGGTGCGCGAGCCGGGCAGCCAAAGGCCGCTCCACGATCCACATGACCCCAGCAGCGACGACGACAACGGGTCCACTTCCGACAGCGCTTCCGACGACGATCTGGGCATCCAGGAGAATGCCAACCTGCAGTCTTCGCGGCGGATGAACGGCGGAGGCGTCGCGGACGGGAGACGGAGTTATGAAACGACGCGCACGACCGACACTACGGATACGGCCGGCACGACGGACACGTACGGCACGAACTCGACGTACTCGGGCGATAGCAAGAGGTTGAACAAGCGCAGCGAGGAGAGGAAGCACAGAGGTCTTATGCAGTGGAAGCCGGCGAGAAACTTGAAGTTCGCAAAGGACGAGGGCAAGCTCGGCATCAGGAAGCTCAAGAATAAGCTCACTGGTGGTCTTGAGGGACGGAAGCCGGGCGTCGAGACCGAGACTGGGGGCTAGATATGCGACGCGACAGTGTTGCTGTCGTTCCTCGAGCCTCAGCTGGTGTGTAGAAAAACAAGACGGGGAGGGTCGTTGGTTGGATGGTCTAGTATGCTCGTCGATCGCTTTGTCGCAGCACTCTCTTGTTGTCTTTCCAACGGTAGTACCCCATTTGGTTCTACGGCGCATGTTTTTGTGTGCAATGAAACATTTTCTCTAATGGACGATGATGAAGACGCATTGAGCGCTGGGTGCCCTTGTCTGCAATCGTTGTGCCTCACCTTTCATTGTCTCGAGCGGTGTTGCAACTCGCGCCTTGAGCGACCGCGCAGAAACCCATCTTCTCCTCGAACCAAGCCGTGTCCGCTCACGCATGCATCGGATGGCTACCGACCACGACACTGCTAAGGGGGAAGGTTTGTGGGTTGTTGTATAAACGATGGGTCAACTGACCAATTCCTTTTCGTCACCAGCGAAGCTAATACAGTCTACGGGATTGTGGACAGGATTCCCCGTTGGGCTGATGATGGAACCAATCAGCTCCGTGGAACAGCTCGGACTGATGGTAGTATCGCCGAGTAGACAGCATGGGTATACTTTGCTTGAATGCGTGCGACGATTGCGCTGCTGTGGGCGGCAAGGTATTAAGTGCACCAAGTATTGCTTCTGCCGTGATGAGTGCGCAGAAGACAGGGGTTGACATGGGACAGTCGTGCTTGTTGCGCTGCCCCTTCTCCCTGCGTTGCTATGATGAAACGGGAAACTGTTGTACAACGTACGTATGTAAGTAGATATACAGCGGACATGTCTTTGGTAAACAGTCGGGATCCGAGCCATGCCTCGCACTTCGGTCCCAGCCAGACCGGACCAGCCCACGCATCTATCCGTCCAAAATCCTCAGCATTTCCTCCACGCTCTTACACTTCTCCCTCTCCTTGCCCTTCTCCCTTCCCCTCCTCTTCTCCTCCTCATCGATAGTCTTCCAATCCCTCCAATCCACGCTCCTGATCCCCCTCTTCCGGACCTCTTTTGCACTTCCTCCCACCCTTTCTTTTCCCCTCCCCTCCCCCTTCTCCCAGAAACGGAACCCGATCCCCCAGTCCTTGGCCACGACGTCGGCACTGGTGAAGGCGTCGTCCATGGTACTCGCAATCACGCCGGTCGGGCCCCTCTTCACCCATCCCGCACAGTACACGCCGGACACATGGCCGGCCGCGAGGCCGCCCGGGCCACGGTCGGGCGCCATGACGCGGCCGTACAGATCGTTGGGGATGATGCCCATCTGCTTATCGAACGGAATGCCCAGGTCTTCGAAGCCTTCGATGGGTTCGGAGAGGTATCCGACGGACTTGAAGGCCAGAGTGGTTGGCAGGACCTCGTCGACGCCGCCTTCTTTCTTCCGCACGCGCAGGTTGCGAAGACCGGCGAGGTCGTCCAGAGCGATGGTGGAGGGGGCACGGTGTATTCCATCTCCTCGAAGCGCACGCCGCCGAGTTGATCGCCTCCCGGACCGGAGGGTGAGAAGCCGGTGGGACTTCGCATGTAGAGTAGCGTCCACTCCTTCTCCGCCTGTGTCCTCTGTGCCGTCGACCCTTTTTCCAACAACTGCGCGATCCTGCTGAGCTGGCGGGGAGCTTCTTCGGGTTGTCGGGCAGCAGACCCTTGGGCAGGGCTTCGAACGCGACGGCGGGGAGTTGCAGCAGCTCGCGGATTTCCTTGATCGTGTAGGGTGCTTGCAAAGGCCCTCGGCGGCCGACGATGCGGACCCGCTTGACCCTGCTCTTGCTCAGAGTCTCGATTGCGTTCTCCGTCATGTCCGTCCCGCGCAGCCGGTCCAGGGGTGACAGGAGCGTGCGCGCGACGTCCAGCGCGACATTGCCTTGCCCGATGACGACGGCTTCCTCGCCCGAGTCCAGCGGAGGGGCGAGGTCGGCGTACTCGGGCAGTCCGTTGTACCAGCCCACGAACGCTCTTGCGGAGAGCACGCCCTTCAGGTCCTCTCCCGGCACATCCAGTCGACGGTCGCGCGAGGCGCCGTACGCGAAGAGGATAGCGTCGTAATGCGGCGTCAGAGCCTTGAGCGGGAGCTGGTGTTTCTTGTTTCCAATCGACACGTTGCCGACGAAGGTGAAGGTGTCGTGCGCTGCGACTTCGGAGAAGGTGTCGATGCAGTTCTAGCACTTGGATGAGTCTGTCAATTCCGAGTCTCCGAGGTTTCGTCAGCAGCAGACGGGGCACTTACTTTTACTTCGGGGTGGTCGGGCGCTACGCCGAAGCGCACCAGACCGAAGGGCGAGGGCAGGGCCTCGTACATGTCGATGCGCACATCGGGGATCTTCTTCAGCAGCCGGTGGGCGCTGTAGAAACCTGCTGGGCCTGAGCCGATGATGGCGCAGCGGAAGGGTCGGGTCACGGCTGCGGTGGTGTAGGAGCGGCGGACGCTGTTGCGGAGGCGGTTGGAGGGGCTTCTTGTTGTGCCCGCGAATTGCGCGATGCAGGTCCGGCAGACATAGCGGGTCCGCATGTTCCTGTTGACTGCAAAAGGCAAAGGCAAAGGCAACGGAGAAGACGATAGATGGAGCACGATAGAGCAGGGATTCCGTATCAGTCGCCGGTGCAACCTTCGATGCTTGGCATGGGGTAGATTGGGCAGATTGGGCAGATTAGATGGCTTGCATGACGCTAAGCCGATCGATGCTGATATATTGATTGTTGCTGCAGCGACGCGCCGTTTTGTTTGCTGCAAATCCGGCTCCAGGCCGAAGAGACAAGCCTCTTAAGCGCAACGAGGCCATCCGTCTTCCTGCTCTCAGACGCGCATCCGCATTCCTCAGACCAAGCCTAATCACTAAATCTCATTTCCACTCTCGTTCCCATCCTCGTTCTCGTGCGTTGGCCCGCGTCCCTCACTCGTTACCTTGTGGTGGTGTCCTGATCTGTCGCTTCTGTACGCAGTAATGGGTGTTGAGCCGCCCTTCCTCTACGACCCTCCGTCCCGCACCAGCCAGTACGTGGACCCGTACTACAACTTCAATCCGAAAGCAGTCACTCAGGCCAGCTATGCGCCGCGACCCGCTCCCAGGCCCAAGAAGGAGGGCCCGTTGATCGACTTCAACAAGCATCCCGACAGCTACATGATCGTATCCGGTTCCCAGCAAGGACTGGAACCTATGCCTCCGGACACCAAGAAGAAGGTCGTCGTAACGAGATGGATACAGTTTGGCCTGAGGGCGGTGCAGCTGCTGGCAGCCGTTGGCCTGCTCGTCTGTGTCATCTGTATCACAAACACTGCAGCCACCCAGGGCTGGATCATCAGGATTCCTGTAAGCTACCACTGCAACTGCGTCCGCCCTTCCCGGAGCCGCAGACTGACCGCTTCCAACAGCCCGCATGGGACAGTCTCATGAGCCTATACGCCGTCTACCACCTTATCCGTCCGGCTAAGAGACGGCCGGCAGCCTCCTCGGCCAGCTACCACTTCTTCGCCCTGTGTATGGACGTTGGCCTGATTCCCTTCTACGTCTTCACCGCCTTGTTCGCAAACGCGAACTGGAATGCCACTCCCGGCACCGACGGTCGCTGGAAGTCCTTCTTCTCCACCGACGGCGCGCTCGAGTCGCTGCTGCTCACCACATGGCTCGTGGCCATCGTGCTCGGCGCACTGCACCTCGTCAGCACCGGCTTCGACCTGTATCTGGTCGTCATGTTCCGCAAGATCGCCCGCCTCCCACCAGACATGAATCCCTTGGAGGACAACCTGACCAGCAGAGGCAGCAAACACAAGCACAAGAACAGCGAACTGACACTCACCTCTCCTTCCGAGAAGAAACTCTCCTGGATGTCCGGCAGCACGCTCACCGTCAACAGCCCGACGAGCCCGGACCGGATGTCGAAAGAGCAGCTGATCCCGAATGCGAACGGCCGTCCAATGTCCTTCGTGCACACCCGCACCGACTCGGACGCCCGCTACTCCGGCCACACGGTGGAATCCGCTCGCTTCTCGCAGCAACAACAACAACAACAACAACAACAACGCAACAGCTTCTACTCGCAACCCGCTTCCTCCTGCGGCTCCATGTACCAACAAGCGCCCTCCGCCCGCACCTCGCGCGCCGACCTTCCTCCCTCCCACTCCCGCACCCAGTCCCGGGTGTCAGCATCTTCGCACTCGCGCTCCCGCAGCCGCTCCCGCAGTCGTTCGCGCCACAACACGACCCGCCTCAGCGTGCACGACCCCATGCCGGACCGCCTCGCCACGCCGCTCTCCTACTACACCGGGTCCGAGGGGCCCAGCCGCTACTCGACCCCGAATCCGGGCCCGCAGGCCGCGGTCCCCGCCGCGGTCGCGAAGCAGCAGCAGAAGGAAGCCCTGCTCAACGACAACTGGTACGTCTACGACGGCTCGTCGTCGGACCTGGGCGCCAACCGCCTCACGCCCGCGCCGCGGCACGAAGAAGGAAGCAGCAGCAGTACACCGCGGGATCGGCCGCACGACGAGCTGGCGGCTCGGCACGAGGAGAGGGAGCTCCGCGACCTCCTGCCCGGCGCCTTGCGGCTCTCCCCGACCATCTCTCCTCCTTCTCCTCATCCTCATCATCATCATCATCATCATCATCAAAGCCCCTCGCCCAAACCGCAAGGGCCCGCCGCTGCTCAGCACAGCTACGGGATCCACCCTCAAGACGCCGCCGCCGAGGACGACGACAACGGCCAACCCATCGGCCGCGCGCTGACGACCGGGTCGAGCAAGAGCGGCAGCTCCAGCCTCTATTCCGACGAGATGCGCGGCGGGAGGTCGAGCCCGAAGGCCCGGTACTACGGCGACCTGTCGGCCGCGACGAGGGGGTTCGCGGCGGTGCTTATGCCGGCGGTGCGGCGCCGTCGCAGCTCGCGCCCCAGCAGGAGAGGGTGGTGAGTCGGTCGGGCGCCGACATCGCGGATGCGAGCGTCATGTACTTGCCTGAGGACAGGGGAGGGGCGGGAGGAACGCCAGTGGAGGAGAGGTTGTCAAGGGGTGGATGGGGATGAGGAAGAGGGAGGTTAGTGGTGTTGCGTGAACCGTCTTCGAGAAAGACGGGAGTGGAGCAAGGAATGGCCAGGTTGGTCCTGATGGGTGGGGTGGGAGGGGTTGTGATGGTTTAATGATCTGATTCGGGTTTCGAAGTTTTCCGAAATGTCTCTTGAGGTTGGAAAGCTGCTGTTATGAGAGAGTTTATGGGTTTTCTCTTCTGGATATTTTTAACACCTTTTGATGCGTAGCAGCGACAGATAGCGAACTCGATGTGACATACTTGTAATTTGGTGACTCGTCTGTTACTGAGGCATGCAATTCGAAAAGGGTTCTCTCACCAACGCTATCAGCTGTGCTCGGCCGGCAGTCCACTAGGCATTCACTGGGAGGTTGTGGTGCACGCCCGGGCATGGCAGGAACGTCTCTTGTCAAACTACCTCCCACCGCCTCTGCTGACTTTGTTGAGACAGCATAATACCCCATCCCTCCCTTCTCCCCAGCCCCTTCCGTTGGGAACCCGCGCCAGAAAGGTAACGGAATCAGGAAGGTATATACGGTGGAGGGCTACCGCTATCCCCGGTATGCATGTCAGCTGCTCTGGGCTGGTCTTTGTTGGAGAGTGACAAGGAACAATGCCACAGGACAAGGCTTTGGGGGCCGTAGTGAGATCTGTCTGAGTACTTTGTACAACTCTGAGAACCTGCTGTGGAGAGCTAGCTGCCGTGACGGGCTCCCGCCGCACACGGCCGGCACGCGTCGCTGCCGTCATTATTATAAAAATACACGTCTTATCCACGCTACAGCTTCGCCTTCACCACCTGCTTCTCAACGTTCAACTCCTCGATAAACTTCTTACCCAACTTAGGGTTCTCCTTGAACAAATGTTCGGCCACATTCCGCGCCGGTGTCTCGCCCAACCACTGGTCCAGCGAGAAGTCTACTCATAGTCAGTCGGGAGCACTACGCTAAGCGGGCAAGGAAACGAGGCCGGGACGGTGTACCTTCAAACTTCGGAGCTTTGAAGATCTCCAGCATCTCGACTTCTTCGGTATCGCTGAGATTCTCCACGTAATGCCCCATCGCCTTTGGGACGATACCGACGTCTCCGGGGGCGTAGTCGAATGTGCGGGTGGACGTTGAGGAGCCGAAGACGGTCACTCTGGCTCGGCCTCTGATGAAGAAAGACCATTCTGGGCGGTATTAGCGTGGAAGCAAAGGGGAACAAGCGGAAAAAGAGAAACAGGATACGAACCGTCGGCGTTGGGATGCCAATGCATCTCACGAATAGCACCGGGCTTGATGATGACATGTGCTGCGGCAACGGTGGCTGAGAGGGGAAGTTGGAGGTATCGGTGATGCGGACCTCACCGCCTGGTGTTTTGATCGGTTCCTGCGCGAGCATCTTGTGCGTGAAGCGTAGTTTAGATGTCTTCGGCAATGCGGCTTTTGACATCTCGTCTTCGGGGGAACCGGGGTTGGAGCCCTGGAAAATGTACTTCTCCTTGGCTGGCACGTGGTTGAAGACCTCGGGCGCGAGACGGAAGTTCTTAGCCAAGACGGACTTGGGCGTATGTGCAATCCAGTCTGAGAGCAAGAAGGTCGAGTCCTCGCTAAAGTTGCCGTCGTCAAAGACCAAGAGGAACTCGCAGCCACCCTTGCTGAGGCCTTGCAGTGAGTGAGGATGGCCTGCTGGGAAATACCAGAGATCACCTTTCTCAACATTAGCAAGGTAGTTGCCACCCTCGGTGTCTAGCGCTGTAACTCTGGCTTTGCCCTCGAGCATGTACGCCCATTCAGCCTCCTTGTGCCAGTGCAGCTCGCGGATGGCTCCCTCGTCCAGGCGCATATTCACGCCTGCGAGCTCAACGCTAGTAGGCAGCTCGCGAATTGTCGTCTGTTCATGCTCAGTCATAGTCATGCGGTACGTGTGAACGTGGTAGCTATACCTGGCGAGCCCATCCGCCCTCCTCGATACGAGTGTGAGAATCGGCGAAAGACCACTTCATATTGGGCATTGTGCCATGGTCGGTCGAGGGTGGCCGCATCATGTCCGGACTCTGCATCTCTCTCGTAACATTGCGTGGTCCCAGCACAGACGCACCTCCTTTCGCGGAGAAGGGCTCAGGGCGCTTGCCATCCTCGCTATAGGGGTCGTTCTTGAAGTCGTAAGTGTCCTTGTCTTCCGGGCCAAAGTGAGGCTGCGACTCGGAGGCGTACTCCTTGAGTGCTTCGTTGACCTTCTTGACGGGAGGAGCCATGGTCGGTTGCGGAACAGTTGTATGCTTGCCGGCTAGGAGGTCAAGAAGCCGTTGACCTTGCAGTAAAATCCGGTTCGCACGACGCAAGCGATGCACGATATCCAGTGAAGCCGCGAGTTAACCGTGAAAGGGAAGGATCTTGGCAGGAAAGGCGGAGTATTCAACACTTACACCGGCAGTGCTGTTATACCACCTCCGGAACACACGGATTGCGTTGTGACGTTTGGTGTTTTTGATGACGACAGATGCGTGTGTCCCTGCAACTGTTCATCCCGGCTATATCACACCAAACCAAGCATGGAGCGGCAGTTGGCCATACGCGCTAAGAACTGCGAGACGGAGACGCACTCCGCAGCCGGCATTTGCTGCATGCCGGCTCGAGACAGTTGTTGTAGAGACTCTCAAGGTGTTTTCCGACATGCCATGTCCTCCAAGATGGTTTGTAGTCTGGCCAAGACATTCAGCGATCAGTCGATTCGGGCCTTTGACTGTTCTGCGCAACGGAAGTGTATCGCCTAAGGTTACACGGCGCGATCCACCAATCAACTAGCCGGCTTCGAGCATGAGCCAACTCTCGCCGGGCAGAAAACGTCGGTATTGGCTGCGTTTGGCGCAGACAACCATATCACATCGCTTCATCCAGAACGCGCGACGACGTCGGACACATGATACACCCGTTCTATTCACAAGGAATCACCTGGCCCACCCATCCTGGACGGTCGACGAAGTAGGCCTGCTGTTGCGCCCCAAGATTTTGAACTCGTTGAGCTTCCACCACCCGCGCTACAACCAAGGACCACCGACTCCGGGAGAGCGCGCAAACGCAGTGAGAAGCTCCAGAGGCTTCTCCACGACCTCGAGATGAAGTTCTCCCACAGCATCCAGTTCAATGCCGTCCCGGACTGGAGTAGCAACTACATATCCTACAGCAATCTGAAGAAGCTGTACGCGCGCCCGGCACTGCGCGTCGCGCGCCCGACCTGGCTGACATACTCGGCAGGATATATCAACTTGAGAAGCAGGTCCACCAGAACGTGCGTCAGGATGCAGAAGACGCCGAATCATCCCCCTTCTGAGCGGCACCGTCGAAGATCCAGACAAAGTCTTCACGCGCGCTCTGGACCATGACCTGGAAAAGATTTGCTCCTTCTACCAGCTTAAGGAGTTGGAGATCTACGGCGAGGTCGATGCTCTGCTGAGGGACGAACACGCTTTCGAGCTCGAACACGACGGTGTCGACGGCGACGATGGCAGGTCAGGTCGGCGGAGCAGCTTCATGCCGAAGAGACAAGGGAGTATTTTCAAGAACTTTGGCTTTGGCGGTAAAAAGCGGCGTACAAGCACGATGAGCCGGTCCAGGGAGGAAATAATCGAGGAGGATGAGAGTGACGAGGAAGCAAACGAGCGCTCGATCCTGAAAAAGACGCCACCCAAGGACGGGCCAAAGAACGTTGACATGAGCGCAAGCCAAAACACGCTTGACGAACGCGACGATTTTAGGTTGTCTAACGAGGACAGGAGGAGGCCAAGCACCACCTTCGACGAGGACCAGGCGCTCTCTGAACTGTACGATGCGGGCGTCACGTTGAAGAAACGCACCATTAGCCTCTACGTCAACCTCTGCGAGCTCAGGTCTTTCATCCAGCTCAACAAAACTGGCTTTTCAAAGGTTCTCAAGAAGTACGACAAGACTCTGGATCGCAAATTGAAGAGCCAATATGTCAAGGAAAACGTCGACCCGGCGTATCCTTTCAAGCAGGAGACTATGGACCACCTCACCGACAACATCCAGAAGATCGAGCAGGCATATGCCGACATTGTCACGAGGGGCGATGTGGAACTTGCACGCCGCGAGCTGCGGTTGCATCTCAGAGAGCACGTTGTCTGGGAGCGTAATACAGTCTGGCGAGAGATGATCGGTATCGAGCGCAAGGCCCAGGCTGCGAACATGGGCATTCGCCAGACTATGCTCGGACGCGATACCGATCCTTCCAAAGCCAGACTACAGGGCGACGAACCGGAGGAGGCGACGAAGGAGGTGGTGACACCTATCGGAAAGTACAGATGTCCGCGCTTCCTCCTCACTTCGACATTCTACATTCTGCTAGGCATTTTCGCCTTGTTCATGATCTTGCTCCTGGTTCCAATCATGGACAAGCCGGAACAACAGAACTGTCTGGCACTTGTCGTCCTTGTCAGTCTGCTGTGGGCTACTGAGGTAATTATGAGGATTCTTGCATTTGCTGAGATAGACGTTGACCTTTCTGTCAGGCAATTCCGCTGTTCGTCACTTCCCTTCTTGTACCGTTCTTGGTGGTCATCCTCCGGGTTGTAAAGTCAGACGTACCGCCGCACAGAAGGCTTGAGTCCAAGCAGGCAGCATCATACGTCTTTGCCGCCATGTGGACTCCCGTCATCATGCTGTTGCTCGGTGGCTTCACCATCGCAGCCGCGCTGTCGAAGTACAATATCGCCAAAATGATGGCGACGTTTGTTCTCAGCAAGGCAGGCACCAAGCCTAGAACGGTGCTGATCACGACAATGTTCGTCGCCATGTTCGCAAGCATGTGGATCAGTAACGTTGCAGCACCTGTGCTTTGCTTTTCTATCATTCAGGTACGTAGTTCGGTGCTGCGAGGGCGCCACTGTTGCTGACGTGCCGGTCAGCCTATCCTTCGCAACCTCCCCTCGGACTCCAACATGTCCAAGGCACTTCTCCTGGGCATCGCCCTCGCATCCAACATGGGCGGCGCCGCTTCGCCCATCGCTTCCCCACAAAACCTTATCGCGCTGCAAAACATGACACCACAGCCCGGCTGGGGAATTTGGTTCTTCGTTGCGCTTCCCGTCTGCATAATCAGTATCCTGTTAATCTGGGTCCTCCTGCTCGTGACCTTCCAACCGGGCCGGAACACGACTATCGTGCCGATCCGGCCCATGAAAGACCGCTTCACCGGCATCCAGTGGTTCATCAGCATCGTGACACTTGTCACTATCGTGCTGTGGTGCGTGTCGCACCAGCTCGAGCCCGTGTTCGGCGACATGGGCGTCGTCGCCATCATCCCCATCGTGCTCTTCTTCGGCACGGGAATCTTGACAAAGGAGGACTTCAACAACTTTCTCTGGACCATCATCATCCTGGCGGCAGGCGGTCTGGCCCTTGGTAAGGCAGTCAATAGCTCCGGACTCCTGCACACGATTGCCGAGGCCATCACCACACGCGTCGAGAACTTGAGTCTCTATGGCGTGCTGATCGTGTTTGCGGGCCTGATTGGCGTTGTTGCGACCTTCATCAGTCATACGGTCGCTGCGCTCATCGTGCTCCCACTGGTGCAGCAGGTCGGTGTCGGAATGAGTGAGCCGCATCCCAATCTCCTGGTCATGGGCAGCGTGCTCATGGCTTCCGCTGCCATGGGTCTACCCACTAGCGGCTTCCCTAATATGAGTAAGTTCCACCGTACTACTGTAGTCCTTTGAAAACAAATGCTGATCGGGTTGCAGCTGCCATCATGATGGAGGATAGCCAGACCGGTCAACGGTACCTCCAAGTCCGCCATTTCCTCACGAGGGGCGTTCCGGCTTCGATTATTGCCTTTGTTGTCATTGTTACCGTTGGCTATGGTCTGATGCTTGCGGCTGGGTTCTAAGTTACAGAACTAGGAGGACGTTGCTGCTGCTGAAATACAGAACTATGTGCGTGTTTTTTGCCATGTCCTATTTACTGTCTTTGTAGATCTCTTCGAAGGGTTTAACGGCAGACGAGCGGCCTTTGCGTTCGTTTTTCCCTACTGTGGACCAATCGGAGAGTTTGACTCCACCCAACGTTCCAAACCGAAAGACTTGCCAAACAAGTCGAGGAACCTGCTCGGGGAACTCCGTGCTGGGCTGCACGCGTACGGGCGGATTCACCAATGTGGTGATAGGATGTTCGACAGTGCACAGACGGCTCGTACACATAACGGAAAGGCTCCTCTCGCCTTCATGCCTCATCTTTTTACTAATTGTTGGCTTGATAACTCAAACATCTGTTGTTCTGCGATGTCTTGGTGTGTGATCATAGCAGCTTCTCCGACCCGAACAAAACTTAGTAATCCAATGCTCGTCGGATACACTCTTGTTCATCAAGGACATCAGATAGCCGATAGAGAAGCCTGGAGGGTACCAACCCCAAAAGCCCAGAACATACCGATTGTAGACGCCACGCCAAACCCGCCTTGGATATCGCGCTTGCACACCGACCAAAAGATACCGAACACTATGCTCAACAGAAAGCCTACGAAACCTGTGACAAAGAACCTGGGCCAACTGATCTCTTCCACCAAGTGGATGCCCCAGCCTACAGTCAATGGGCTGACGCCCTGGTTCTGGGTCGCATGACGCTGAGGCCGTTGAAGGACGATTTTACGTTTGGGAAAGTGGTCGATACAGAATGTGGCTTCCTTACAGTGACCTGGATTGCGATACAGGTGGACCGGATAACGGGGTCCGATGGGTGGAAGCTCTTTGCTCCTGCAAAACTGGTACTCTCGCTCCGTTTTGGGTGGTACAGCGTGGCAGCGGTGTACGTCAGCGTTGTCACTGCCGAAAAACCCAAACTAGAAGGGCAAGATCAGTTAAAACAGCGTGGAAGTTGTGCGAGTGCGAGCGGGCATGAATAGTGGCCTACCTTCACAAAATGGATCTTTGATACCCTTTTCAGGCAGAAAAGTCTTCGCATAACCGACATGCTCGAGGCGTATTGATCATGCAGCAATCTGAAGAGGCACTCGTCAGATGCGATTGAACACACCGATGGCTGGGTCAGTTTGGTCGTTGTCTTGCTGTTGTCAATGCAGGTCAAAAGGAAAAGGGGGTCTGTGTTTTGCAGCGGTGTTGGGGGCTGTGGAGTGTCTGTCCGCACGTTGGGCGTTTTTGGTTCGGCGGTTCCCTCGCCCTGAACCGAAGGCACTTGATACAGAGGCAGGCCAGGCCCCCCATGGGTACGCCCAGCGACGTTTGGTGCGACCGTGATGCACTTTGTATATTTCCGTGCTGGCGTTGTCCTTGAGTGGAAAATTTTCTTCGGTCCAGAAGCCTGGTAAGATTTCTCTCGTCAATGGCGGTCATGGTTGGGAAGTAGTCGTAGGAAACATAGCCACAGGCCTGTACTCTCCGTCAGGGAATCACACACTCTAGCCGGTCCAAGCAACCGATTCTACTTACGCAGATCTAGGGCACTCGTATCATACCGCGCGGAGGCTTGTCGAGATTGAGAGCAAACAACAGTTCTGAGACAAGGTAAGGCGCGTCCCCGCTCTCAAGGTAATCGTTGAGCCAGTTCCAGAACGCGAGTAAGAAACGAACACACACCAGCCGTCCAAGACGCAGCGTTCGGCTAACTGTATCGCTCCACAACTGTACGGTATCCTTGATCGCTACACGGAATGTTTTCAAAAGGTCAAGCCATGCTTCTTTCACGCTGGGGTCTGGGAGACTCTCTGACGGCGGCGGAGAAGACAATCTCCGCTTTGCCTGCAGGAGCTGTTCTGCGGTAGGTCGACGGAGCACACAGTCTACAAGCATGGCAGGGCCTGCCCCGCTAGCTAGTAGCATTCGCAAGAGCCTTGGGATGAGTCGATTCCTCTCCAAACCCATCATCGAGGCAAGAGCTTCCGGTTTCGCAGAACAGAGCGTCATTGAAAACGGGTATTCTCCTGCAAACATCCGCAAGGAGAATATGTCCTGATAGAGAGGCAAGAACGAAAGGCTGAAGACGCAATCCTGAACCATGTTGTAACCATAGAGACGCATAGACTGAGCGTACATAGCGGCAGTTGAAAGGTACCCTTCCGAAGGGACGAACGTCGGAGATAGGGCACCCGCTGCAAGGAGCCCTGTCCTAGGAACAGGGTATCCGAGCACAGAGTTTTGTTTGTGGGTCCCAAAGATACCTCGTAGAGTGAGAATTGCCCCGACATTTTCCACTTTGGCTATGTGGACATGGCTGCTCAGTATGCGCGCGTAATCCGTGAGGGCTCTATGCATTCTAGTTTTGAATCTGAGCATCGCGGTGCCTCGGCGAAGCAATGTTCTCATATGATATGTGCCATTTGGGACAATCGCGGCGAGAGCGTTCATGGCCTCATTCGGGTCGTCGCTAGCAATGATGGTAAGCTTAGGCAGCAATTCGATTGTTGTTTCCGAAGAAGAGGCGCTCCCTTGACTGGTTGACCAAAGTTGCAATAGAAGCTTTTCTGCCTTCTGAGAGTCCAAACGAGTTGGATCAAGCCTGTCGGAGCTACTTGGACCCTGCAACGGACTCCGGCGGATGAGGGAAGCCGCCTCTTTAGCGATACGTGTTAGATTGTGGCCTTTGGACATAGCACTGGCGACCTTGTTCTCAAATTCCGTGACGGCCTCATCTAACAAATCCTTGGAATATTGCCAAAGGTTGAGGATCAACAAACACTCAAAAGTTCTTGGCCTAAGCATTTCATTCAACAACCGATATGTGAACCATATCCCCTCGCAATCTGCTATGTCTCTAGAAAGAATTCTTGATGCTTGACTGGATTCTCTTTGCCGAATGCTCGGGATTGCTGGGGAGGGCCAGTAGGTTTTGCTGAGTGAGGTAACGCGGTTTTCTGGCAATTCTGGCGTCTTTCCATCACTATTCGACGGTTAGAGTTGCTAGTTTCTCGCACGCCGAGAAAGATCATATCAAGGTTACAACAAGGGATTACCTGTACGGCTCACCGAACTGTCTGTTGTATACCTTGGAGTGGAATAAGGACCTGGCGACAGGCCCATCGAATGGTGATAGCCAGCATTCCAGCTGGAAAAGTACTCCGATGGCCTCTCCCACGTGAGGGAGGGACTCTCCAACGCGAGAGAAATATCAGTTCCTAGCAATTCGCTTCTCCAATGCGAAAGCAAGTGGTTGAGAGAATCTCGATGCACCGTAGCAAAGCCCTTCACTTTTATGCTGTATTCGATCGTGTAAACCTTTGCGAAGTTGACTCGTGTGAATTCAGCGAGCCTCTGGGTTTTTTTGTGCGATCGTGATTCGTATTGGAGGGTGTCGCATCGGCTGCTCGTTCCAGAAGGGCTTCTCTTTCAGTAATGGTCGAGGAGGGTATAATCCAGTATAAACAATTGTATGCGAACCCTTCTCAACCCCCTTGTGGCTGACGCCTCTTAGCCCATAAGATACTAGACGGCTTCACCGATCAGCTTCGAGACCATTCGCAGGGCGATCAACCTACAGGCATAATGCACTGGAGGGGCCAGACTTTACCACCACAAAACGTCTTGTCTCTGAACACATCTTCAAACCGGATCTGATGTCAACAATGATATTCCTGGTATCAGAGATAGAGTCCCCTGCAGGCTCAAACCATGGAGCATCGAAGATCTGCTTTCGTCAATAGATCGTTTGTGATGGGACAGCCTATTGCACATGCCATTCCGGGGACGAAAAATTGCGATGGATTGTCCTGCATCTCAAAAGCTGTAAAGTGTTAGTGGCGAAGACTAAATATATCAGGCGGCCCTTACTTGAATCGAGCAACCCCATCGACCGGGACTCTTTCACATTACCGTACGGAACTCCATGTATAGTAGTGTCTTTCACAACGCGAAGAGATGACAGAGCTCTTCCTCTGCCAATGACCGGGTTTTGCGCAGAAACCTCATGGGTGCGACTTTGTCTATTCGGTGATGGAGGTGGTGCTGACAGGTATGAAGAGTAGATACTAGATGCTGGAGCAATCTCAGCCGATTGTACGCATAACAGTCCGAAACTGTTTACCTGATGGAGGCTGCCACACGTTGTCAGTAGTCTCCATCACCACTTTGTATGGGGCTTTTGGCGCGGCATCGCGGTTGGGGACAGCTCTTGACGTTCGAGCCCTATCATCCTTATGGCCAGCACTGTATTTGCCGTCTGGAAGTTCTTGGTCACGGTCCGCAGTGTAATCTGTCTGAGCCGACATTTTTGACTTGGAACAACTTACGTGTGCGACAGCAGTCACTTTGGATGGTATAAATGCGAGAGCGGTCAGGACGCTGTTGGAGTACAGGGGCTGTGCAGCGGGACTCAGCCTCGAGGCTTGGAGCGGGGAAAAGGCATCATTGGTGCAACCAACTGTCGGTCTGAGATACCTACCCCATCGCTCGCAACGAATTGCATCAAGCGTCGAGTCCAAGCCCTGCCTGAACAACTGCGCTTGTGGCCTGAACGTAGGCTACAACCTCTAGACAGCTCAAGGGTAGGGCGCAGCTCCTCAGACCGTATCAACTCCACGTCAACGCACAGAACAGCGGAGCGGAGAAAGATGTAGAACGAAGATTGCTGTATGAGGCGGCCATTATGTACCATGCGAGGTGCGCATCGCCATATTGGACATCCCGAGGACATCATGACCATCATCGTCGAGACTGGAGACTGAATCGGAGACACAGTCATCATTTGAGCATCGCCAAGCGACATCGACATGCAATACATACTTGTTCCGTTACCGGCAGTCGTTGGGATAATGCTTGGCTGTCCTGTTCCATTGTTGGCTTGTCCCCGTTCTTTCACCTCAAACCACTCCTTACGAAGGCGATCGTACCATTTGGGTATATTCGGCGCTCCTCAACAGCTGAGGAGATCGGTGTAGTGTTGCGAAAAGCTCAACTCGTTTCATTAAGTGCGTAATCATGACTTACTCCTCCTTCTTTTCACTCCCACTACTTCCATTACTCTCCACCCTAGTCCTTCCCTCCTCCTCGTCCCTCTGCCGCTTCCGGTCCTGCTCAATATCCGGCGCCGGCGCGAACTTGCTCTTCGCCCTGATCTTCTTTCCATAAAAGTAGAAGATGAATGGCATGGGCACCAGCAGCGCGCTCAAACAACCCAAGAACGTCATACCCCAGTTGATCCCGATCCCGTCGTACATGTAGGTCGCGAAGAGTGGGAACACGGCGCCGAAGATGGAGCGGAGGAAGGTGTTGGCGGCAATGGCGGAGGCGGCGAACATGAGGTAAGAGTCGATGATGTAATTGAGAAGTTGCAGGAAGACGGTGTAGATGCCAAAGCCGAGGGCGAGGCCGGCGAGAGTGGGGACGATCCATGGGATTGAGGGCGTGAAGCCGGTCCAGCCAAACCAGAAGAGGCCTGTGATAGAGAAGCCGTGTCAGTGCCTTAACATGAGCCAGTGTGAGTGGGAGAGATGCCTACCAATCGTGAAGAAAACTCCGCCGAACATGGGCAGGATGAGACGCCATTCTGGGACTGGGATGTTGTTGTTGGCATCCAACTTCCTGGCGTAGTCACGATTGAGCAGGACCGTCAACGCCAATCCGGTCGTCACGCCGATTACCATCCCGATGTAAGGCAGGCCGGATACTCCAAGACTGAAGCCGTAGATCTGGCCAAACACGATAGCGTACGCGGTAAGCGAGAGATACAGAATTCCGTACAGGAAACTCATATAAAAGGTAACGAGCAGGACGATCGGCTCCGTAAACAGGATTCTCAAAGGTCTACTGACGTTTTTCGATACAAGTTGTTTGAAGTCGACTTCGACCTCTTCCTGCTTAGCGTGAATGCCCCAGTTGTGCGTTAGACGGCGCAGCTCCGCGGCTTTGTCAACGAGGATTATGGGACCGTAGGACTCTTTTTGGTATAAGAGGGCTAGTGCTGCTGCGGCAAAGCCCATGAAGGCGGGGATATACTGGGTCCAGCGCCAGCCCAGATAGGATTTGGTGATGAAGCCACCCACCATAGGGGCCAAGAGAGGGCCGTTGAAGATGGTACCGGAGAACACTGCGACTGCTAAACCACGGACCTGTACAGCTGTGTTAATCTTTGGTATGATCTTAGAGGCATGATCAGCATACCTTGTTGCTGTACATGTCAGCAAACACAGCCGGACAGACTGTAAGCGCACAAGCTCCAAAAATCCTGCGAAGAAGCGACAGATCATGACAGTTTGCAAGTCTTTGGCAACCGCGACAGCGATCTCAAAGATAGCGAAACCGAAAGCTGCAGAGATGATGGGTAACCTCCTTCCATAAAGCTCTGACATCGGTGCCCAAACGATAGGTCCAAAAGCATAACCCAAGACGAACAAAGATGTTCCGAGTGTAGTAACCTCCTGCCCAACATGGAAATGCCTTCCCACTGCAGAGGCAGCTGGTGAAAAAACCGAAGAAGCAAAGGTTGCGGCAAGTGAGTCGAAGATAAGGATAGCAGTAATACCCAGCTTTGTTTTCAGACTCCAGTTCTGTGCGTGACATGGATCGTCGGGGCCGCTGAACTCCACAACGTACTCTTCCCTTTCGGGCAGCATCGGTGGATACCCTTTTCCACCACCGAAATCCGGAAGAGTCTTGGTGGCTTGCTTCTCTGCTGGGGTGCGCATGGAGCCTACAGTTTGCATGTGCTGCAGTCGGTGTGCTTCGAATCGCTCTACAGACGTGGGATGCCGGTCCAGGTACTCGAACACGGCTCGTTCCCGCATTGTGGATGTGGCGCGCAGCATTCCCAAGTCCGCTCGCGCTCGGGCGGTCTGAGTGATTGAAGATCTGGAGGAGCATGAGGAACTTGAACTTGATGCAGTATTCTGGCGATTGAGTTCCACTTCTTCGCGGCGTTCTTCCTGCTCTGTGGGTATCTGTAACGGTTGTGTCGTCCCATATCTACCTGGAATTGGGTCCTGAGGGTTGTTTGTGTGGTAACGATCGGCATCGCGCTCCGCGCCGACGACTTCAGTGTCTTTGTTGTCCATGCGTGCCATGTCTGCGATTCAATCTAGATCAGTGGGCTGCCACAGTGCTGTTGACCTGCGACGAGAACGCGGTTCAGACGACTGAAGACGAGAACATCCAAGGTTAGTCAGGAAGATATCTGTTGAACCGCTCTCGATACAAATTCTTATGTGGCTTAGTCAAAGCTCACAATGATGATGGCAATATGCAGGTCCACAGCGGCTCGGAACCAGATACGGAAGTACGTCACGCAAGGACGGCAGCACCTCTGCTTTTCTGGGGTTTGTTGGGGTTGGGATTCGAGATTTCGCCTGTTGTCCACATCTTTCCTATACCCTTCGCTTCGTTCTAAGCAATTATAGTATAGAGGTGGCGAAGATTTCGTGCCGTGCTCGTTCTTACAGAAAGACTGCGGTTTCCGCGAGTGCTAACGCTACCTCCGCTTTCGTCATCAGATTGCCGGTCTTAGCGCCGATCCTGCATCTCCCTCGGTCCTGACTCCAGGCTTCGGGGTCGAGCTTGGCAGGGTCCGGTATAACTATGAAATCTGGTTGCGAATGCTTCTGAATCGGAAGGCGCACTGTCCATAAAGCCAAGACGAAGCAATAGTGAGGCTCAAGTAAGGTTCAAGTGGAACACTTGAGTGCTTGTTCGCTCTCAGTTGTTGATGGAGGAGGTAGGATACATGCAGTCTCTCCGAGTTTGGAGGATTTTATGCTTGATCACTAATGACAATAGCAAACCCATGGTGGCTACACCACGTTGCGTGGATACAGGATGCCATACTTCGTCGGTTTACGACGCCTTTGGCAATTGCAGATCCACTAGCCAAGGCGCGTTGCGTGGGGTGTATTCTACGTCCATGATGGCAGCATTAATGAGCAACGATTCTCTGCCCTTCTGGAGGGGGATTCCACTGTTAGACGCATCGTAGTAGACGTGGTGTTTGTGTTCCGCGTCCTGATCGCTAACAACGATCTCCTTCACACCGTTTATCGCTTTGACAAACCCATCGCTTCCGTGGACAAACTTATCAGAAGACACCGAAGATCTGGCGCATTCTTGCACAGGATCCGACCACTTTACACGTTCGGCACCCCATCCTTCATGGATGTGACCAAAACAGTGCACAAGCGGACGTGCCCGGGTTAGTGCCTTCAGGAGGTGTTTGCAACCGACGTTGCCATGTGCTGTTGGGTCGAGACGGAGATATGGTGGGCCGTGGGTAATCATGATATCGATTCGGTCCTCATCCTCGAACGAAGGAATTGGTTTCTCGGCGATGTTCTTAGCATCGGCAAAGCTGAACTGTCTCGTGTTGAAGCGATCCTCATCATGGGCATAGGCGAAACCCCAGTCGTAGGATTCGGGGGTATAAGGTGATGTGTAGACCTTCCGAGAATCAGTGGCATAGAAAGCGAAGGAGGCCAATTGACAATACCCGTAGACGAGCTCCGTTCTGGAGAACGAACGAATGGACACCTTCATCCAAGAACGTCACACCTTCCTTCACAGCTCGACCATCCGGATCTTTCCAGAGTTTCGTAGATTTCTCATAATCCGGCTTTGCCTCTTCCCATGATCGGTAACTCCTCTGCTCATGGTTCGGCGTTCTCATCCATTCCTTATCGAGGGTGAGGTCGTGGTTCCCGGCAATGACCAGCTTGAGCTGCGCGTCAATTTTGCTGAGAGCATCCAGAGCTTTGTGGTACTCGGGCATGCTTCCTACCATGGTGAGATCGCCACAGTGAATGAGTACATCCGCAGCCGGCAATGGCTCTCTGAAAGGTCTGTCCGGCGTCTCATCTTCTTTCGGGAGAAGCGGCGCACTGTGGGTATCTGAGATGACGAGGATACGCGTCTTTACCGACTCGCTAGTACGCGTGTGCGACCCGTCTTCTCCCAGTGGAGATGGAGAGGTTGAAGAGAGCATCTTGTATGGTGTCTTCGGCGACATCGAAGTTCAAGGCTCAGCTTGTATGAGGCGCGCTTTCGATGCCCTGTCAAGGCAGCAGCAACAACGTCCAGCTTCGGGACAAAGGCTTTTCCATCACCGAACACGATTATCCATGATATTACTACACATCACCAAATCACCGTGCATCTTCTCCAACACTTCAACATGTCGCTATGCGTTTCTTCGAGCCACCAATCATGGAAGACTCGTCTTTGTTTGCAGTGCCGTGCCCGCATCGAGATACGCTTATATTGAGCAGGGGTCTTCTGAAGGCTCTTGCGTTGCTGACGGCCGGCACCGATGGCCTTGCCGTGGGCGGTGAAGCCTCCACTGTGGAAGAACCGCGGAACAGTTTGTGGTATTCTATGTTTCTTCCGTCCTGACGTACTGTGGTTTCTGAGGCGTACGAAGAGTTTTGTAGACGGCACGAGCCAGTACCAGCATATCAGCAGAAGGAATTTGTTTCGCCTCTGGCAATTGCCAATTAATCCAGACGCCGTACGTAGCGGCCAATCAACACGAACGTAAAACAGCCTGCAGGGTGCACGACGTTTCTCGCCCCGCGAACTAAAGTTAGCTGCCCCTCCAGCAGAGCCCAGCTCAGGCAATCGGCGACCTCCTACTCGCTGCCGGCCTACTACTGATAAGAAAGGCGTTGTCAGGCGTTGTATATGTAATTCGTTACATATTCGTTGTTTGAGACCTCCTTCTGTTTCCGCTACTCGTTTCCCTCCAGTTTAGATACCCCTTTGCCATTCATCGCCAGTCTTTCCTTTATTGCCACTCCCTTACCGTACGCACAATTCGCCCGAGCGGCCTTCATCTCCTAGAACATCTACTGTCTGCTGTGCCAGGAGCAACATGGCACCTGGCCTTGTCGAGCCGCATCCCGCGGTTTCGAACGAAGCTACACGTTCCCTTGCCTCGGTCACAGAGGACTACGATGATACCATAAGATTTTACCTGAACGGCACAAAAGTGGTTCTGGACACGGCAGATCCAGAAGTTACCGTGCTCGAATATTTGCGTGGTATCGGTTTGACTGGTACGAAGCTCGGTTGTGCAGAGGGAGGATGTGGAGCGTGTACGGTCGTCGTTTCTCAACTGAATCCGACCACCAAGAAGATATATCATGCCTCTGTAAATGCTTGTCTGGCGCCTCTGGTCAGCGTGGATGGGAAGCATGTGATTACAGTGGAAGGCATTGGAAACACGAAGCGACCGCATCCTGCGCAGGAGCGCATAGCTAAAAGCAATGGCAGTCAGTGCGGATTCTGCACGCCCGGCATTGTCATGGTGAGGAGGCCTGAAGGGGAAACGTCCAGTGCTTGCTAACGAGACACAGAGCCTATACGCCCTCCTTCGTAACGACCCCGATCCGTCAGAGCTGCATGTAGAAGAGGCCTTCGATGGCAACCTCTGCCGATGTACCGGATACAGGCCAATCCTCGACGCTGCTCAGTCTTTTAGCGCTGAGAGAGCCTGCGGCAAGTCCAGTGCCAATGGTGGAAGTGGTTGCTGTATGGAGAATGGCAACGCGAATGGTGGTGGATGCTGCAAGAACGGCGCAAATGGTGTGGATGGCGATTCGCAACCGATCAAGCGGTTTACTCCCCAGGCTTTATCGAGTACAACCCAGACACTCAGCTCATCTTCCCTCCTGCCCTAAAGAACCACCAGCTGAAGCCATTAGCTTTTGGAAACAAGCGCAAGAGATGGTTTAGGCCGGTCACACTCCAGCAGCTCCTTGAGATCAAGAGCGCATACCCTTCTGCCAAGATCATTGGTGGAAGCACAGAAACACAAATCGAAGTCAAGTTCAAGGCCATGCAATACACAGCATCAGTCTACGTGGGAGACATCGCGGAATTACGGCAGTACAAGTTCCACGACGATTATCTCGAGATTGGCGGTAACGTGGTTCTGACCGATCTGGAGAACATTGCACAGGAGGCTGTCAAGCACTACGGCGAAGCTAGAGGCCAGCCATTCAAGGCTATCTACAAGCAAATCCGGTATTTTGCAGGAAGGCAAATCAGGAATGTTGGCACGCCTGCCGGAAATCTTGCCACAGCATCTCCAATTTCTGATCTCAACCCGGTCTTCATGGCGACCAACGCCGTACTGGTTGCGAAATCTCTCGACAAGATCACGGAGATCAAAATGTCGGAGTTCTTCAAGGCTTACAGGGTTACTGCGCTGGAGCCAGACCAGATCATCGCAAGCATCCGGATACCAGTCTTCCGCGAGGAAGGGAGCACATGCGCGCATACAAGATGGCTAAGAGAAAAGATGATGATATCGCCATCGTCAACGCCGCTCTTCGCGTAGCACTTGACGATGGCAACAATGTCGAAAACTGCAGTCTTGTGTACGGTGGTATGGCACCCATCACGATCTCTGCAAAGAACGCTGTGGAATTCCTGCAAGGCAAGAAATTCACAGACCCCAAGACGCTCGAGGGTGTCATGAACGCTCTTGAGCAGGACTTTGATCTCCGATTTGGTGTTCCTGGTGGCATGGCTACCTACCGTAAAACATTGGCCCTCGGCTTCTTCTACCGGTATTACTACGAGATTCTTTCGGAACTGCCTTCGGTCAAATCTGCTGAGATTGACCAGGATGCGCTGGGTGAGATTGAGCGGATGATCTCGTACGGAAAGAAAGACCATGAAGCTGGCGCAAGGTACGAAAAGAAGATCATAGGAAAGGAAGCTCCACACGTTGCGGCCATGAAACAGTCCACCGGTGAGGCACAGTACACCGACGACATTCCAGTGCAGAAGAACGAACTGTATGGATGCCTCGTTCTCTCCACCAAGGCACATGCTAAACTCCTCAACGTCGACCCCTCCCCTGCTCTAGACCTTCCAGGCGTTGTAGACTACGTTAACCACAAAGACCTGCCCAGTCCCGAGGTCAACTGGTGGGGTGCTCCAGCCTGTGATGAGACCTTCTTCGCCGTCGACGAAGTTTTCACCGCAGGACAACCGATCGGTATGATCCTTGCCAACACCGCGAAGCAAGCTGAAGCTGGTGCTCGAGCGGTGTTGATTGAGTACGAGGAACTCCCCGCCATCTTTACTATTGAAGAAGCCATCCTGGCGGAGAGTTACTTCCAGCATTACAGGTACATCAAGAACGGCGATGTCGAGAAGGCGTTTGAAGAGGCCGACCATGTCTTCACTGGCGTTGCGCGTATGGGCGGACAAGAGCACTTCTACCTCGAGACTAACGCGTGCGTGGTCGTACCTAAGCCAGAGGATGGAGAGATAGAGGTGTTCAGCAGTACTCAGAACCCAGCCGAGACGTACGTTTGGAAGCATATCCGTGAGCAAAATCCGAGCTAACAGCAATGCAGGCAGGCATACGTCGCCCGAGTCACTGGTGTTGCGGCCAACAAGGTGGTCACTCGCGTCAAGCGGATGGGTGGAGGCTTCGGTGGCAAGGAAACCCGTTCGATTCAGCTTGCTGGTATCTGCGCGACCGCCGCTCGCAAGGTCAACCGACCTGTTCGCTGCATGCTGAACCGTGACGAGGATATCTTGACATCCGGACAAAGACATCCTTTCCTCGCTCGTTGGAAGGTCGCAGTCAACAAGGATGGCAAGCTTCAAGCGCTCGATGCGGATGTCTTTAACAACGGCGGCTGGAGCCAAGATCTGAGTGGCGCGGTCGTGGAGCGCGCACTGTCGCACATTGACAACGTATACAAGATCCCCAATGTCTACGTCCGAGGCCGCATCGCTAAAACCAACACCGTATCGAACACGGCTTTCCGTGGTTTCGGCGGTCCCCAGGGAATGTTCATTGCGGAAACGTACATGACGGAGGTTGCGGATCACCTCAACATTCCCGTCGAGCGTCTCCGCGAGATCAACATGTACAAAGCCCACGAAACGACGCACTACCACCAAGAACTGAAGGATTGGTACGTGCCACTAATGTTCAAGCAAGTGTTGGAGGAATCCGACTACGCACGGCGGCAGCAAGAAGTGGCAGCCTTCAACTCCAAGAGCAAGTGGAAGAAGCGCGGCATGGCGATCGTACCGACCAAGTTCGGCATCTCCTTCACCGCGCTCTTCCTCAACCAAGCGGGCGCGCTCGTGCACATCTACCACGACGGCTCCGTGCTCGTCGCGCATGGCGGCACGGAGATGGGCCAAGGCCTGCACACCAAAATGTGCATGATCGCGGCCGAAGCGCTGCAGGTGCCGCAGGACAACGTCTTCATCTCCGAAACGGCGACCAATACCGTCGCCAACGCGTCCTCGACCGCCGCATCCGCCTCGTCGGACCTTAACGGCTACGCCATCTTCAACGCATGCGAACAGTTGAACGAGCGCCTGCGTCCGTACCGTGAGAAGATGCCCGGGGCCAGCATGAAGGAGCTCGCCCATGCAGCCTACTTCGATCGGGTTAACCTCTCCGCTCAAGGCTTCTACCGTACCCCTGATATTGGGTACGTCTGGGGGGAGAACAAGGGTCAAATGTTCTTCTACTTCACGCAGGGCGTGGCAGCTGCAGAGGTAGAGATTGACACACTAACCGGTGACTGGACGCCTCTGCGTGCCGACATCAAGATGGACGTCGGACGCACCATCAATCCATCTATCGATTACGGGCAGATCGAGGGTGCGTTCGTGCAGGGCATGGGCCTCTTCACCATGGAGGAATCGCTGTGGCACCGCGGCTCCGGCACCATCTTCACGCGCGGGCCCGGCGCGTATAAGATCCCCGGCTTCCGCGACATTCCGCAAGAGTTCAACGTCGGCTTGCTGAAGGATGTCGAGTGGGAGAACCTGAGGACGATTCAGCGGTCCAGAGGCGTGGGCGAGCCGCCGTTGTTCATGGGCAGTGCGGTTTTCTTCGCCATCAGGGATGCGTTGAAGGCGGCGAGGAAGCAATGGGGTGAGGAGGCAGTATTGAGTCTCAGGAGCCCGGCTACGGTGGAGAGGATTAGGGTCAGTTGTGCGGATCCGATCCTCAAGAGGGCGCATGTGGAGCCTAAGGAGGGGAGAAGAGCTTTTTCGTTGCTATCTAGAGGGGGAAGAGTATGTGGTGGGGAAGAAGAGGATCGTGCGGGTCAGCGGGGTGTTTGAGTGTGATCGAGGTTGTGGCTATGAGTAACTTGAACGAAGCGACCTTTTGCCTCACACGTTCCTCATGCTGTGGCAGGCCACGATCCATCTCAAACCTTCCCCTTTGATGACCAGCAGAGAGCTGATACTCCCAATGGGGCAACGTGCCGGCGAGAAAAGTCCATTCCTATCGCCTCGAAGCATGGAACATGACTGAGGCGGGCTCCGTGCTTGCAAGAATCTTTGCGTATGGAGGAAAGAGGGTGAACGCACGATGTTTCGAGTGAATCACGCCAACGGAGGCGGCAAGGGCTCTGCATGCCGAGGAGATTTCTGCCGTGACAGAAGTCAAACGCGCACGTGCTGGGCGCTTGATGTTCTGTGTGTGGCAGACAGTCAAGCATTCACATGCTCTCCGACTGCACGAGGGCATCGCATGCGATAAAGGCTAGCACTGCCGCTGCCGTACAACAGCACATGATCCGTCTATCATAATCCTCACCGCTTTGGCTAGGGTTAGGTCTGGAGCCCGTATTATCAGGGCCCTCCTTCAACCTAAACTTCTCTTCGTCTTGCACCCCACCCAATCGGTCTCGCGGTCTTTCAGCACGGTATTCAACTGCTTTGTTAGGGAGCCGAACCCTGACTGGCCTTCAAGCATCGAGGGATTCCAGATACTTAGGCGACAAATGCATGTTGGTTGGAGTCCTCAACCCCGATTGTATCCCCTGCGCCGGAGTATTTGATTGTGGAAAGATCGAGCATCGATTGTGAATTCGGGTATCCTCTACTAAAAGTCATCCAGTCTCATGTTCAGGCTCAGGCACGCCCGGTTTGATCTGCACATCAGAGCAACACCCCGTTCCAGTTCCCAATCCCTTGTTCCACACAAACTCTGAAGTGTGTCCCCCTTCCCACCCCCGACTGATATCGCCATAGCCGTTTTGTGGAACTTGTCCCAGTCAAGGGAATACTGTCGATGCCGTCCCTTCTGAGCGCCCTCTGTCATTGCCGACCGTCCAACTCCACGTTCTGCCATTATCGCCGTCTGCGTCCGTCACGTCCCCTAAACGCTCTTCGCATCCGTCCAGATAAACTCCTTTCCACAGGCACCACAATACATGTGATCACATCCCTCGGAGCGTTCAATGGCCGCCTGGCAGTGCGGACAGCGCTTCGTGACATTCTTCCTCATCGTCTTGAAGGTATCCGCATCGGCGCCCCTGGCCATGCCCTTCTTCTTTCTGACCGCCTTCTTAGGGTCCTGGAACTCCTCGCATGTCAAGTCCTCGTGCCATTCGACACGGCAGTTGAAGCAGTTGTTCGAGCCGCAGTGTCCGCAACACGTCTTGGGGTTCTCTACAGCCGTAGCGTCGTAGAATTCGCCGGAGATGCAGTTGTCCTTTGCGCACCAGCGGAAGTGCGGGTTCGCTTCGAGGGAGCGGTGTGTGAGGCGGTCTTCGTAGCTGGTAGAGGCGTCAGTATACGGTCGATGTTCCTATCCCAACTCACAGGATCAGGATGTGCACGGTGTTCGACGGGCCATCCAGCGAAAGAGTGGCCCTTCAGAGACGATCCGTAAGAGTGACGTCTGCTCGACTCCGTAAACGGTTCCCATAGAAGGCATTCAGGCAGGCAGTCACAGGCTTGCAGACGGCCTGTCGAGGACACTGTGTTGGATATCACTTACTTGCGGAGCTCAGCGGCGGAGAGGTAGTAGGAAAGGTACTCAGGACCCCAGGCGTGGCCGCAGAAGGCGCAGTTGACTTCGATGGTCGTGGAATATTGCATCGAGCGATGCAGTGCGCGGATGATGCAATCGCGGCATACCTTGTAGTTGTCCGGATAACAGCCATGACAGTGTGGATGGATGTGCTCGAGTGGAGGAAAGGCAGATATAAGCTTCTCGTTGTAGCAGTACTGACAGAGCGCACGCGTCGGAGGTGGTTTGGGTGTCGGAGCAGCTTTCTTTTGGCGCTTGCGTGGTGGGGAAGGTGGGGTGTCGTCTTCTGAATCGAAGGGTGAATCCTGGTTGTGGTTGCCATCGCCCTTCGCCTTGCGTGGCAAGTATGGTCGCGTAGGAGCCGCTTCAGTTTGGTGCGCTTGTCTGGCCATATCGTGCTGGTGTAGTTGGTTATCGAACGAGGGCAGACGCTGATGTAAAGGGCTTCCGCGATCGAGTGGTAGTGATGTGTTAGTGGAAAGGATGTATCAGACTCCTTCCATGCCTTTTAGATGATCAGTGGTGGCTATCGACGGGCTAAGAACTGAGAGGCCGCCTACCTGAGTGATCTCAGCGCTCCGGCACGTGCAAACTACGCGAGCCTCATGTGAAAGAAATGCGGCGTTGTTGTTGTTGCTGGTGTTGTTGTTGTCAAAGAGAACGACGTAGGGAGGAAGACGCGAAGCTGAGTCGATCAATGGAAGGTGCGACATGATGCGGCTCACGATTGTACCGCGCTGACATGTGACAAGTGAAAGGAAACGAGAGGAGGGAGGAAACCATGACGGTTCAATAGTACTTCCGTCTCTCACCGGTTCCTGCTGCCTGACGCCCAGTCATAGCCTGCCTACCTACCTGCCTACCTACCTGTCTACCTACCTGTCTACCTACCTGTCTACCTACCTCGCTCCCTTGGAGCAATCAGCTTCACCCGGTTCAGCCTCACGGCGGATTTCAGCAGATGGATCGATCAGTCGAAAGGCATCCGTCCACGTCCTACACACTTGGCCATTACCAAACGCCAGGTGGAAGAAGGCTCGTGCATCCATATCCATATCCATATCCATATCAATGCGACAATGCTGTAGATCTTCGAAGAAGATACAAGACGCAATCGCTGCCGACCAGAGTGACACACTTTTGACGGCGTCCAACTCACGCCAGGGTTCGAACACGGCAGCACACGCATAGGTAGCCATGGTACGGTTGGTAGGAGCTTGAAACAAGGAGCAGAAGGGCAGCAAACGGTGGAACTCATTCCATTCGATCTAATCCAATCTAATCTGATACAACATGATCTGATCTAATCCAACATAATCCAATTTAATCCAATCCAACCCATCTGAAGCGACCGCCACAGCCGAGGCCGCAGGACACCGCCGCCTTCGCCGCGTTTCTGCGCCTCATCTCTACAACGCATAAAACATCCAGGCAGTCGCGATACGCCGATCCATCGTACCACTTCCTCCACAGCACTCGCACCTCATTCAGCCCAAACAACATGTCCGCCATCCGTGTCCCTCGCATACTCAGCCTGCGCCCCTCCCAACTCCACCTCTCCCGCCGCACCTTCAGCACCACCCTCACCTCACGCTCCGCCTGGTCTCCCGGTCCCTCGCCTCCCCGCCTTCCAAAGAGGAGCAAGAGCTCTTCGAAAAGCTCCAACGCCAGTCCACCGGCGCATTCAGCACGCCGCGCACCGACACTTCCGCGACCGATCTCGCGCCGCCCACGTCCACACCTACCTCCCGGCCTCAGATCAATCAGAGCCCAGCCAGCGCATCACGGCAGGAGGAGACGGGGCAGTTCAGCAGTGTGAAAGTGGACGCAAGGGGGAGGGCGACGAGCTGCACCCGAACGCGCGACGGGGCGCGCCGCCGGAGTTCGAGGGCGACGTCAATCCCAAGACGGGCGAAGTGGGTGGGCCGAAGAACGAGCCGCTCAGATGGGGGCATGCGGGCGATTGGAGTTACAACGGACGCGTGACGGATTTTTAAAAGAGTAGAAGCAGAAAGGGCGCTCGCGTGCGGGCAGGGATACATACCCTCAGGAAAACGTCTTTATCTGGGCACACTCTCGTGCACGTTGTGTAAAAGTACTATTGAAAAAACAATGCAGATGGAGGGAGCGGGAGATTCAAAAGAATCGCCCCGATCAATCACCTTGCTTCCAGCCTTTCCACGTCACCCCTCACCTTTTCGCGCTCCCGTAAAATCTCAGCATACGCATCAGCGATCTGCCGCATCCCCCTCACCGCCTCATACCCGTCGACTTCCTCCCGCGCTTGCCTGACCTTCCTCCTCACCGCTCCAGCCTCCCTCCTCAACTCCTCCTCTCTCGCCCCCAACGCCTCCCTCACTTCCGGCGAATACGTCTGCTGCAAAACCTGCGCTTCAGTCAGGCGGATCTTCTTCTCCATCGCCTCCGCCACCCTGGCGAGATGGTCCGCCCGTGCCCGGGAACCGCGGGCCACGCTGCCGTGCAGCGTCTGTTCCAAGCGGCGGATGATGGTCTGGAGGAGCGTGCGGTTCGTCTCCAACAGGGCGGTGCTCTGATCAGCCAACGCGATCCTGGCGGCGTCCAGCTGCGTTCGAGCCTGCGCGATGCTGGATTTGAGCTCCGAGAGACCGGGCGCCAGATCCCTCGTCCGGCCGTTGTTGGACGCGGAAGAAGGATCGGCTATTATCCGAGACAGTAAGAGGGCGTTTTGGTGGATGTGGGTCGATAGATCGGAGGCCATTGTGTCCATGTTTTCCTGTTTCGAAAGTAGGTAGTTGTTAGGCTTTTTCGGAAAACCAACCAACAAAAAAATAGGTGTCGATAAATGGAACGTACGAGGAAGTTGTCCGTTTCTGCAATCGCTATGTCGTGATCCTCCGGCGCTAGTTTGCCTTCGAGTCGCGCGAGGACTACATGAATCATATCCTGCAGCTGTGATGGGGGGGATCAGCGATATACTAAAGTATTTCAAAGTGGTTGGACTGCTCTCTCTCTCACCTCGTCCGGCAGTCCTCCTTTTCTCTGGGCGATTTGACGAAGTGCATCTTTGAGAATCTGCTTCCTTGCTAAGGCTACTCGTGCTTTTCGGAGCTCCTGTCGGTCTGTCGGTTGTCGTGGTCACGAACACATGCAAAGCGTCTCCCGTCCCTCACGCCTCCCATACTGTGCCCTCTTCTCTCCACGCTACCGGTATCTCCTATCGTCGAGACTGGCATGTTGGAATACACGTACCTCTTGAGATGCTTGCCTTTCTTTCAATCCCGTCTTGTCTACAATCTTCGACGTTCCGTCCTGGTTCAGTTTGGCAGAGTGTAGGTCCTTCACAAGCAGCGCAAACTGCGCGTTGCTGGAGAGCACTTGTGAATCCACTTGAGGCAACATTGCAAGAGCGCCGCAGTCGAAAAGTGTGGCTTGACAAGTGAGTGCAGTGATCTGGCAAGACTTCCTCAGTGCAAGGGGTTTTGTGGTTTGTGGTGCTTGTCAGGTTCATGATGTGATTCGAGTTGCGGTGTAAACAAACGGCTTGGCAGCATATACACAAAGGTCATGATAGTGTTGCCAACATGCGAGTTATCCAACTGACCGCTGCTACTGCAAGACGGCAATGTCCGACACAGACACGTGGACATCGTAGAGACGTACGTGACAGGCAAGCATAGTAAGGGCTGTATGCGCGTACGCTGGTTACAAGCGGACATAGCAACAACACCGCCGCCTCGAGATGGTAGTCGATCAGGCAATGAGAGCACGGGATCACCAACGTCAAAGAGTTTTGATAAAGGTTTGTTTGGTACGGCGCACTGCGCTTTGGGCTAAGAGTAAGGCTACTTTTCACCGCAATGTACAACTTCAACTTCTACTTTCTCTTCTCCCAAGCCTGCCATGATCAATCCGATAAGAGCAAGTCCAGCATTTCAAGCGCTCGCCATCCTTGATGGATCCTCTCTCTTGGGGATGGAAGGCGCAGGTCGGTTTCCAAAAGTCGTCATTCTTCATCGTCAACGTAAGGGTGGTAGAGGGGAATATGAATTCAGCTCAGAAATCACTGAGCATTTTCCCATTGCACGAACGTGCGGAGTGATGTGGTGAAAGGGTATAATGAGGTGCAGGAGGTGATTGGGGTCGAATGGTGCAAGAGGGTTGTAAAAAGATGATACTGTACATGGAGTCAAATGTGCGCTGCCGGTCATGGAAAGAGTGCCCGAGACCTGCGATGCGCCTGTCGTATTTTGAGGCCAACAAAGAGTGAGACCATCGTACAACCAGCTGCATGTCGGTTCAAGCAAAGCCAGCACACCGTTTTCTGGTTCATGCCATGTTTTCCCTTGCGCATGAGAAGCAGTCTTCCGGGAACAGGGTGTGTTCCGGACAAGGCGGAGGCGGAAGGCTAGCTGGAGGCGTAAGAGACGATCTCTACTCCTCTTCACTGCTCTCGCTGTCATCATCGTCGCTGCTTTCCGCAGCTGCAGCAGGTGCAGCAGTAGCGGTGGCCTGGGCAGCGGCTGGGCCTCCTGACATCTGTGCGAGTTGCTCCCTGAGCGCCTTGATGCTTGCTTCCTGCTCGTGCTTCTTCATCGGCTTGTGCTTCTTGCGGACGTTGCCGGTGGCGCGGGCGTTGCGCTCGGGCTCATAGTCATCATCGACGTTCATCTCCTCCTCGTCAGGAGTCGCGCGCTCCTTTGGGAAGATCTTGCGAACGTATTGGAGCAGCTTGTGCTGGACGTCGTTGGGAAGTTCATCAATCTCGAGCTCCATGTCTTCGCCCATATCCTGCATCTGCGTTAGTTTGGCAACACAATGTCAACGGAAAGCAGTCGACTCACATTATACTTAGGCACGTTCTCAGCGATGATCTGAGTGAGCTTCTGAACTTGCGACTCGGACATTTTCTCCGTCGCGCTAGAGATTTCTTGCTTCTCCTCATAAGTGACCTGACGCTGCTTCTTTGCCTTTGGTTTAGGAGCGGCACGAGGTGCTGGAGTGGGCAATGTACTGGCCTTCTTGGTCTTTCCATTGCCCTTGCTCTTCTTCTTACCACCAGCTTTGGGCGAAGAGCGCTTGGATTGACTCATGGTCTGGAGAGTGTTTTGTAGAGCCGAGATCTGTTGCTGTAGCATCTGGATCTGTGCGTCGTTTGCGTCGTGCTCCTCTTCATCTTCCTCTGCGTCAGATTCGTCGCTGGAGGCCTCTGATATTGGTCTTGAAACCGGGGGCCGCTCAAACTTCTTGACCCAGGCGTCCTTCTTCACCCAATCCTTATCGAACTCACTCTGCAGGTCCACAGCAAACGCATAAATAGGGTTTTGTGGCCCATTGAACTTCTTGCAGTTCTCGATCATGAGGTCAAAATCCGCCTTAAACTCGCGATCACTGGCGTACTGGCCGCCCTTCAGCTTCTGGCCCATCGTTTGGAGATCCATGGGATGCTTTATTATGCTGAAGTAATGAGGGATCTGAAGCGCCACGGGATCGACAGGTACCAGGAAAGGTTCAGTGAGCTTTTTGTATTTCGGCTTCTTCTTGAGCTCCTCCATCATGTGCTCACAGAACTTCAGACCAGCGGCAGCGTCCTTTCTCTTTGGCTTTGCCGCAGCGTAAGGCAAATCGCGCGAGGCTGGTGGCACGACGGCACGCTTGGGCCGGTCAGCCGTAGAATCGCGCCTGATGAGGGGTGTGCCATTTGGCTGAAGTGCATAAGTGTCTCCCGTCGCGGCTGAGTGGGTGACACCTGCACCAGGCTTCGACTGCCTACGCGCGGCAGACTGCTTCGGAGCGGGTGGTGGTTGCTTCTTCGTGGCGACACCTTTTGGAGGATGTGCAGCGGCATTTCCCGTAGGAATGCTCTCCATTTGCTTCATGAAATAAGCTCTCATGCTCAGAGCAGAAGCGGTGACGTTGTGCGCCGGTCCATTGAACTTCTGGCAGTTCTCAACCATCAACTCGAAATCTGCAACCAGGTCATCCATGCATGTGTAATCGTCGTTCTTGAGCTTCTTCTCTATCGTACTGAGGTCCATTGGATGCTTGATTATATCCGGGTAATGAGGAATGTTGAGAGCAACGTAGTCAACAGGTCTCAGGAACCAGAACGCAGATTTCACCTTCTTGGTGTTTTTCAATTTTTCCATAAGAGCGTTCTTCTGTGTGGTGGTGATTGGGGACTTGCTGAAAGAACGCGACGGCCGATTGGCGGTACTATCGCCGTTCGTAGCCGGTGAGGCGACTGGTGCGGTGGTTGGCGCATCCGGCTGTTTGAACTCGAGCACCTGGTCGTTAGTCGCCTCTCCTGTCTTTGCGCGCTTCGCGGCTGGTTCCCCGTTGTTTCGTCGTCTTCTCGCTGCCGAACGGTGCCAGATGCGAGGGCGTCTTGCATCGTCTGATCTGCGTCCGGGACAGGCGCGGAGGCAGCCGTCGCCTCAGCATCTGGTGCAGAAGTTACAGAAGTAGGTTGTGCGGTCTGATCTGGCAAGTCCTTGACATCCTCACCAGGTGGCGGCGCAAGAGTGTCCGTTGCGGCAGCTTTATCTGATGCAGTCGCGTTTGCGACAGACACTGAGCTCGACGAGTCCGCCGGTACAGGGATATCATTCGGCGCCGAAGCGGGCGCATCTGTCATGGCGGCATCTGGGTTGATATCGGCAGCGTCAGTTGCCAGTGGCTGGGACGGTGGCGGCGTGGAGTGATTCAGCTTGGCGTCGGACGGTATGAATTGCGCGACTCCGTCGATGCCACTTGAAGTACCTGCGATAGGCTCTGTTGATGCAGGTTGTTGATCTAAAGGCTCATTCATGGTAGCGGGTGGAGTAGGTTCCTGCGTGTCCCGCTTGGCGGAGTCCGCCTGCGGCTGGTCCTCGCCAAAGAGTTCATCACTGTTTTCATTTGCTGTGGGAGGTACTGTCTGATCGGCGACACTGTAAATTTATTCGATAAGTACATTTCATGGAGTGAATGAGCAGTGAGCGACAGAATGAGAAACAGGGAAGCAAAGGCAACAGAAGGGAACAAGGACCGGCGCACTCACCTGTTGATGCTTTCCATCTCAGGTGGTGGCGCTGCATCCAACGACATGATGGAGTGATGAAGAGGGACACGTGACCGTGATTGGTAGTGAAAGCGCGACGGGATTTTATGGAAACGCGAGGGCGTGACGCGCCGGGGGAGAAGGGTATTTATTGAAGGGCAGAGCGATTATTAGAGGTGTGAAGGCGCGCTTGTGAAAATTATGAACGGAAGTGACTAATGTTTCTGCCGATGGAATCGACTGGCAACAACGATGGACGAGAAAAGCGTGCGTACAGCCGGGGCGCAGTTTGACGTGTTGCGACGCGGACGAAGTACGGCTTAAATTTCGAAGGTCCGAGGGAGAGATGCAGAAGTTGTTTCGCGCGCCAGGAAGAAATATAGCCTGGCCGATAGTGCCACTAAAAACGGATCACGTGAAGGTTTGCGAGTTGGTACGTGTCCCGAACTCCCGCCCAGCCGCAACTCTGCGAACGCTGTGCTCAAAGTGATTGCAGTTTGCCCGCCGGAGCTCCGAGACGCGCGTTTGTCCTGCCTTCACTCGACTGCGTGAGAGTGATGCCTGCAGTTCCGCAGTTGGTGCAGAAGATGGCTGTGGTTGTGGGATACTTTGTAGTGATGACCTGATCAAGCTAGCCACCGCCGCAAGCCCCGAAAACAAAACTTGACATATGACCGGCGTGCCGTATGTCTTGACCAGAAAAGTTTTCTGGGGACCGGATCACCCACAAAGCCGGCGAGTTGATGTGTCTGTTGAAGGCAAGAATGATTTGGACTCGAGCACACAACTCGTTCTGGTCTTGAAAGTGTTGAGTGAGTGAGTGCTGTTTATGGGTGTGATGATTACCTGCCGGGAGCAGCGAAACTTGCCGGCTGCCAGTCGTTCGTGACGGGAGGCGCAGGGGTTGGCCGTTGACCGAATATTGATCGCATTTCTTGGCAAGGAAAAAGCTCGGACGTCCCGCTAGTCTCACTTCGCTCTCTGAAAGTTTTCCGCGCGCCCTGTGAGCGCAAGAGAGAGCTTTCTGTGCAGGAGACCGCGAACACACCACACCGTCGCGGGCAGAACACCCACGCTATATTACCCTACCACTGTACACCTTAGGACGTTCATGCTGTCGCGATGAGTGCCGCAAAGCGGTCACGTCAGCGGCTCTCCGAGGCCAACGCTGCGCCTTCGCTCCCCCATCTAAGAAACCCAGGACCGCCAAAGATTCTCACGTGCCTACATCGGGACTCAGCTTCTTGACCGACGAAAACAGAAGAGCAGGAAGGAAGTTGCAAGCTAATGCTACAAATGGAGTAAGGGGTTCGAGGGCAAACCGTGTGGATGAGTCCCAAACCGTCGTTGCCGGCCATGACGTCGACATGAACGACCATAAACCCGAGGCCAAGCCCATCGAGATATCAAGCGACGAATCGAGCGAGTACGAGGAATCGGATGATGAGGATGCACCCAACGGTGAGAACTCTGCGCTGGCGAACGGCACCGACCACGATGAAGCATCGGACGAGAACGAGATGGACGCTGAGGCGGGTGCAGAGGATGTTGCTATGGTGGACGGTGACGAGCAAGCCCTTGTAAAAAGGACCTCGAGGAGGAAGGCGACGGAACTGGACCATCTTTTGGTGATTTGCTGCAGGCATCGCATCCGGACGCCATTGACGTTCAAGCCGCCTTTACTGATCGCTCGGCCGACGCACAAGCTCTCGTACCAATTTCTGGTGACAAGGTTCTTGCTGCGCCTTCCGCAACTTCATTGGGTACTGTCCTGACACAGGCATTGCGCACCAACGACAAGGAACTACTCGAGTCTTGCTTCCAGATGACGGATGTCGCCAGCATACGGTCTACTATCCAGCGGTTGCAGTCACCCCTTGTGGAAGCCCTCCTGAAAAGATTGACAGAACGCCTGCACAAGCGACCTGGACGTGCCGGCAATCTGATGGTATGGGTACAGTGGTCGCTTGTTGCTCACGGTGGCTACCTCGCGACCCGGCCGGACGTTATGAAGAAGCTCAAGTCGTTATCTCAAGTCATCAGAGAACGCGCCAACGGTCTGCAGCCCCTCATGGCGCTCAAAGGCAAGCTGGACATGCTCAGCGCACAGATTGAGCTTCGCAAGAGCATACAAGAGTCTCGCGCAGGACCGTATGATACAGATGAAGACGAACCTGGAGTTATCTACGTTGAAGGACAAAATTACGAATCTACCGATGAAGAAGCCGATGAGGACATTGTTGCAGCGCCTTCCAAGCACAAGTCGGGGAAGCGCGGCACAAAGGATCTTGTTCCGGAGGTTGAGGAAAGCAGCGACGATGAAGATGACGACATTCCCATGGCGAATGGTGTCTCGGCACATACGAATGACGACACGTCTGAAGGCGAGGAAGAGGAAGCAGAAGAGGGCATGTTTGACGATGAGGCAGAGGAGACATCAGATGATGAGGGAGAGGATACATCGGAAGCAGATGATACTGACGAGGATGAGGAGGCAGAAGAAGAGACGTCTGCTAGCGAGGACGACGAGGGGCCTTGTGCGAAGCAAAGCAAACCGGTCTCACGGTCTTCCCTCGGTCGGCGGCGCTAGGAGCACAGTCAACTGCATTCGAAAACACCTTTCTTTGTTCAACTGTACAACTTACGGCCACTGTCCATCTGTTCGCTCCGGAAAAACCTGCGAAATCTTGCACGGGCAAAGCACCTCTTTCTATCATGGCGGTAAATAGCACGTACACGATGATATGAGTGTACTTGTGATCCCCTGGAGTTTGAAGTGAGTGGTGTTCTCTGTGTACTAAACTTGAGGATCATGCATAGCGTTGGTTTAGACAGCGGCGTCAATGAACACGGCTTTCACACAGACCTAACAAACACCGTACGAAGGCCTCAGCTTGTACGATCCTTGATCTTCCAGCCTGCCAGCTAAGCCGGTTACTGCCTGCTTATTCGTCGGTCCTACACTGTAAGATTGTCGACGTTTAGTCAACATTGTCATTGCATGTTTGCCATTTTCTACTGTCGGCTTTGTCTGCCTTCTCGTCTCTCACGTCTCCTACAATTGTGCACGGCTTTTATGAACAACGGCATACAACTTCTTTGCAACAGAACACAATGGCATGGTGTTACGCTGTTCGCTTTGTCCTTTGCATGCATGTGCTCCGGAAAGTTTCTCGTTCTCTTGCAAGTTGTTCGCTTACTCTTTTCCCTTCTTTGCGATCCACTCACCCCTTCCAAAACAGCTTGGCTATGGTCTATTTAGTGGGAACCTCGAGCAACACATCCCAACCCCACGTTAACATGAGCGAAGACGACTTCTTAGACAGAAGTTCCATGTTAGCTTGGGATGACCGGAGAACGTTGCTGCGCGGCCAGTCAAATGCTGCTACGGACAGTCTCTGGGATGATTTTGGTGGGGTCATGCGCGAGCGTGAGAAGGTGCCGGGCTGGCTTCAGCAGTATGAGCTCATTGTCCCATCCGTTGACGTCTCTGAGCAAGCCGGTACCGTGTCGGTTCCGGCGGTTGACAGCAATGAGTCTCCTTTTGCCGAAGCCGGTGCTCCGGAGGCTGGAATCGCAGATGAGCAAGCCGAAGCCTGGCTTGAACACGTGAAGGCTGCTGATGAGGCGGCTGAACTTGAGCTGAAGAGGCCCACCTTCTACGAGGCTTTTGGCTCTCCTCCAAGGCCAACTTCCGTTGCAGAGCATGTCGCAGACAGAAAGTTGACTTCAGGGCCGTCCCGCAGACCACTTCCTACACCCGCTGCGTCCTATCGATCACAACGCAGCCGCAGTCCCATTCGGAGCGCGGTCACTGTTGCCAAGCGTCCGCTCAGGCCAGCACCTGTTGTGAGCAGCGCGAGGCAGCACGTCCGCAGTGCTCTTTTTCGCATCGACGTGCGTGAACAGACCGCGAAGCTCGTACGGGGTATAGGCGAGCATGTCAAGCAGTTGAGGAAGCCCAAGAAGCCCGAGCGCAGGGTTAACCGGATCAGGCACGATGCTTACAACAGATACTCTTCTTCACAGCCGCCCAGGAAGAGGGATTCAATTCTCTTCGCTCAGCAATTGAGACCTCCTGTCAAGATGTCTCAAGACCTGAGGTCCTTCTACAGAAAGAACGGTGTTTGGGTACAGGATCCACCCCTATCCTACCAACCCCTCGCATCGCAAGCAATCATAAGTACGCCAAATGGGATGATCCTTGGATCAAGCAGTCCCAGAAAGCCAGGCTTGGCGAGGTAAAGGAGCAAGCGCAGCCGAAGGGCAAAGAGGAGGCAGAACAGGCTTTCTATCTTAACCCTATCCCGAGCACGTCTTCATTCCACAGCCTCTCACCTTTAGAAGGCAAGTCAGGAGTTTCACTTCCATTGGGTCTTGGGGGACCGCTTCTGGCAGAGCGTCGAAAGCAGTACGGACCACCGCGCTTGTCCAGAGTACCTTCTTTCAACTATTCTTTCGCGAACTCGTCTGCAAATTCCCTTGAGACAACGGATAGCGCGGCGGACATGAGAGGTCCATCGGTGGTGCTGAGTCGGGTCCCTGGTGCAGAACATCTCGACGAGGTCCTCGGCTTCTCTGAGATGAAATCGCGGAAACCGGTCGAAAAGAGGATTGTTCCAGAGAAGGCCGATATCTACGATGCAAGACTTGACAGGCTCGATCCGCTGCCGAACAGCGACACGCAAGCCCTGATTGGAGCGTCAATCTCAACCCCTCAACCTCCCGCGATTGTTCGACAAAACCCTTCGACGGTCAAGCTGGAGATAGGCAGGCCTATCGAGCCTGCTTCAGTCACGGCCAACCCAATGAAGCGCGAGCCTGTCCCCTCCCCAGTGGTTCACATGGATGCCGAAGCCCGACCTCATCTTCGTCGCTACAAAACGGATAGCAAGTTCGTCAAGCCGCCCCGTCCTGGTATGGTGAGAGGAAAGACAGACGTTATGACCTCCACCGCCGCAAGAGCATCAGGGGTGAAGATGTCCATCGTGTATCCACTTTAAGTGGTCTGCAGCGGAGAGATATGAGAAACGCTAGAACCAAGGAGCAGCACGGGGATGCGAAGCTGCTCACTGACCGCACAGACTTGAGGCCGAGGCCAAGCCGAAGGGAAAGAGACAAATCCCCCTAGAGGACCTGTGCACAAATATTCGGCTGCGGAGCAGGAGATCTGGCGTAGCAAGGGCTGGTTGTAGGTAGGTCGACTAACACACGGCGAAGACGGCGGTACCGTTTATCGGCAGAGGCTGGTTTCCTTTTGCCATATGGGGTTCGGAGTTCGGGTGTCGCATTTCCAATAGGTGAAAGACTTGAGGTAGGGCAATTGATCAAGTGAGTAACAACATTCTTGTACGACTAGCACGATAACCGAGCAAAGTCTACGAAGCGCAGCTGGCAGTCTCTTGATCGCTTGTTGTAATTTCGATTACGGGAACGGCGACTACATTCTCCAAATACAACCAGATAGATTGTATCTTCCCATCTTCCGTCTTTGATCCACAACGCCTACTGGCTAACAAGTGACCAAGGCACTGTCGCACCGGCGAAGCGAAACATACAATACCTTTGTCAAATCTCTCTTGGACATTCTTTGTTGACAAACCCCAAAACATTGTACTGACAGAAAATCGCGCGACGGCATCATGGCTTTGTCAACTGGTCTTTCAGGATCTGAGACATTGTCGGCCGTCCTCTTCAGCTTTGACAGAAGTAAGAATACAATTTAGCTTTCGTCTTTGTCTACTGCATTGACAACGACAATGCAGCCTTTGCCTCCCGTACTGCATCCAACGAGAATAAATGCCCTGCAACACATGCAGACGTATTCGTTTTCTCTCCAGATACCCTCTGAGTCAGCAGGCTGAGCGCATCAAACATTCATCTCCTTCTACTTTCGTTTGAATCTCCTGTGTTCGGTCTGCTTATTCAACCTTCCATATCTCTCCCCTCAACAACACCAAAGATGTCCAATTACGCGTCTTCAGACAATTCCCAGCACTCTCTGGAGAGCAGGCCCAAGAGAGCCGGCCTGGGCAAGAAACTCAAGCTGCAATCTCTTGGTCGAAAGATTAAGATGTTCAAGCGGACCAACCACCCGTACCGCTACTCGCAACACCTGTCTGTCCTAGAAGCAGAGCCTGGCGCTTCGGACCGGCACAGCGCGACGAGTATCGAGAGCTTCATCGCTGGCGGGAAGTTCTACCGTGCGCCATCGCGCAACAGCGGTCCGTCTGTCCAGTCATCTTGGAATCTCCAGGCCTGGCAGCGGAGGTCGACTTTTGACGACAACGATACTGAGCTTGCTCCACCGCCAAAGATCAGATACTCTGTGCATCAGTGTGTTCCGTCCAATGCCTCCAGTACCAATTTGAATTCGTCAATCCAGCAAACCCCGACATCGTACTACGGCTCGAATTACAACAAAACCGATGCAGCTGTAGCGGGTGCTGCTGAAGAAGGTACATCTTGGCTGGCTACGCCTACAACCACGAAGTCACCAGAGTCGATGTCACCAAAGCCTCTGGAGACTCTGATCGCCAAGACCTATATACCGCCGACGAAGGAGTCTGCCAAACCGGTGTCTCCAGACTCCTCCGAGATCCTACTCCCCAAGATCTACGTGCCGCCTACGAAGAAGAGCTCCTTCGAGTCACTCCTCAACAAGACTTTTGAACCCATCGCCGAAGAGTGTCTCCTTGAGAAGGTCATCGGCCCGTTCGAAAGGCCAGCAGCATATGCCAGCCTGGGCGCTTCGGACTCTGCTCGGAACTCCGTCGAATCATTTGCGAGTTTCGAGTCTTTCGGTTCTGCTGAAACCATCAACGTGCAGTACGCCCGGTCGTACAACGGCGGCGTCAGAGAGGTTACCATCGGTGCTTCCAAGAGCAATGGGTCACACGAGTTGCCTTATCTCGCAGTTCAAGCACCGTTGATCTCTTCTCCGTCTCCAGCGATGGAGGGCGCCACGAGCAACGTGTCTTTCCCCAAGCCGGTAAGTGTACCCACTCAAAGACAGACTGCTAACTTTCTCGTGCCTTCACAGCTACGAGCTGGACCGTATGTCGAGCCGGCAAGGCAAAAGCTGACCCACAACACTCTGCCTTACCAGCCCTACAGCCCACCTTTCGACCCTTACCGTCAGCAGTTAGCCAGTGTCCGGCCTGAGTTGACTCGTCCATTCACATGGACTGGCGCGTTTAAGCCACTCAGCGAGCAGGAATTGCATGCGAGCGGCCTCGAATCTCAGATCGGTGACTGGGACCGTTACGGTGACATCCCAATCATGCTGGACCTGGAGCCGCAGTACGGTGACATCCCGATCGCTCTGGATCCTCGTTCACCCACTGTACCACCACGGGTTCCTTCGCCGGTTCCCACGCTGCTGCAAGCCGGTCGCCGCAAAGGCAAGCGTGCGCAAACATCCCGCTGCGCGAAGCATCCGTACTAACCATCCGTAAGGCCCCTTCACCCATATCCTACGACGTCAGCACCCTCGAGGCTCTAGAAGGGAGACCAGAAGTCATCCCAACAGGGCGCATCGCACGCAAGCCCGTGCATGGAGCCCGTCTTCACTCCGCGCTCAGGTCCGCTCTGAAGCGCAAGGCCGCTGCCGCCAGAGCTGCCGAAGCCGCAGCTGAGGTGAGTAATCTTCCCCAAATTCCAGGACCCCGTCCCATCGGTCCTCTTCCCCTCCCCCATCCCGTCCGACCCGCCCGCGCTCGCGCTCCACCGGCCTCTCCACCCGTCCGTTCGAGGGACGCAACGTTCCCGAGCAGGTCATCATGGTGGACGCTTACCCTGCTTTCCTCCCGAGAACGCCTTCGGGCGTGCATCTGGTGAACGAGAAGAGGCCGCGCCGGGAGCGGCTGAGCGGCGTCATGTCTGATCTCTTCATCGATACGGAGCGCCTGCCGGGCGAGCGGGAGAGGTCGCGAGGCGGGTATCAGCGGAGAGGAAGGAAAAGGCTAGGAGGAGGGCAACTTCTGTCACAGAGGCTGTTAAGGAGTTCTTTGTACCGCCGGTTTGAAGGTAAGGCGAACAAAGCATTAAAACGGGTGACTGTTTCAGTGTCTCTCAGGATCGTAGAGACAACGTTGGTGTTTAGTAGATCGTTGGAATGTATTTTCTTTCGTGGAAGGTGTTGATGGCTTGTGTCGGTCTTGAGAGTTCACAAAATCGAAGCCTCGCAGGTAATCGTCCGGTCAGTTGTCTACATCAAATTGTGCAGTTTCTCTCGGTGTAGTGAGTATCTTGCTTGTGGACTTGTTTGATACGACCCTGCCTCTATGTCCCCGTTCTACCCCGGTAATCGGCTACGACTCTATCAGCTTTCGCCACCCACACTGGAGGTAGAACTTCAGCGAAGCAGCTCCGTCCTTCGTCTGCGATTCTGAGCAACTCGAGCCGCATTGGCATCATGTGCCCTCCAAGTTTCACTGCCGCCATCCTGTCCCCGTACTCCTTGTCGTTTACTGGATGGGGGATGCCTCTATTCGTCGATACAAGGAAGGGCTCGTTGTCATCAACATCCTTACTGGAGCGGCCGGAAGTGAAATCAGCAAGGAGGACACTCGTATAATTTTGGCACGTTAACCGGCTTCTTCTGCACTCGGTCCATTCGAGGAGGGCTCGATGATGTTTTCCTTCAGCTGACAGTCCTTGTTTTGACTTAACTCACCCGCCTGTCATCGCGTCAAACTCAGTCATTCCTGTCTTCCATACCATAAAAGAACCGGGCATGACATCCATCTTAATCATGGAGAAATCACCAGTAATGACGACGAACAATGAGGTGTCCCCGTCACTGACCTCCGTAACACCGATCACGCCATTGATGCCCTCGAATTGGCGAAGAATTGCCAATCAAGTGTTTTTGTTAGGATCGGCCTGGTAGATGCACTGACGATCGGGGGCGGTAGCGAGAATCCGACCGTAGGAGCGAACAGCAAGGTTCCCGACTCAGGTGAGATTCGAGACTCGCCAAACGACGGAGATGTTGGAATTGGCTGACTAAGAGGTGAGGGACGGGGTGGAAATGGCGATGCCGTAGAGAAGGACATGGAGGATGGGTAGGATGGGAATCTTGAAGGCAGGCATGTTAGGGACGAATAGCACGGCTGCTTGGAAACCGTAGGCTGTTTCTAACGAGTGGGTGTTGCTTGAGGGGCTCGAGTTGTGTGTGTGTGACAAGCGAGTGTGATAGTGGGGAAAGACGCGGTCGAGAAGGTCGATAGGAAAAGGATTGGTCAGAGCGCTGCATTGCCTCGACAAGGGGGTTTCAATTGGACAAACGGGTGGCTTGCAACATGCGAGAGGGAGATGAATTGACATACGGACCAACGCTGAGTTCACTCTGTGTTTGTTGACAGACTTCACTGAGGTGTCCGTACGCAGCGTGCTGATCACGCCGCGACCTTGCTCATGCGGCTGCTCAGAATTTCGTACGCCCAATGCAGGCAGGCCGTCATGTTTCCCTGCCCCTCCTTCGGCATGGCATGGATGCCCAGCTTCTCACACAACTCTCCATTAAGTGGCCCTTCAACGTCTCCGTTTCGGAATAAAAGGCATGGTCATTGACGTAGTTGGGCCAGACCACCTTATCGACGTAACCCGGTGGATCTTCCCAGAAGCCTTCTAGAGTCACGTAGCCAGATCTCGCCTCCCTCCGCGCTTTCGCAGTCTTGTAATCGGTGCGAAGAAACAATTTGATGTCAAAGAGATCGCGGACGGCCTTCATCTCTTCCGAGAACAACAGGAAGCCATCGATGATGGCAACAGATGGACCAGGCCTGCCATGCAAGGATACATGGGTTCGTTTCTTCAATTGTTCGACCACATCTTTGTTGACACCGGCTTCGCCAACGGAGTTCTGGTCTTCCTTTGACTGGAAATCCGGTGGCAGCGCCCCTTTATCCTTGATGAACTTGAGCGTCTGTTCGAACTCCGGCAGGTTGATTGATTCGAGACAGTCCCAGTCTGCAACTCCGTTCTTGATTGGAATCTCCTTGTCCGTCTTGTAAAAGTCGTCTTCGTGCAGAATGAACGTATTTGGGATGATGTCTCGGAGAAGCCGGGCTAACGTCGTCTTGCCGGAAGATGACACACCGCTGATTCCAACGAGCAGACACCTTCTCGTGCTCATAGTTGGACACCTCGAAGAGATGGATTGTGTTTCTATGGGCCGGACAGTACAAGATACGTGTCGGAAAGCGCGAGCAATTTCACCGGCTGACGTGGTTTGCTTGCGCATTCTTGGCAGAACCTTGCACTTGTGCATCTATTGTCGGTAGCCTTATACAACTTCATTCCCTACCACGTCCACTCTTGAAGCGCGACGTTCTAGCGTTTCTTCGTGTCGTTTCTTGGGCTCTCTCTTGAACTTGGCGTAAGGCGTTTATGTACTGAGCGGCGCGATTCGGACTCGACAGCAACAACAACAAACACATCACTAGCGGCAGCAGATGGAGCAATCTCCCTTAACCCAGCAGGCACGTCCAGATGTCTTCGAGCCAAAGGTCGCCAAGTCATATCGCGAGCTCTTTCGCAACCCGGAAGACGATGAGAAGCCGGAAGGTTTTTGGAAAGAATTCTTCTTACTCCGACCGGATCTTCGTCGCCTCGGGCAGATTCTGGACGATACCGATGCTGACTACTTACTGCAAACACAACATCATTCACAGCAGCTCCTTGTCTATGCCATATCGACGCTCAAGTCCGGCGCAGGTCCTGCGGATGAGCACGCACTGGATACGCTGACGGTGTTCTTCGCCAAGGTGCTCTCCAAACGATATACCAATCCTAGTTCAGACATCATTGGAGTTCTGGCCGGCCTGGACAATGTGGATACGGTTTTCACTGACCTTGTCGCGACGTTGGATGGAGCGATCAAAGCCGGTAGGACGATCAACGTCCGTACCAAGGCCGTCAAAGTAGCCCTTTGTGTCACATCGGGCGCATTCCAAACCGGACTTCTCACCTACTTCGTGCACCGAGATCTCTTCCCATCTCTGATGAAGCTCATTCATGACACTGGCCTGATGGTAGATGCTATCCAACCTTTTCTGCTAGCTGGCCTCCTGGCCAACCACAACAAATTCGAAGCCCGCAATCCCTACCATGTACGATTCGCGGACTTTGTGAATGAAGATATCATAAGGAAAACGATCAGTTGTATTGGTGACGTCTCTCTTTCATTGCGGGATAACTATGTTGCCATTTTGGATGACACCCCTCAGGCTTGGAGTGTTGGTAACACACTCAGCTACATTGGCCTCGGGGCATTAACAGGCGCCAAACCAGCTGCTCCCGTTTTGACCGAAGAAGAACAGAAAGTTCGGTTTTCTGAACAACCAAAACCGGAAGCCGCTATGTTACTCGCAGTGTACGATTTCGTTCTTGCGAACAAGATATTCTGCTTGGAGTTCGTTACCTCCCAACCGAGCACCAAGCAAGAGCAGTCAAGCTTCGCCAGCTTCCTTTCTTTCGCATCGTACCTCTATCAGCATGCACATCGATCAGTGCGAGCGACTCACTACGCGCATACAACACTGTTTATCCTGCAGATGTTGGTCGAGGATCCGGCAATAGCCAAGCGCCTCTGCGAGATCAACGCTTCTGTCCGGCTGAGTCGTCAGAGAGCGCCTTACCTGCCTCTTGCCAAGGGAGACCGTACGCTCTCTGCGGCCATACTGGACATGATGATTGATAGCATAAACCATAACCTCCGGAAGAAGCTCGACGTGGACCTATATCTCCTCAACCTTGGGATCATTCACCGATTGTTAACGTTTCTCAGTAGGAGCCGTGCCTCCTTACCTTATCATTGGCCGGAGCTCTGGCGTTCTTTATTGTCTTTTGTACGCTTCTTGACAACATATGCCGAAGATCTCAAGCAAAACTACGGTACAGACAAGCTTGTCCATGATGTGGTCAACCTGATTACCCTTTCGCTCACCGAAGGTGAGGATTTCTTCCGGAATCCAACGCTTACGACGACCTTTTCTACAAACTAGTCGAAACCGGCGATTCGCTCGCAAAGTTCCGCGATGCTTATAATCTGGACAAAACTGAGAGCGCAGCTTCAATCGCAGTGCTCGTCGGAGTTTCCAGGCACTATACCGATCTCATCCAGCAGGCCAAAGGCAAAACCAAAAACCTTAGTCCAAGAGAAGTCAACCAGATTATCAAGCAAGGCTACGAAACTCTCTCTATCGAAGCGAAAGAAGGGCTCGATCACTGGGACAAATACCGTGAAGCTGACCACAAAGTCGAGTTAAAAAAGATTGCGAGAACCGTGGTCGCTGATGCCGCGGTACTTAGTACGAGCTCGACATGAGGACGTGGTGAAAGGAGATCACATAAGGACCTTCGCTCTGTCCTTTTCTGTGCAGGCATATCACATGCAAGCAAGGGATTCAGTCCGAGCCGCGTCTTGGCATGCATGACGTAGCCAGTTTGCGTACGCTCCAACGCTCTCCGTTACCTTCAGCATTCCACGACCTGCACGATATTTCCCTTTCTACACTCTACTCAATCGCATCACATCTTGCTCCAACATGTTCTCCGCATTCAAAAATCCTCTGGCGTCTCACGGCGAGGAGAAGAAAGATGACGAACAAGAGCAATCTCTCACCTCTGTCCTCGCGACGGCAGAAGATCGCAGTGAATTAACCCTCCTTATCGCCAACTGTACAGAGACGATGCGAAAAGTCATCGATGATACCTTCGAAGCCAGCCAGACTGGGCAACCTGAAGATACCGTGACGGATTTACTCGGCGGTGACGCTTCGGACAACCCAAATGTCGACGCAGCCAACGAAGTAAAGGAGAGGGCACGGAAAGAGCAAGAACAACGGGAAAAGGAACTCAGTGCGCCTAAGATGAAAGAATTGAGGAAAGCTGCCCTTCAGCACTTTGATGACTGGAGAGACTCTGTCCTGCAACGTGTAGGCGAAGTGGTCAACTCCAGAGAGGCTGCATCAGCACAGAAGAAGGAGGCCCGTCCTCAGTCGCCGAAGGTACCTTCAAGGAAGCCCATGGAACCGTCTCAATACGATGAAGGGGTTGAGAAGACCCTGAGGGAGCTCTACCCTCCTGTACCAACTCCGCTCACGAAGTTAGAGCAAGAGCATAGAGCACTGATATTACACTCCATGTTGCTGTTGTTGTTGAGCTTGGAGCATTACTCTGCATATTCCAGGGTGCTTCTGTTGCATATGACGAGCAGCCTCAACCTCGGGATAGATTTCCTGGCAGGCGATGAAAGCAAGATAGCCAGGGGTCTGCTGAACGCCGTGGATATGAACGCGGACGAAGAAACCAAGAAGAAGGCCGAGGAGAACTCTGAGTCCAGGAAGTGGAAGGTCGGTCTGGCATCCCTTGCCGGAGCCGCAGTGATCGGTGTTACTGGAGGCCTTGCAGCTCCGCTCGTCGCCGCAGGCGTTGGTTCGGTCATGGGGGTCTAGGTCTTGGGGCTACTGCCGCGGCAGGTTACCTGGGTTCATTGGCAGGAAGCACGGTGCTTGTCGGTGGGCTGTTCGGCGCTTACGGAGGCAAGATGACTGGCAAGATGATGGATCAGTATGCGAAAGAGGTCGAAGATTTCGCGTTCATTCCGGTCAGGACGTATCACAAGCCGCGCAAAATCGAGAAAGAATACCGGCGACTCCGAGTCGCTGTCGGCATCAGCGGTTGGCTAACGGACAAAGATGAGGTTGTCGAACCTTGGAGAGTCATCGGCATTGCTATGGAATCCTTTGCTCTCAGATACGAACTCGAGGCGTTGCTCAACCTTGGTAACTCGCTGACAATCATGATCAAGAGTGCCGCTTGGGGATATGCCAAGAAGGAGATCATCAAAAGGACAGTCTTTGCAAGCTTGACAGCTGCGTTGTGGCCGCTGGGGCTGCTGAAAGTCTCGCGAATCATCGATAACCCATTCAGTGTTGCGAAAGCCCGAGCGGAGAAGGCTGGAGTTGTACTGGCAGACGCCATCATCAACAAAGCCCAAGGCGAGAGACCTGTAACCCTGATCGGATATTCTCTCGGTGCCAGGGTCATCTACATCTGCCTGAAGGAACTGGCGGAGAGAAAAGCGTTCGGCCTTGTGGAATCAGTCGTCCTCCTAGGCGCCCCAACCCCATCAACGCCCGCAGACTGGCGCATGATCCGGAGCGTCGTCACTGGCCGCGTTGTCAACGTCTACTCGACATCGGATTACATCTTGGGCTTCATGTACCGCACCAGCAGTATTCAGTACGGCGTTGCCGGTCTGCAAGCCATCGAAGGAGTCAAAGGCGTCCAGAACGTGGACGTCAGCGACCTAGTAACCGGCCACACCAGCTACCGTTACCTCACTGGAACAATCCTGAAGAAGATCGGCTTCGAAGACGTCGACACCGAAGCACTCGCAAAGGAAGAGGCCGCCTTCCGCGAAGCGAACAAACAGGAAGAGGAAGAACGTAAGCAATCAGAGCAGAAAGACCAGCAACTCGACCTCAGCGCAGATGACCAGGTCAAAGACATGGAGAAGCAAGTGGAACTGAAGAATCAAGAGACAATGATTGGTTGGGCTACTGAGAAGCTTCGTCTTGGAGGCGCCAGCGCGGCCACTGCTGCCGCCCAGGCAAAAACGTGGTACATGACGAGGGGAACACCGGTGGGGTCCGCTACGAAGGCTGCCGGCGACACACCCAACGTCGACGTTCCTGATGTCAAGCGCGCGGACCTTGACGCGGGGAAGGAGGATGTCACGGCTGCGGATGTGGCGAAAGACGACTTGTCTGCTGTCGATGCCTTCGCGGCAGGAGAGTCCTCGGCGAGGGTTCAGAAGCTCGCCGAATCTGCTGACCAGCAGAAGCCTGAGGAAAGCTTGATATGAAGTCCCTCCGGCTTCGTCTGGGGTTCATCGAAACGAAATAGGCAGATCTTATGACGTTGTGCGATTAATGATTTGCAATGCAAGCTACGATGTGTACTTGGCTGTACTTGACTGTACTTGGCTAAACATCTCTGCGGTCACCGAGTTTGGTCAGCCCTGCCTGACCGTTCAATCCCGAACCACCGCTGCAAAGTGATCAGGTTATCGTTTGTCAGGCACAGGAGCAGAATACGGAGATGGGGGACAGAATGTATCTATCCAGTAACTGATATAGATCTTACGTAAGAGTACTCTCGGTCTCATCGTTAGAACTTAGTCAAAACTTAAATCACCCTACGTTTGTAGCTCCTCTGCTTCGATTGTGCGTTTGTACGCGAGTTTCTGTAATTGTTTCGTTAAGTATTCATGCAACGCACCGTGGTGAGCAAACCGCTGCAGGTACTCTTCTCGATCCCTGTGTCAATGAGACCCAAGTTCGCGGTCTCGTAATCGGACTTTCACGCATCACGCCTGCGTAATCTTGATGCTTTCCGCTCCCACTGCAGCAGCTTCGTTGTTGAGTGCGTCAACCTCCGCCTGCACATATGGAATCCCGTCTCGCAGTCTGGTCTCTTGCGTCAGTTGCTCTATCTCGCCCGGAAAGTAAACTCTGTCGATGCCTGCCATCCTGTCGGACTCGACCACACGCTTGTAAAGGTAGTCCATGCGCTCTTTGAAGTCTTCTAGACTCATGAACAAATCCGGCTTAATGGCAACAAAGAAGTGTCCCACGTCTGCCGGCTTCGATGGATCGTATGGATTCGTAACGTGTCCGGCGAATGCTGAACCGGATAGCACACCGGAAAACACGTCCATCATTATCGACAGTGCGGAGCCCTTGGGCCCTCCCATGGGCAACATCACGCCTTCCAGAGCCGCAGAAGGATCATCAGTGGGTCTAGACTGTGTCAGTTCACTTGAAGCTGACGAGTCAATGGAAAAGTGCTGGAACGTCAAGGAAGCCGAACTCACCGGCCATCCGCGTCCAAAGCCCAGGACAGAGGAATCTTCTCGCCTCTCCTTTTCGCCTTGTATATCTTCCCGCGCGCAGCAACGCTCGGGGCCATATCTAGGATGAAGGGTTTGGCCTTGCCAGCCGGGGCTCCGCACGCGATGGGCGACACTCCCATAAGCTTTGACCTGCCGCCCCAGACAGGCAGTGCCGGGCTCGAGTTTGTGAACACGAGACTCATCATCCCGGCGTCTATGGCTTGCTGCACGATCCACGCCGCCATGCCGTAATGGTTCGAGTGCTTGACGGATACCATGCCAATGCCGAACTCGCGCGCCATCTCAATCGCCCGGGCCATGCCCATGTGAGCCCCGAGGAATCCAAACGCGTTCTTGCCGTCCACCTGGGCTACTACGGGCGTCATCTGTTGTATGGATGGCGAGGCCTTTGGGTCGAGGACTCCTTGTCTGATCCGTGCCATGTAGGATGGGATGCGATTGATGCCGTGGGTGTCCACTCCGCGTAGGTCCGCTTGAACGAGGCATCTTGCAACAATTGCTGCGTTTTCCGGCGGCACGCCGTTGCCTCTGAGCACGCCTTCGACGAACGACTGGGCATCCTCCCGGCGGACGTGGAGCTTGGGCGCCGCTGCTTCGCTATTGGAGCTTTCCATGGAGATATCACTAGTGTAGAGTATGGTATGGCGGGAAAGGGAAGTTCCAGAGTTGATTCAGCCAAATTCCATGAACTAGTGTTTTATATTCCTTCTACACGAGATGTCGCTGTGTTTGTAGCGGCATGAGTGAGTCAACGGCGAGAATGCCGCGTGATCTCGGTCAATATCCGGACTACGGCCCCAACTGCGTGGAGAGAACGCCGACGAGGAGTTATTTCTCCCGGCAGTCCTGCAAAGCAAGAGAACGCGATGGCTTGAGACACAAGCGTAGTCTCGCATTTGCACAGATATAGCATTGTAGTGGTATGGACGGAGCGTCCCGTGGACGCTGTTTGGTGAGCCATTACTACTGTTATACAACATTTCTGAAAGTATATTTATTGTTTTTTAAGGACATCATCAGATGAGCACTAATAGTCCAATGGTTAGGATTCTTGCCTTCCATGAGATAGCAAGAGGTCGGCGTTCGATTCGCCGTTAGTGCAGCTCACTCGCAAATGGTTTTCGTTTTTACTTTTTATTTTTTCTTGGGCTTTTTGCTGGCCTCCGGTCCAACAAGCAGGAGAGCGGAACGGCAAGAATGTCTGTTCGATGGGAGATACGGGTGGAACGAGCTTGGGGGAAGATTTCCGGAGGCGCAGGAGATAGGACAGAACGTAGACATGCACCCAGCGTCGAGAACTGAGACGTTGACGAAGTCTAGAAAATGACATAACTGCATGGTATAACAACAGAAAGAACGGTGCCCACCGCCTGAACGCCTCGAGATGCAACAGGCTTACATCATAACATCATATCAAATCCTTGTCCCTCATGCATTACCAGTCCATACCACCATTCCTATCCCTCTCGCCGCCAGTCAAGATCTTCTTAGCCATTGCCTTCTCACCCAATCCATTCGGCAAATGGCTGCCCTCCCACGGCTTGCGACCCTTCATCTTCAGCTTCTTGTCTAATGTCTCGAAGGGATCATTCGTCTCTTCCTTCTTGACCTTCCACTTCTCGGTTCCTAACACGCCATCAAGCTCCTCCACGGGCGGCAACTTGACATACACGTTACCGTCCTCGCGAGCCTCGACGGGGAAGGTAGCAATGTTGACACTCTCGTCGTTGCCGCACTTACCCGCCTCCTGGCCATTGAGCTCGTAGTTGCGCTTGTGGTACGGGCAGCTGACCCAGAGCTTGTTGTTCTTCATGTCGTCACCGATCAAGCCGTCCGAGAGCACGAACGCGCGCTTGTGAGGGCACATCTGCTGCGTGCAGTAGTATTGGCCCTTGACCTTGAAAATGGCGAGCTGGGTGTCGCCGCGCTTGACCGCCACGCTGCTGCCCGTCGCCGCATCGGAGAATTGCTCCGTCTTGGCCAGAGGCTGCCATGACAGGCTGGTCCATTTGTCTTTCATGCCCCGGAAGTCCTCAGTCACCGAGTCCTTGGCCCAGTATGCGGGCCGTGTTTGGCCACGCTCGACGATGGGCTCGACGCTCTCTGCGCCTTCGTCTGTGTTGGCGAACTGGCTAAATAGGGCCCGGCGTTCTGGTGACTTGAGCACTTCGGCCCATTCGTCAAAGTACGAGCCCACGAGGTCCTCCATCTGCTGCTCGAGATCGGCGCAGATGCCGAGCTTGTCCTCCAAGATGACTTCCTGCAAGTACTTGATGCCGCCAGGAGATTCTCGATCCACCTCGCCGTACGCTGAAGCTTGTCTGCAGTGCGGAGGTAGAAGGCCAGGTAGCGGTCGAGCATAGGGATGACATCGTCCGGTGGTACGTCCTTGGCGAGGAGCTCACTGTGTCTCGGCTTGGCACCACCGTTGCCTCCGACGAAGACGTTGAAGCCTTTCTCGGTAGCGATGAGGCCAAAGTCCTTGTTCTGAGCTTCGGCGCACTCACGGACGCAGCCACTGACACCGCCCTTGATCTTGTGCGGGGCACGGATACTCTTGTAGCGCTCCTCCAGTCGGATCGCCATTCCAACACTGTCGCCGATACCAAAGCGGCACCAAGTTGTGCCGACACATGATTTCACTGTACGCAGTGACTTGGCGTAAGCGTGTCCGGACTCCATACCTCCGTCGATGAGCTCTTGCCAGATAGCGAGGAGCTCCTGCTTGCGAGCACCGAACATGTCGATACGTTGACCACCGGTGATCTTGCAGTAGAGGTTATACTTCTTCGCGACGGTGCCGATAACAATGAGCTTGTCAGCAGTGATCTCGCCACCAGCGACACGTGGAATGACTGAGAACGTGCCGTTGCGCTGGATGTTTGCCAGGAAGCGGTCGTTGGTCTCCTGCAGGCCATGGCGCTCCTTGTCCAGGATATGCTTGTTGAACAAACTGGCAATAATGGAACCGATTGCCGGTTTGCAGACCTCGCAACCAACTGAATCGGGTTCCTTGCCACACTGCTTCATGACCTCGGTAAATTCCTGCATCTTCTTGACGTAGATGATGTTGAACAGATCGGCACGAGAGTACTCAAAGTGCGGGCAAAGGTGGTTCTTGACCTCCTGACCCATGGACGCCATCGTCTTGTTGAAGATGGTCTGCACCAAAGGCATACAGCCACCACATCCAGTACCGGCCTTTGTGCAGGACTTGACGTCGCCAATGGATTTGCATGTTCCGTCCTTGACTGCTCTCGTGACATCGCCCTTCAAGACGTTGTGGCAAGAGCAGATCTGGGTGTCGTCGGCCAGGTCGTCGGCGTCATCATCACCCTTGCTTGCACCGACGATGAACTCACTTGGCGGGACTTCAAGGGGCTTCTGGTTCTTGACCATAGGGACGAGCTTGACGTAATCTTTGGTGTCACCGATCATCATGCCACCAAGCAGGTATTTGCCGTCCATAGTGAAGAGATATTTCTTGTACACCTGCTGAAACGGGTCCTTGTAAGTCAAAGCCTTCACAGGCGGCGGCGGTGGACCATCCGTGAGGTTCTTAACTCTTTCCCTGGCGTCAACCGTGCCCTCCTTCTTGTTGCCATGCCTCTTGGCCGGCAGCTCCTTCGGACCGTCTCTGTCTGCGAAGAAGTCGCCAAAACTTGCAACTTCGACGCCCAGCAGCTTCAGTTTTGTGCTGAGGTCAGGTCGCTTGAACTTCCTCGGTGAGTGTGCCTTTGCTTGTGTGAGGTTGAAAGCCAGGACATCCGCCATCTCGATACCAGGGGCAATGAGACCAAATGTTTGGCTTTCCCAGCTGGCGCACTCTCCGATGGCGTAGATGTCGGGTTCGGATGTCGAAAGGTCAGGGTTGATGACGATGCCGCCGCCTCTGTCGGCGCATTTGATGCCCGCTTTGCGCGCGAGCTCGTCGCGAGCCTTGATGCCGATCGCAAAGCATATGCATGAGCAGTCCATGGACTCGCCATCTTCGAATGTCACACCCGTAACAAAGTTGTCTGCGTCAGTGTTGATCTTTCCGACTCTTTTACTGAGCAGAACATCCAGCCCAAGTGCCCGGACTTGCTCAACGACCATGCCACCAGCGTCTCCATCAAGCTGCCTGCTCAGTACCCATCTGTTGCGCTCGATGAGCTTGACTTTGCTGAACTCCTCTAGGTCCATCATTGCCTTGGCCGCTTCGAGACCCAGCAGACCACCTCCTACCACTGCTCCCACTGTGCCTTTTCGCGTCGCGGAGAAGGAAATCAGTTTTTCTAGATCCTCGATCGTTCGATATACGAAAACACCCTTGGCATCGTGTCCAGGTGTGTGACGAGGAAGAACGGCGTCTGAGCCGGTTGCAAGAACGAGAATGTCGTACGGAACTGTGGTGCCTTGGGAAGTCTCCACAATCTTGTTCTTGGAATCGATAGATGTGACAAGGGTATTGAGGTGGTAGTTGAGAGAGCCTTCCGGCATCGACGAGTACTGCAGGCCCGCTGTCAGCATGCCAATCGCATCGCTCGCGCTTCCAACTCTCGACTTACCCATTCTTTGGGGTTTAGGTACAGGTTCTCAACTTGCCGGTGCTGGAAGAAGCTGGTCAAGCCGACTCTGTTGTAGGCCAAGTGCGCCTCTTCGCCAATGACTATGATGTCGTACTCTCTCCGCTTGATATCCAGCTTCATGAGCTTCTCTCTGTTGTGCTGCGCTCAGTTTCCGTCACTGCGTGGTTCAGGTGCATTATGAGCTTACATGAAGGCAACGCCAACCATTCCCAGTCCAACGACTACTATGCGCTTTCTCTTGGTATCCTTGGGAAGCTCCCTGTCTTTTCCATCTCCTCGATCTTCTCAGGCAGCACGTTGGCCTCGGCATCGTTCCACTCGCTGTTACTCATCGTGGCTGCTGCAATTAACCTAATGGATGTTCAAAGTAGGATATGGAGAGGGTATAAGCGCAGCTATGGCGCAGGAGGGGTATTGGCACAGCACAAGAAGAGAAGATGCAGAGGAATGAGAAGAAAAGAGAGAAGCACAGAGAAAGGTACAGGATTATCTTGCCATACAACAGCTATCATGCCAAGCCATCCCGTCAAGCAAAGGAATATGTAAAGCAGGCCGATGGCAACTCAGCAATGCCATAGAGCCAACTGCATAAACCCGCGCCCGCTGCCTCGCTGCCGCGGGGCATCCGGAGAAGCAAATAGCTCTGGCGAGGCAATGAGCCTATAGCGGCGCGCCCAATGACCGGAGGGCGCAGGCGGTTTGCGCAATCAGAATAACGGCACGGCTCACGAGAAGAGGCTCATCTATCTCCTCGGCGTACGGCATCACGCAGGCGGTTGCACAGGGTGCGGTTGATCTGCCGTGTCACTGATAAGGCACGTTAAGGTGTTGTGCGGATTTGGTGTTTTGGGTCTCGATGTGTGGAGAATAATGTTCCTGGGCCGAGAGATAAGGCCAGTCCCTGGCGGGAAAGCATCGCCCAATCACGGCTTCCGGATTTGGGGTTGGCAGAACACCCGACGACGCTTCTCTCGACCTCAGGGCCCTCGTCTCCCAGATCCACCGCGTGTCAGTCCAGAACCAACGTCTCGCACCGCGCCACGGACGGGCTACGGGTCGTTTAGGAAGCTTTGACTGCAGAAGTACGACGGATATGCGAGCCTCGAGTATTTCTTTTGTGTTTCTATCGTGTACAGGGATGCGCCAGATCCGTGGAGTTGCCCTATAATTACGAACCTATACCCTTTTCGTATTTCCTTATCTCTGCGTCCAAGGATTCTACCTCGTGCTCCCTATCTCAGCCACCCGTTGCACCCCAGCGATCCTTCCAAGGTCTTGACTCCTCCTCGTGATCCCCACAAGGGAGGTGTTCTTGCCAGAATGCACTTCCGCGGTCCTCCATGAGCTGACACTTTTCCGTGACGGAAGACTGCTTACTTTTGCAACCTCTGGCCCGCCGTTGGTTGGTGGGTGTGCTAGAGTATGACGACCAGGCACCGCCGCTCGTGCTTGGCCCGGAGAGCCCGCCTGTTCATTGATCTTTGTAGGCTTCCTTTGGTGGGCTGTTCCTTTGGTTCTTTCTTACCTATCATACACGAATGTGAATCCCATGACCGCCGTATTCCATTGATCTGTGCAACTGTTCCTCACAACGACCCCCGACTTGATACCCGACGCTTCGATGTCTCACACCACTACCACAAGCACGACGACTACGGGAACCGAGGAGGATGTAAGGCATCTTCGAAGGGTGTCCGCCGACCTGCCGCCAACTCCGCCAGATTCAGATCACAGCGATGCCGAGAAACAAGACGCGAGTGACTATCCGCTACCACCGGACTCCAAAGCACCGACCGACGTGCTCGACATCGACAAGAAGACACCGGACGGCTGGCTGCCCAGAGATCCCAGGTTAATCCGGCTAACAGGCGTGCATCCCTTCAACGTGGAGGCGCCGCTTACGGATCTGTTCAACGAAGGCTTTCTCACCAGCCCAGAACTGTTCTACGTTCGGAACCACGGTGCCGTCCCGCAGGTCAACGATGAGGATATTCCGGACTGGGAGTTCACAGTTGAGGGGTGAGCACTCTCCTGCAAGGAAAGACGGCTGGAATATCGTTGCTGATTGTCGGATAGCTTGGTGGAGAACCCGCTCAAACTGACCTTGCGTGAGCTTATAGCCGATTACCAGCAACAAACGTACCCTATCACGCTCGTGTGCGCTGGTAACAGACGAAAAGAGCAAAACGTAGTCCGGAAAACCAAGGGCTTCTCATGGGGAGCGGCAGGTGTATCTACCGCCCTCTTCACGGGCGTGGCGCTCCGTGACGTCTTGAAGAAGGCAAAACCCAAGCGCGGGGCTCGCTACGTCTGCATGGAGGGCGCAGATAAGCTGCCCAACGGATACTACGGGACCTCGGTAAAGCTGAGCTGGGCGGTAGACCCGGAGAAGGGGATGATGCTGGCGCACCGTATGAACGGAGAGATGTTAAGGCCGGACCATGGCAAGCCGTTGCGGGTGGTGATCCCTGGACAGATTGGTGGACGCAGCGTCAAATGGCTGAAGAAGCTCATCATTACTGATGTGCCGAGCGACAACTGGTATCATATCTACGACAACAGGGTGCTGCCAACGATGGTCTCGCCCGAGGAGTCTGCAAACAACAAGGCTTGGTGGATGGATGAGAGATATGCCATCTACGATCTTTCGAATAACTCTGCCATCGCATATCCTGCGCACGAGGAGCAGCTTTGCCTGGTTGGCGCACCACGGTCTTACCGAGTCAAGGGTTACGCGTACGGTGGAGGCGGCCGTCGGATCACCCGTGTTGAGGTCACATTAGACAAGGGCAAGTCGTGGCGACTAGCCAGCATTGACTACGCTGAAGACCGCTACCGGGAAGCTGGTGTGCAGAACCTGTTTGGTGGACATTTAGATATGGTGTACCGCGACGCGTCTTTCTGCTGGTGCTTCTGGAATATTGACGTTCAGGTCTCCGAGCTGGCGTCAGCAAAGGATATCATGGTCAGGACGATGGATGAGAGCATGAACATACAACCGAGAGACATGTACTGGAGCGTGCTCGGCATGATGAACAACCCGTGGTTCAGAGTTACGATCAGCCAAGAGAAGGACTACCTGCGCTTCGAGCACCCTACGCAACCAGCGCTGATTCCAGGCGGATGGATGGAGAGGGTGAAGAAGGCAGGCGGAAACCTCAGTAACGGTTACTGGGGCGAGCAGATTGGTGGCGAGGAGGCACCGGAGCCGGTCACAGAGGCGGCAGGAGAAGTCAGGATGACGAAAAACGGTCTGGACAAGATCGTCACGATTGACGATCTGAGGAAGCACGACACGGAGCAGGAGCCGTGGTTTGTGGTCAATGGCGAGGTTTACGACGGCACGGCTTTCTTGAAGGAGCATCCAGGCGGAGCGCAGAGTATCGTGTCCGCAGCAGGTCTCGACAGCACGGATGAGTTCATGGCGATCCGTAAGTTGCATGCCTTTCCAACCGGGAACACAGAGGGCAAGCTGACAACTTGACAGACAGCGAGACCGCCAAGGGAATGATGCCATCCTACCACATCGGCACACTGGATGAGGAAGGCAAGAAAGCGCTGGCAGGCGAAGACGTGCAGCCCGACCCGACAGCCCAGCCTACAGCCACCTTCCTCGACTCACGGAACTGGAAGAAGGCGATCCTGCACACCAAGCAAACAGTGTCGTGGGACACGCGCATCCTCTCCTTCCAGTTAGAGCACGGAGAGCAGACGCTCGGACTGCCGACTGGTCAGCACCTGATGATCCGGCTACGCGATCCAGTCACTCGAGAGGCTATCATCCGGTCGTACACTCCGATCTCTGAGACGTCGAAGAATGGATTCATGGACGTGCTCGTGAAGATCTACTTCGACACCAAAGAGCGTGCGGGTGGCAAGATGAGCCAAGCCATGGACTCTCTTCCCATCGGACACTTTGTCGACTTCAAAGGCCCGATTGGAAAGTTCCAGTACTTGGGCAAAGGACGGTGTGCCGTCAATGGCGTCGAGCGTCACGTCAAGCAGTTCGTTATGATCAGTGGTGGCAGCGGCATCACGCCCATCTACCAGGTCTTCCGCGCCGTCATGCAGGACAAGGAAGACAAGACCAAGTGCACCGTACTCAACGGGAATAGACTGATTGAGGATATCCTCTGCAAGGAGGATCTCGATGCGTATGCCAAGGATAACGAGGAGAAGTGCAAGCTGCTGTACACCCTCACCAAGGCCCCCGACGACTGGACTGGGCTCAGAGGACGTATTGCTGGCCCGTTGCTCGCTGAGCATGCGAGCAAGGAGGTGCTCAAGTGCGCCGAGGGGAGGTCATGGTGCTGATTTGCGGGCCTGAAGCGTTGGAAAAAGCGGTGCACAAGGCGCTGCTGGAGCAGGGATGGAAAGACGACGAGTTGTTGTTTTTCTAGCCTGAACGTTTGAAACGGGGCAGTGGTGTTGTTTGCGTGATGTGACGGGATGGCCTGGTTTGTGACGCACCTCGTGCGGAGTTTCGGGTTCGGATGGCATGGATGGGGTAGCGTAGCGTACGGCGTTCGGAGTCGCAGCGGAATAGGCACGGGGTTGTGTCAGACTGCGTCGGATGGGTTGATGAAGATGCGAAAATGTGTTGAGTTGTTATTCCGATGTTCAACGATGAAGTGACCACTCCATAGCAGGCAGAATCTGGGGTTTCTTTCGCTTTGTCCGACGGTATTCCGTGTGGACAAGGATCAGCTCCGATGCTGTCCGACGCTGCTCATGAGTCGACATGCACAGCCGTGATCAGCGGTCTAAGATAGAGACAACACGTACTACGAGCAGAAAGTCCACGAGGAACAATGATAGGCTTTCCCGCTCGTCAAGGAAGCCGTTCAGACACGGTATCCAGCCATGGCCAAGCGCGAGGCCTCGCACGAGACGTCTTGGCCGAGTGATGCAGCAGTTTGATCAGATTAGATGAATTCCGCTTTGAGTCACCGCCCCGCCGCGGTGCCGGCTCTCGCTTACCGCCAGCCACACCCTCACTTCGCGCCCTTCTCTTGACATCGCTGCCTGCTTCAAGGAGCGGTCTTACTGTATGCGGAATACCAGGACCTTCTAGTGGCTCTGAATGGCTGGCTAGCAGAGCTCAGAAGTGGGCTGATGTAAAGAAGGATTCCACTTTCCCTACTTCATGCCGGGACCGGCATTGAACGGGTTCATGGCACCATTCGGTATATGCAAGCCGCGTGGTCGGTTGAATTGCTCAGAAACTGAGTCGTCCAGGCAGCAAGTGAGTCGAACAGAGGTATAAAGCTCTGCTCCTTTTCCGTGTTTCCTACTCCAGTCCTTCATCCACCAACAGCAAGCGTGTTAGAGCAACTGCTCCTTCATCGGTCACCAAGCTCCAACTCCACTATCCGGCAGACTTCAAGGAGCCTTCAATTGGAAGATATCACCACAACGTCCTCCACTCTCACGTATATCGGACCGTTTCCGAGAAGAATCACACCATCTTCGATATCAAACTACCATCGATCACCATGCCTTCCAACATCTTCTCTTCCAAGAGCTCCACCAAATCCGCCGACTCCGCCTCCATACTCACCACTTCTTCAACATCATCCAGGACCGCACTGCTAAAGTCCAAGCTTTTCCCTTCGAAGACTGATAGAGAAGCCATGACACCTGCGCAGAAGCAGGCCGAACGCCGGGCAGCCAGGATCAATACGGAGATCCTTGCTACGCAGATGTCTCTTAGGTAGCTGTCACCCTGACCCGGCCGAGAAGCATCGACGCTGATAGACTGTTGACAGGTCCTGAAGCAAACTTAATTATTGTTGAGCATTTGAAGCGGGCGTTGGGCATGCCGCTGCGAGCTATACATCTTGGGTCGGCTGCGGCGTTGAGGAGTTCATGGATTCTCAGCCTTTACAGCAGCTCTACGACTGCTTTTGAACACTGTATATGATGAACGAGAAAGGAAACAATTGAGAATCAAGACGAGACAGCATGTGTTCCACCACAAGGCCGTAAGACCATTCTCTTTTTCTGCGTGCATCACAATGTGAATCATTCCAGCATTGCTTCCTCTCGTATGCACCACTCGCTCACGAGTCTCCACTTTCACCCAGGTTCGTGTTCACATTCGTCATTTTGATGTTCTTCTACACAGAAACGGCATGTGGATTCACAAACTCTCTTTTCACGAAATCCCACTCTACACAGCACCAGCGCCAGCGCCACGATACACCTCTGACGCCACTCACCCAGGCGGAGACACATGACAATATGATCATTCACGTTCATGATACATTGAGAGTTCGATACAGCGCATCAATAGCACGCGAATAGATTTCACGCGACACGATCACTTATTGTGCTGTCAAGATCAATAGCTGCACAATTCTCTTTTCCACATACATATACCTGCTCACCACCATCACCACTATCACCACTATCACCACCTTCTTTGCCGCTTCGACAACGCGTATCTCACCAAAAATTCCTCGTAATCTAGCCTCCGCGACAACAAGTTTAACACAGACCCTTCACCATTAACACTTCAATGCGCCTTTCCTGACGTGCCTAACCCTTCCACATCGTACCACAATCAACCAAGTACAACACCTCTTGCAAGAACCATGTCTGCCACTCGTCATGCCCCCGAGGGTCAGTCTACCCCTTCTCCCGCATCTGTCGCAGGTGTTGTGCTGACGGACTGTATCGCAGGCCAAATCCCACACACCTCCACCACCCAGAACAACGCGGAAAGTGAGAGTATGCCACTGCCAGCTGCCGCTGCCGCATGCTCTCCGGACCCATCTTACCTCCCTGATGTAGATCTGGCTGACCAATGTTCTCTTACAGTGCCTTCTCAATATCCCGTCTCACCCCGCTCTCTAGAAGTAGCCGAAGGCGCGGCCGCGTTGGTGGAGTTGTCGGAGGCTCTTGTCGTCCATGACACGCCCTCTGCTGCGCACACCTCCACCTTCGCGGCCATCAACGTCCCCGACACTCGTGAAGAGGGAGTGGGCAATGCTCCCGCCTGCGCCAGCGCTTTGCCTGGCAATGGCACTGCTACGGCCGCCGCTGACTCTATCGAAGGCGTCTTGCGGCAGGAGCTCTTGAAGGCCGGATACCCTGCTGGCCAGCAGATGGTGTCTCGTGAAGCCATCTCATCGGCTGCCGCCACCGCCGCCTCGAAGAACTATGACGAGACCAGCGACGTGGACGACAGCGGCTTCGTTGAGGGTGAGATGAGCTTCAAGGAGGATGTTGGCGAACCCTCTCCTGCCGCGAACCGCACATCCCGCCCTCACAGCACCTCCCTTGTCGGATCTAATCTTCGACCCGCGCCCTCCGCTTTGGAACAGCACCTTGGGAAGCGCAAGCAGCAGTTCGGAGACACCGTCCATCCACCGGACTCTACTGACCAGGGAGATGACGATGACGATGAGATGGCCAGATATCGGTCTGGTCCAGACATCTTCTCGATGCCAGGCAACATGGGCACGCAGACCTTCCGCCATCCGCCCAGCACCGCCGGCCGCCCACCCTCGTTGCAGACATCGCAGTACAGCCTGCCGATCAAAGGTCAGCGTGGAGACAAGAACATCGATGCCCGTATTTCCGACATGATGGCAAGTGGCATGTCATGCAAGCAGACCGCTGATCAATTCAACGCCGAGCTGCGCACACATGGTTTCGATGGTAATTGGACGCAAAACGGTATGTCTGATATCCACAAGGCTGCGTGAGACGAGACTGACGCAAAAACGTAGCGATCTACAACCGATACGATCGCATGGGCGGCATGACCAAGGCGAAGATGCAGAAGCTGCAGAAGCAGCAGGCGGGCGGTGGAACGCAGCAGCAGAGCCGCAAGCCGGCCAAGCGTGTCAAGACGAACGTCAAGACTGCGGGAGTCAGTGTTATGCCTGCGACTGCTACCACAGGTGCGCCTGCTTTCGCTGGTGCCATGCCGGCGTACAACGCAACCGGCTTCGCCGCCCAGCCCACCGCCAGCATCGGTGCTCCCACCATGGGCTCCTTCCACGCCTATCCCCCGTCAACCCTCCGGCCACTGGCTATTCCAACACCGACCCACTCAACGTCTACGCCTCCTCTTACCCACTCATCGCCCAACAGCCTGCGCCACAGCAGGTCCCATCAGTTCGTGGCAAGCAGGGCCACGCACGCAGGCCTTCGGCCGTTCCTTTCTCGGTTGCGGAGACCCAATACCGCGCCTCAGTCACCCCTGCTAGCCACCCGGACCGCCTAATGTTTGACGCTCAGGAGGACAAGATCCTGCAAGACATCTTCGGCACAATGCAGATAAATTTTTCTACCAGGTGGCTGAGCTGTTCAACAAGTACACCGGCCGTGATGTCAGCGCAGAAGAGGTTGAGGCTAGGATCCGCCAGTTGGAGTAGAGACGTTGCGAGAGAGAGCAGACATGAACAAGGGAAGATGGAGGAAGGAGCGAATATCTGCGAATATCAATGCCTGGGAAGCGATGAAATGTTCCCAGTGATTTGACGAAAGGAATGAATGAGCGGCTTGAGGAAATGGAGGAGCGAGTGAAGTGCTTTCTTTCTTTCCTTCTTTCTTTCTCGGATAACGATGCACGGAGTCTCGGAGAGGGAAATGCTCGGACGATAATACCCCTTTGTACATGGTCTGGTATATCCAGATCGACGTACTGGTTTTAGCATGGCGTTTTCTGCGATGGTCTTTGGCTTCTGTGGAAGAAGAGACTTGGTCTGCTGTTGGCAGAGTCGTCAACAAATACACGCTTCACCCTCGTCTTATGCATAAAACTTCTGTGACATTAACACACTGTGCGTGCGTGCCTTGCCTGTCGGTGGGTTGTGTATGGCGATTGTTACAGAGGACGGAGTAAACAAGCGACAGTAAGGCGGACTATCTTATAACTTATGATAAGTTGCCTTGTGCCAAGCCACGGCAAACCTTCCGTTGCGGGCAGCGAGTTCCTTCCCTACCGGGGACGTCATGGTCCTTCCGTGGTCGCATCCGCATTCCAAGTAGTAGCAAGTGTTAGTATACAAACAACAGACGCGTACTCGGCTATCAGACTGCAAGCTGCCTAGCCACGTTGTGCATGTTGCTGGTATGATGGTGTCGCGGTAGCGTTCTTGTTCACAAGACGTTCGCACAATGCTGTCAGCCTTCAAGGCTCAGCCCATCGTCGAGCTCAAGCAGCGGGACAAGTCTAAGATCGAATCCGTCCTTGCATATGGTTCGCATACAATGTATCATCCCCGCTACACTGCACTGTACTGATCTCTGCTATTAGGCGACCGGCTACTTGTAGGTCTCAATACCGGCAGCCTCCGCATATACCGCGTGAACGAGCCCAGTAACGAACCCCAAGACGATAATGGAGACGACGCGGCGCCGGCACCCACCAAGGCGCGCGCTGTCGACTTGCTGCGCGAGGAAGAGAAGTTCTCGCGTCGTCCAATTCAGCAGCTTGCCATAATCAAGGAAGCGAACATCCTGGTTTCCCTTACCGACAACTACGTCTCCATTCACGATCTCCAAACACATGCGCTACAAGAGAAGCTCGAGAAGACCCGCGGCGCCAGCTCTTTCGCCGTGACATCTAATGTGGTCAAAGATCCGGAAAGTGGCATTCCGAGCCTGGTGTCGCGCCTGGCTGTTGCTGTGAAGCGGAAGATCATACTGTGGAATTGGCAGGACATGGAGCTGGCACCGAAAACACAGGAGATATCTCTGCCCGCGAGCGTCAAGAGCTTGACATGGGCGACCGGAACAAGAGTTGTCGCAGGCATGGATCCGGGCTTCTCGCTGGTGGACGTGGATAGCGGAGAAATCACGGACATCAACAAGCCAGGCGCAGCTGGGGAGGCAGCAGGACAAGCCGGTGTGCGCTTCGCAGCCGTCAACTCCTCTGGTATGGGATACATGGGCATGGGCAGCTGGGTCCCTAAGCCTATGGCTACGAAGCTTGCCGAAGGTCAGATGCTACTCGCGAAAGACGTCAATACACTCTTCATAGATACGGATGGCAAGGCGCTGGACAAGAGACAGATCCCATGGGCAGTGGCACCAGAGGCTATTGGGTACTCTTATCCGTACCTGCTGGCGCTGCAGCAGTCTAGCAGGGGCGCCTTGGACGTACGCAATCCCGACACGCTTTCTCTTCTGCAGACAATCGCTCTGCCAAATGCTTCTTCGCTACATGTCCCTCAGCCAAACATCAGCCTTGCGCATGCCGGAAAGGGCTTTTGGTCGCAAGCGACCGCTGTATATGGAGAATGGGTGCGTTAGGTTATGAAGCACAGATCGAAGAGCTCGTGCACAAGCAGAAGTACGATGAGGCTATCAGTCTGCTCAACATGCTAGAGGACACTTTGTTGAAGGATAAGGAGGGCCAGATCAGGGAGATCAGGATTCATAAGGCTTCGGCTCTGTTTGCGCAGCAGAAGTACAGACCTGCTCTCGATCTGTTCACAGATGCCGCCGCGCCGCCGGAGAGGGTCATCTCACTATATCCAAAGTCTATTGCTGGTGACCTTTCTTCCATCGAGACTGAAGAGACGAGCGAAGTCGAGGCCTCAACGGAAGAGGCAGAACCGAACGGAGATAGTCAAACAAGACCCGACGATACGCCGAAAGAACAGCCGGCGACCCCTCAGAAGTCCATGATTGGAAAGCTCAAGGGTGGGAAGAAGGTTGATTCGGATGCTGCGTCTATTCGATCTGTCAGGATGGACAGTGACAACATGAGCATCCGTGGGAAACCGTCTAAGCCTGCCGACAAGCCTTTGGGTACGGTCTTCGCACTGTGTCAAATTTGGATTATACTGACTCGATTGCAGAAGGCAATGACTTGAAGGCTGCAGTACTCGCTCTGGTTTCCTTCCTTGCGCAGTCACGCGTGCAGATACAGCGATACATCAACACAGACGGAACGCTCAAAGATGCGGCTAGATCCGGTGAAGACTCTCCCACCGGCAAGCCGCCTTTCGCGAATCTCATCAAGCTCCCTGATGATCTCGAGAACATCGACTGGCAAGCGGAGCTGCTCAAGGTCGCTCAACTAGTCGACACCACCCTTTTCCGGTCTTATATGTACGCCTTGCCTTCCCTTGCAGGCCCACTCTTCCGCCTTGACAATTTTTGCGACCCCGAAGTTGTCGAAGAGAAGCTGTACGAGAGCGGCAGATATACCGATCTCATCGACTTCCTGCACGGCAAGAAGCTACATCGCGAAGCTCTGGAGCTACTTGAGAAATTCGGCCGCAACGAGGCTGCTGAAGAGGTTATGCCTGCACTGAGGGGACCCGGTCGCACCGTGGGTTACCTGCAACAGCTACCGCCGGAACTAATTGACATCATCCTTGAGTATGCAGAATGGCCAATTAGGACAAACCCGGACATGGGTATGGAGATCTTCCTGGCGGACACTTACAATGCAGAGAACCTACCCAAGAACAAGGTTCTGGATTTCCTTATGCCATTGGATCGCGATCTGGCGATCAGGTATTTAGAGCATATCATCAATGAGCTCAACGATGCCACGCCAGATTTCCATCAGCGTCTGGTGGATCTTTACCTGGAAAAGACAAAAGCCCATGACTCTGTCGGCGCGGAAGAGAGGGGAAAGTTCGCAACAAACTCGAGGATTTCCTACGCAACAGCACTCAGTACAATAAGGTCAAGACGTTCAGACAACTCCCTACAGACGGTAAGTTTTCTCCCGCCAGGAAGGCAGAATTCAAAGCACAGCGCCTCACTAACCACAAAACTCCAGACCCAGACTTCTTCGAATCCCGCGCCGTCGTACTGTCCGCGATGGGCAATCACAAGCAAGCTCTCTCCATCTACGTCTTCCAAATCCGCGACTTCTCCAAAGCCGAAGACTACTGCAACCGCGTCTACCTCGCTTCCCAACAAGCCCATCCAACGCCCTCGCCAACCACGAACACCAACGAAAAACCCTTCGTACCCTTCGACCCGGAAGACTCCACCCCCAACATATACACCATTCTGCTCGGCCTATACCTGCGTCCCCCGCCCCGAACCAGGTCAACTGGCCGCCCGCACTGGACCTCTTGAGCAAGCACGGCGCGCGTCTCCCCGCCTCCAGCACCCTCGAACTCATACCCGGGGACCTGCAGATCCGGGAACTGGAGCGCTATTTCCGGGGCCGGATGCGCAACGCCAACAGCGTGCTGAACGAGGAACGCATCGTGCGCGGCCTCGAGGGCGTGCGCAAGGTCGACGTCGAGCGCGAGCTCCTGCTCGGCAAGGAGGCTGGTGCTCCAAAGGGCCCCTCGCGCGGCGCCGGCAGGAACAGGAGGGTCGTCATCAGGGACGACGATCATTGTAGGGTTTGCCATAAACGCTTCGGCGCCAGTGCCGTCAGGGTCTATCCGGATGGCGAGGTCGTGCACTACGGATGCGTGGGCAGGAGTGGGGTTAGGAGACAGGGCGCGAGTGATTTCGGCGGCATGAGGATCGCGAACTGGGCTTGACAAGATTAGCTTCTCGATTGAGAACGGTGTTGTTGGCTTGTTATTGTTGATATATAAGACCCTGGGGGGTTGTTTAAGTCCTTGGGTTGCCGGTTTTGCTCGTTGTTGCAATAACCTCCCTCCTCCGTTGTGTACAGTCTGCACAAGTCCCGAGTGGCCGTACCTTCCTTGTCGTCTGCAGACGCTGGTGCTGGTATGTTACTTGTTATTCGCAGCCCTCCGGAGGCACACTTCGGGCCGAATATGCCTCTCCGCAAAGCTCGATACCTCACTTCTTCATCCACAGCAATTGCTTGTAGCAGATCATATGTCCAGATGCTCCGGTTTAGCTGCTTACTTCTCATCTTCACCGCCCTGATTGGCGCGCGCCTGACCCATCCGTGTGTACCGGTCCCGCTTCCCCTGCCACTCCTTCCTCATCCACATGTCTCCCGCCCTCACCGAGTTATTGCCCCTTTAGATTCTGGCACCAAGTCACCAGTACGGCATATACGGTTGGTTCCCGCTGGCATGATCTGCAATTGACGATATTCAAAGGGGATCTTCACTAATCAACGTCAAGACTTCCTAGCTCGAGAGCTGAAGAGGAATGGACAAGGACAAGCAGGCGATCAAAAACCCCCCCTTTGATGTTGTACAAGGAGACTCCCCATGCCGGAAGTCCTCTTCACGCGTCATCCATGCTCACGTCACCCTCGGTGTAGTTGACCTTTGCTTTGCTGGCCCTGTTGCTCTTCCTGCTGCCCGCAGCCCGCTTCTTCGGCAACGGCGTGTCAGGCTCCTCGGCATCCGACTCGAGCACAGGGTCATTAAGGTCCTCCTCGTCCTCCTCGGCATCGCTCGTCGACGGCGTCGGCACTTCCTTCGCCTCCTTCTTCGCCTTCTTCTTGTTATTGTTGTTCTTCTTCGGCTTGGCGGTTGCGGTTGCGGTTGCGGTTGCGGCTCCATCATCCGCCACGCCGTCCTCGAGTAGCGCGCTGGCTTTTGCCTTGGCAGCCGCTGCGCGGTTCTTGAGCGCCTGCTTCGCCTTCTTCGTCGCCGGCGTGGCGTCCTCGTCGCTCTCGGGCCCGTCCTCTTCCTTCACTACCGCCTCCAGACTGGCGGCCTGAGCTGCGGCTTCGGCCGCGGCGGCGGCCTTTTCTTCTGCGCGGGCGTGAGCTTCTTCTCCTCGCCGGGCTCTTTCTTTTGATCTCGCGCTTCTTCGGCCTCAGCCAATCTTCCATGCCGATCGGCCAATACACTCGGCCTTCGGGCCCACCCATCCCGACCTCTTCGTCCGGGATTGTTGTCGGTCCGGCCTCGACCGCGGCGGCTGCGGCGGACGCCACTTCGTCCTCGTCTTCCTCCTCCTGCTTGGCTTTCTTGCCTTTTTGGGCGTAGCTTTTTCTTCTTGCCTGCGGCTTGCATGGCGGCCTTGTTGTCATCATTGCGCACGTGTGGGATCACGTCGTTGAAAGTGTCGAATCCTGGCAGCTTAAACGTCTTCATCAGCTCGAAGACGGCTTGTTCTTTGTCCTTTGCCTCGATCATGAGGTCCATGTCGTTCGCACAGGGCGGCAACGACCACACGCGCGGGTTGTGTTTGCGTCGCTGTCGGCCTGTGATCGCGGCGGGCGTCGGCTCCGAGTAGTGCATCTTCTGTGTGATACCCTTGCGCGTCCAGGTCGCCTTGATGCGCGGGAACAGCTCCATGATGTCCTTGGTTCCTTCTCGGATCTGTGTCGAGTCAAAGACGATGTTATGGTGGTGGAAATCCAGCACGAGCGGAATATTGAGTTCCTCGCATATTGGGAGGAGATCGTGCACGCTGTAGCATACATCGTCGTTCTCGAGGACCAGACGGTTCTTGATGGATTGTGACAGTTTGGCGTAGTTTTCTCGGAAGCGATCGAGGGTCGCTGCTTTGTCGCCGAAAATGCCGCCCATATGCAAGATCATGACGGCGTCTTTGTCCTGTTGTTCGGGCAGTTTGAGAAGCGAGAGCAGCTCGTCATGGTATTCAAGATCTCGGAAGGCGTTGTCGATGACCTGTTTCCGTGGCGAGCCTAGCTGAGTGAACTGACCAGGATGCGTGGTCACACGGTGACCTAGTTCTGCAATGACCTTGCCTGCTTCTGCGAGCGCTTCGGCCGCGAAGGGAGCGAGCTTGTACCCGTACTCGGGGTGAGAGGCAAATGGGAACATCTCGCTCGAAAGACGGAAGAACATGATGTTGTACCTGTCGTTCCAGCGAATCATCTTGATAATGTCGCGTGCGTTCGCCAAACCAATCTCTTCAACATACTTCTGACCAAGCGTTACATCAGCGGGCTGTTCTCGATCTGGCCGATTCTTGGTCGGGTGCTCTGGTTGCGAAGGGTCCTTGAGTGGATGGCGGTGTTCAAGAATTGATGCGATGCGGCAGGTACGGGAAGAGAAAACCGGCGGAGTACTGTAACGCAGATATGTATTCAAGCACGCCTAATCCTGTTAGTAGCGGGGCCATAGTAGGTGCTGATTGTAGAGCTTACATAGCCTATGCGACCCTTCCATGGAAGAGGGAGATAATCACTGTTAACAGGAGGAGGGCGCGACAGGGCTTCCTGCAATTCTTCCTCATTGGCTTCTTCGTCGCCTTCTGCCTCTGGATCACCCATATCACCGTGTTCGCCCTTGGTCTGCGCTTTCGCGGCTGGCGGCGTCTTCGGTGTCGCCGCTGTTGCATCTCCATTCTCCTTCGCCGCCGTAGCACCCTTCTTCGCGGCAGCTTTTCCAGCCACCCTTTTCTTCTTGGGTGGTTCTACCTCGACCTCTGGTACGTCGGACAGCGGCGACTCTGATCCATCATCACGCTTTACAGCACCCGGCGCAATGTCCTCGTTGACATCACTGTCAGGGGAAGCACGAAGGGCATCTGGAGCATCGATGATCTCGCCGTTCTCCTGAGGATTTGTCAAGACCTTCTCTGCGTTCCGTGCAGACGATCTTCGCTTGGGAGCCTTTGGACGTGGTGGTGGAGGCATAGAGCCGCCATGCATTGGAGCACCAGACGCTGTATCGATGGCTGCTGCTGCCGCTGCAGCAATATCTCTCTTGCGCTTCGCTGCCATTGTTGCGGAAAGAGGGGAGTGAGCGCTGAACAGAAGGAATGCAGGGGCCTGTCTGATGGGTAGAGATCTCAGTCCACGAGATCGGAGAGCACCAAGCATGAATCTTCAAGCAAGAGACTGTAGGAGCGGCCAAGCCAGAGAGAGAATACACAAGCGAACAGTCGAATAAGAGAAAAGCAATCGGGAGATGGATGTCAGAATGTCGCGCGACAGGGAAGACGCGAAAGCTGCATGCAACCGATTGTATGCCAGATCCACTTGCGTCATTGATGCAGCCAGATCTGATCTGGCAGAACCAAATCGAGTCTGGGGTAACCGCCCCGGCGTTTCTCCGAAGAGATCTATACCCAATTGGGGACGTATAGGTAATTGGGCTACGTACAGGTATATTCACTATGGGCGAGGCAATGGTTTGATGGGAGAAGAGTGACCGGCTTCTGGATTACGTAGCAACTGTCCTGTTGTGTAAAAACGCTGTACAGGCCATACTACAGTCCAAAGAGCGGTGCGCATCACCGACGCCCCCAACGCGATGCCAATGCTACTGTTACAGTATTTGTACATGAACACGAAGCTCGAGCGGAAATCACCATCCGCCCTTCTTATTCTGAGTGTTCTCGGGCGTCTTCTCGTCTTTCTCGGTCTTCGACACAACATGCGCACTCTCGCTCGTAGGATCGGGGTGATCGCTCTTGACTTGCTCGAGTGCGGCGCGTGCACGTTCTGTCCTGCCCTTGGCCTCTTCGCTGTTCACTTCGCTGACGCCTGGTTTGAAGTCGCCAACTTTCTCTGCTCTTGGGTTGGCGGCTGGCATAGATGGCATCCCGGACGTCTCAGGCTCGCTCGGCTCGGCACCGACCGGGCTGGCAGCGTCGCCTGGACGGTGTTCTCCCTCTGCAACTGGCTTGCCCTCTGAGGGTGGTTGTGGTTCACCCTCCAGCTGTCCGGCTGTCTCATCCTCATCCAGCTCCGAGCCGTAGATCTCAGGGTGTTCGCGGAAGCAGTTTTGCATGTTCCTGACCAAAACAGTTAGCCCTGGCTATATCTAGTAGCATAGAAATCGGGACGTACTTGAACTTGTCTATGCAGTCCACGCCCTTTGGTTCTTCCTTCGAGTAGATGAAACAGCTGAACGCCTCTCTGAACTGTTCTCCGCAAGGCCCATGCGCCATACCACCCAGGCATGGACAGTCCCAGTTGATCTCCCCGGTCTCCTCGTTGAAAGCACCTTGTTGGCTTGCCTCCTCTTCCAACTCGTCAGGCGATCCTGGAGCTGCCGCATCCACAGCCGATACCTGAGTGTCTGTTGTAGTCGATGCTGCTACCGGTGACGCGGATTGTCGTGCTGATTGGGCTTGAGAACGACGCTGCACTGTGACGGAATCTATCGTCGGGAGAGTCTCAGACTCGATCTGGGTTTCTGGCGGTGCGTGGACAGCATCTTTCTACGCATTAGCGTCTGCCAAGACGAAACCCATTACAATCGCATACATGCTGGCTCCTCCGCGAAGACTGGGCTCGTGTTGTAGTAGTAAACTAAAGCCCCTGCCAAACCCCATCGTAAAGCCGAGTTCTTCCAAGTCCGTGACTTTTCATGCGGCGGCGCTGTGCTTAGAAATCTCCGCGACGGAGCTGCTTTTATGAGGGTGCGTGGTGTGCTGCTCCGAAGAGCTTGTCGGAGGGCTGGACGGAACATCTTTGCGATAAGAGAAACGTATAAACAGAAAACGCTACGAAACACTGGAAGAACGACGCGAGGAACGGACGATGACCAAAGATGATGATTTCTAAGACGGCGGAAATTTCCGTATCCAGGAACCACGAACGCCACGCTTGAGGCTGATGGATCTTCATACACACTGCAACGTCGATCACGTCTTCCCCCATCTTTTTGCATATCTCCTAATATTTCTACTGTCTTATTCTACTTAAATTTACCATGTCAAAACAAGACTATGAGGTCCGGCTTACCGAGTTCCTCACGCGCGACGTATCACCGAGAGCGCAAAAGCCAGCCCTCATTATTCTGAACCAACCCATCGCAGACGTCGAGATTCTGAGTCGGTTGTGGGACCATACTAGCTACCATCTGTGCGCCGATGGCGGCGCAAACCAACTATACGATCTCTTGAAAGCAAAAGAAACCACTCCAGCGAGTCGATTTGTAAGGTTATGAACCAGACTTCGGCCACTAACATCTCACTTATTGCATTTTCATGTAGCTACCCAGCATCATCCATGGTGATCTCGACTCGTTACGTGACGACGTGCGAGATTTTTATGACAAGCAAGGCGTGCTTATATCCCAGGACCCAGACCAGTACAGCACGGATTTTGGCAAAGCCATAAGGCAGGTGTTCGAAGCGCAACCCTCGCTGAGTGATGTTCTGGTGCTGGGTACCATAGCTGGACGGGTCGACCAAGGCATTGGCCTTCTTGGGGAGATGCATCGAGAACAGCATTCGACGCGGCATCCGAGTCTTGTGCTGTGGCTGTTCTCCGAGTCGAGTATCTCGTTTATACTCAAGAAGGGCAAGACCAAGATCCATACGCCGCTCCAAGAAGGCGTAATTACTCGCAATGTGGGCATTCTCCCGGTATATGGCCCCGCTCATGTCACGACGCAAGGGCTTGAGTGGGATGTGGAAGACTGGTACACAAGCATGGGCGGGCAGATGAGCACTAGCAATCACATAGTGCGAGATGAGGTGTTCATTACCACCGATGCCGAGGTGCTGTTCACGGTAGAACGCAATCATGAAGTCTCCGGTTAAGCAGCGCGCAACTCCATATGGAGAGTCACATCGTCATTGTCCTAGCAACGTAAGGCTGCCAGTGTTTGGAAAGCGTCGTGGAAATTCCCTTGCGATTGATGATGATGTTCGATGCATGACGCCGTCGTTCGTCACCTGTGTCGTATATTCACTTCAACCCATTCGTCCTTAGTCAAGCATGCATCTCCGCGCTCGCTGAAGCCCAGGCGTTCCGTTGCCGAGGGGCGATTCGCTGGATGCGGCGCGCATATGCTTTGATAACGTGACCTCGGGGCTGCAGGAGATGACATCCGAGAAAGGGATTCGACAACGAGCCCTACTGGCCATTCGTGTTCCCTCAGTGAGTAGATGTGGTACCGGCGCACAAACACGGCGGGGAACAGCCGGAAGACGCTTCCAACGTGGTGTTTCGGCACCGAGCTGTCATCGAGCGCGATCCGTAGCCCTCACTGCTCGGAATTTCGTCCGTGGCAGTGTAAGAATGTAGACACCCGCCGCGCATGTTGACAGATATCCTGAAAAAGTAGGGTGTTGTCAGATACACATCGACGTGGGCTAGGGACCATACAGCAGTAGGCGGAAAACGTGCTTTTGCATATAGCATGTTAAGTGAAACGTCGGCGTTGATGGCTCGGAGCTTTGTCCGAAGTTGTGGTCCTGGATGGCTCGAGAATTGGACCGGCGGAGTCAACTTCTTAGTTCGCTGTAGATAACTGCGTACCAGCACTGCAGTACGGTGCTGTATCTGCTGGCAACACAGGTTAATTCTTTGCTACACCGTTTCAGCCGGATGAAACCCGTTCCCATCCGCCTGGCGTCTGCAACCTAAAACGTGATTATGTCCTATTGGTGTCGCGCCAGCTGTAAGGACTCGTGACTTCTGTGTTGTCACAAGAGTATTTTTGTGCTTGTGCCATCGCCTTGTTTGCCATGTCCAAGAGATAAACGCACCTTACGAACCTTGCTCACTTACCTTCGCAATGGAAGCTCATACCCGGCCTGCAGCGCATGCTATGTCGATAGAAGTTCAAGTGCGATATTTGTCAGTTTGCGTAAAGATCCAGAAAGCAACAAACCGCATATCCTTGGTAAGATGCAGTGCCACCACGGTACTTTCACGGACCTGCATCGCTGCGACAAGACAGTGTGGCAGAGTCTGAGAGCATGGCATCGGGCCTTACAACCACTGCAGCTATCCGACATGCATGTCAAAACCAAAAAGAGCAATTGCAACATTGCATGAATGAACATTTACATGCGGTGATTGCCAGAATATTAGCTGACCTATATCCGCCACTGGATTGGCGTACCTGACTTCGCTGCACTGATGCCTGGATTGTCTCTGTGAAAACTTCTTGCTTTACGGACTGGTGCTGATCCTGTTCAACAGTCACACAGATGCACGACCGTATTAGGCCATGTCTGGTACGACAATATCATCGTGCGGCGTACAACTTCCGGTCCACTTATCACGATTCGGCAATTCGAACATCTTCACTCTTCGCGATGCGCAAAACAAGCAGTCGCAAGAAGAACAGTCAGGTTGAGTCCTGGTTGATGGTCGAAACAAGAGTAAAGTTGCATTTGTTGTTGCCGTACAGAGAGCACCAACTGAAGTTGAATCAGGCTGCTGGGCTAGGCTCACATCAAAGCGCGCGCAGATCGCGCTTGCAAAAATGGCGGGCAGTTGAACCGCACTGCACTCTGCACTCTGCACTCTGCACCCTGTCCCACCACGCCTCTTTTCTAGCAAGGATCTTGAGCCACACCAACCTGCGCCCACGAGCAATACGCAGTTACACAACTGCTGTCCCAGATCCTGCAATCCGCGATTTGCCCAGCTAGTTGACTGACAGCTACTGAGCCGTCTCTTCCCTGCGCCCATCCGCAGCTGGCGTCATCGGTCCGCGGCACCCATAATCCAAACGCCTCAGCCTCAAGAAATCCTGTATACCCAAACCCCAGAAGAACGGAAAACCCTAGCGATCAGTCGCTTCCGGCAGTGTGACAACTACGACTTCGACGAGAAACACTAAGAACCACAAGGTTGTCTGGCGCGGAAAAGCTTTGGAGGTGATACTACAAATTGGACATTGCAATAGTCAGCCTGGCTGACTACTCGTGATAGGCAAAGATATAGATCTGAAATATCGCACCATTCTTGAACTTCTCTGAACCTACCTGAACCTCTGAGATCGGATCTTGTACCAAATTCGTTATCAAACCCCATCGTAGAGATCCTACATTTTCTGTAGAGGCTGGGACATCTCCCCTATCAACATGGCGTGGAGTCCACAGCCTCAGTCTCTCGCCCAATTGGCGCAGACTCTGAGAGACTCTCTTAGCGCGCACAACAAGTCTGCGCAGAAGAATGCAGAACTCGTAAGCAGAAGCTCTAGGGTTTGCGATCTTCAACGAGGCAGCCACTAACACAGGAATTCCCTAGACTTTGAAGCAAGCCAAGAGCAATCCCGAAATCAACAACTACCTCGCGTACCTATGCACGAACTCAACACCGCCATCCGGCATGACCCAGGATGCCTACCATGGAGCAAGAAGTGCTGCAGCCATCATGTTGAAGAACAACGTCAAGGCTTCTTATAAGACGATACCGGAAGCAAGCAAGGCGTACATCAAATCCACAATATTGCAAGGCTTGCAAGATGCCAACGCACAGATACGGAACTATGCCGGAAACGTCATTACGGAGGTTGTCAAGCAAGGCACCATACTGGGGTGGCCCCAAATTCTGGGTGAACTGACATCTCTGGTCGGCAACACCAGCGGATCAGTCACACCGGAGACCCAGGATGGAGCAATGGGTGCGCTGTTTAAGATCTGTGAGGACAACAAGCGCGCTTTGAACCGAGATTATGGCGGTGAAAGTCCCCTCGACGGGTTAATACCTCAGATTATCGGGTTCACCACGAGCGACAACCCCAAGGTACGCGCAAAAGCCTTGGGGGCGCTCAACTTGTTCATCGATGAGCCTTTGCCAAAGGCTGTTCAGGCCAACGCCGAGAAGCTGCTTTCACAATTGTTCCAAATCGCCATGGATTCTAGCGAGGATGTGCGCAGATTCGTCTGTCGAACTTTCACCGGACTCACCGGAGCACTTCCTGCTATTGTGATGCCACATCTTGGTAGTATCATTGAGTACATCTTGATTCAACAGAGAAACGTGGAAAACCAAGAACTGGCTCTCGACGCTGCCGAGTTTTTCTTTGAGAATTCTGAGAAGGAAGTCCTACAGGGGTCTTCGAGCAGCATCTTGGCCAGATTGTACCGGTCCTCCTCGAAAGCATGATCTACAATGAGGATGATCAGGCAAGGTTAGAGTCTGAGGCCGAGGATGCGGAGGAAGAGGACAAAGAGCAAGACATCAAGCCCCAATTTGCGACTGCCAAGAACGGAGAGAAGGGCATCAGTATAAAAACAGCACCCAACGGTTATGCATTTGACGATGACGATACGAGCGAAGGCGAGATCGATGAGTTTGGCGATGACTATGGAGATGACCCGGAAGACCAGTGGAACCTGCGAAGATGCTCAGCAGCATCGCTTGACAGCTTTTCCACAAGATTCCACGGCAGAGTTTTCGAGGTCACGTTGCCCTATCTTCAGGAGAACCTGAACCACAAAGACTGGCCAAATCGCGAAGCTGCAGTTCTCGCCCTGGGAGCCATATCTGCTGGCTGCATGGATGTTGTCCAACCTCACCTTCCGGATCTAACCAAATACCTGATTATGCTTCTCAACGATCAACAACCTGTTGTACGGCAGATCACCTGCTGGTGCCTCGGACGCTACTCGTCATGGGCTGCTCACCTGGACGACGCCGGCAAACAGCAGTACTTCGAGCCTATGATGGATGGGCTCCTGCAGCGCATGCTTGACAGCAACAAGCGCGTCCAGGAAGCTGCCGCGTCTGCTTTCGCCAACCTAGAAGAGGCCGCAGACGCCGCTCTCACTCCCTACTGTGTGGTTATTACACAACAGTTTGTCAAGTGTTTCGACAGGTACAAGGACAGAAACATGTTCATTCTGTACGACTGTGTACAGACTCTCGCCGAGCACGTTGGGGCTCGGCTGGCTCAGCCGGAACTTGTCGATCTGCTGATGCCCGCGCTCATATCGAGATGGGAGAAAGTTGCGGATCAGTCCAGAGAAATGTTCCCACTTCTTGAATGTCTTGCTTATGTGGCAAGCGCTCTGGGCAACGCCTTTGCGCCTTTCGCAGGTCCCTTCTTCACTCGATCTATCAACATTATCAGACAAAACCTCGAGGACAGCGAGTCGGCCCTCAGCAATGCCATCTACGACCAACCAGACAAAGATTTCCTGGTCACAAGCCTCGATCTGCTTAGCGCCATCATTCAAGCTCTGGACAACCAAAGGGCAAATGAGCTTGTGGCTTCGTCGCAACCAAACATGTTTGAGTTGCTCGCTTATTGCATGAGAGACTCCAACAATGATGTACGGCAATCGGCTTACGCTCTGCTCGGCGATTGTGCCATATACCTCTTCAGCCAACTACAGCCCTACCTCCCTTCTATAATGGACATACTTCTGGCGCAACTCGATCTTGCACAAGCGCAGGACGACCCAGAAACCGCGCTTCGCGTCATTAACAATGCGTGCTGGTCCGCTGGAGAGATCGTCATGAGAGCACAGACCGGTCTTGATTCCTCCGTCAACCCACTCGTGCAAAAGCTTGGAATGATTCTGGTCAGCCCCCAGGTGTCCGCCTCTTTGAACGAAAACGCTGCCATCGCCCTTGGTCGACTTGGTATAAAGTACCACGACAGGCTGGCGCCGCATCTGACCAACTTTGCTCCTCCTTTCCTTCGTGTCATTCACAACGTGGGATGGACGGACGAGAAGTGTCATGCTTTCAAGGGCTTTACCAGGGTTGTGCTTGATAACCCACAGGCCCTCGAACGCAACTTGCTCGAGTTCTTCTCGGAAATGGCAACTGCAGCAACCACTTCCAACGCCTGGATCCAGCTCTATGATCTGCAAAGCGAAGGGCCCTTTGAAGACTTCCAAAAGGTAAGACCGAGATTCAAAGGAGTGAGTCTGGGAAACGTGCACTGATACACGTGTATCTCAGGTGGTGCAGCAGTACCAGAACTTGATACCGGACTTCAACAACTACCTCCACAACCTCCCAACAGATCAAGAGCAGGCACTCCGGCAAAGGTTCAACTTCTGATTCACGCATTCCTTGATACATCACTATTACACAGCTCCGTACGGCCTCACTGAACACAACAACGGGATGACTCCTCGCTTCCTTGTCTCTTGGTGATGGCTTTTTAACGACACAATCCACGATATCACGGGTTTACAAGGAAGGTTGCTAACGACTGTCTTTATTGGCTGCATGGTTGCCAACGACTATCTCTTTTGGCTGCATGGTGGGGGCTTGGTAACACACTAACACTCATAGATTATTTCGGAGCGCTATCTGGGACTCGATCTGGCGCGTTGACATTTCTTATGTGGTCGCAGCGAATTAGCGTAGCATCTGCACGGGTTAGCCGTACAGCACTCGTCGTTTGATATCATGGCGTGGCGTTTTGATTGTGTTTTGTCTTTTGGCTGAGGAGGGGAAGCTGGAGCGGAGCGGAGCGGCGGATGTTGGTTGTGCGGGATATATGGCATACACATACCCAGGGTTAGCCTGTTGTCGCTGTGGGCCATTATGGCTTACATCCGAGCAGATAATAGCTGAGAATGAAGCAGTCATCCAATGTTCTACGTGAGCACCGTACATGTTTTGCTATAATGGTACTCCTGTTAGAAAGTCGCGCGTTCTTCCACCGTGTTCATCAAGATACATACATGAGGCGATCTGCATGATCATGCGAGCATTCTTGGCTGTACTGCCAGTTCTCAGCGAAGACCTCGATACATCCGGTCTGGACCCTCTCCACGGCCAAGCCCCATGACGCCGCCACAAGTCTATCGGTAGCCGGACACCCTCGCCCTGCCAACTAACAACGAGCACTGCCCTGAAACGCTCAAGGAGCACACCGAACACCATCGAACCCACGTAAACACTGCCAAACATCCACCGTGACATCGACTCTTGCATGCTCGCTCTCGCTGAGACACCAACCACCGCCGTGCCCTGCCCGATCGACGCTTGACCGCACCACATCCCCAGCCCCACCTGCTTCGCTGTGCAACACCCCGGAAGATCGAATAGCATTGGGAGCGATTATCATACGAGGCCCGTCGCCGCAGCGCGAGTGAGGCAGGTGTAATATCACAATCATGGAGATAGCTGGGCAACATGTCGCGATACCGCGGACGCTGTCGACCTCGTACGTCGGGGCACAGCAGACCCCGGTCTTGACGACAGAAGGCGTACAATGGAACACAGGAGATTCTAGCTCTGGACAGAACGGTCACTCGAGATGGCGTCCTCCAAATGCAGGCGTCCGGTCGACGGGACTTGGATCCACGGGCAAGGGCATTCTTATCGGCATGCTGTCCGCCTTTGGCTCGGCGGCACTGGTCGCCATCGTGTTGTTGGCAGTCTACTTCTTCCGGTACACAATTCGCGGAAGGATCTTCTTGGACCGGATAGGGCGGCCTGGTGAATACGACGACGAACAGGCGTTTTTGCGGGAAGAGGAGGAAGCTCTGGCCGAGATGGACGACTTGCAGAGGACAGAATATCTGAGGGCAAAAGGTACGACAAAGCGATACGGAAGAGTTGGGGTTTTTACGGCTAACGCCAGTTCAGCCTTCGTCCAAGCAAATCCACCCGAGTCCATGCAAACGGACATCTCGCTCTCACAATTCCTCGCCATCCAGGAGAAAGGCGTGTCAGCGTGGGAGTTCGAGCCCGAACTTGAGATTGCCAACTGCTTCGTCGAAGGCCGGACGGAGATTGAATTCTTTGACTCTGAATGCAGTGTCCAGAGCAACCTCCCAGTGCCAAAACAAAATGAAGTCTACTACTGGGAGGCCAAGATCTACGACAAACCAGAATCTACCCTTATAAGCATCGGAATGAGCACTAAACCCTACCCTCTCTTCCGATTACCCGGTACGTTAGAGGCACTCACGCACGAGACCTGCAAGGCTGACAATTGTAGGTTGGCACAAGTTCTCAGTCGCATACACATCTACAGGGCAACGGAGGTACAATCAGCCATTCTCCGGTACGAACTATGCGCCCACATACGAACAGGGGGATGTGGTCGGTGTGGGTTACAGACCTCGTACCGGTACAGTCTTCTTCACACGAAACGGCAAGAAACTGGAAGACGTCGCGCACGGCTTGAAGACTCAGAACTTCTTCCCGACGGTCGGCGCAAACGGACCCTGCAACATTCACGTCAACTTCGGACAGATGGGCTTCGTCTTCATCGAGGCCAATGTCAAAAAATGGGGTCTTGCTCCTATGACAGGCAGTCTTGCTCCTCCACCGCCGTATGGAAGCGAACAGGGCAGCATCCTGCTCGAAGGTGGCGTGCAAGGTGTTCGCGAGGGTCAAGGGTTCATCGCAGGAATGCACGGCCGAGCACACAGCAACTCAATCCGTCTCGGACGCCCACCCCCAAGCCCCGGCCCTCAACGCTCACCCACCGATATCTCGCTAGCACAGCTCAGCTTGAGCGACTCACGCGAAGAAGACGTTGGGGAAGGCACGAGTACAGCCGCCGCCGGCCTTGGAATCAATCCTGGCATGCCGCTGGTCCCGGCCGATGCGCCACCGCCAGGATACGAAAGCCCGTCAGAAGAGTCAGATCCGCCGCGGACCCCGCGTGCCAGCACGCAGTCGGAATCCAGATTGCTGCTGGAACACGGGCCGCCCATTCCGAGTTACGAAGAATCGGTGGGCGATTGGGAGCAGAACGACGGGAGCACTCGATCATGATGAACCTCTTGTTTTCCTTCTTTTCTTTTGTAAAGTGCGGGGTGGCTGACGGCGTTGTATCGTTCTCATTGAAGCGGGACGGGGATGTTCATGATCGACTTTGAAAAGCCGGGTAGGGCGTAAGCATGCTGGGAGGCTTAGGTTGGTTTGCCTGCCTGTACGGCACGGTATCTGGGGCCCGGATCTGGCACTCTTGTTCGATGTCTGACATGGATAGGGGACTTTATCGTTCTGTGCGCTCGTTGTAAGACGAATCTCCTGTGTCGTTCCTACATAGCTTGGCTCGTTTGTCCTCGTTGTCTCGCATGAGGCACAACTCCGATCTCCCGTCTCAGAAACGAAGCAGGATTGGTTCACCCCTCTCCGTATACATTTCATGATCCCACTGTAAGATCAGTCTAGAATCTCTGTTCATCCTTGCAGTATTCTTGCTTTCATTACTCCCTTGTGCCAAGACGACCTGCCCCTGTTCACAGCCAAAAGCACACCCGCGTTTGTCCAAACGAACATCAACGCAGGTCCCCTGAGCGCTACCACCAACACATCAGCCCCAATCCTCCTCCGTGTTCCAATTCTCCTCCATCGAGAACTGGAACTGCACCGGCGCTGCAACCTTCGCGACCCTCCCCCGCTCCTCTCTATCACACCCCTTCCCCACCCCTCCGCTCTCGCCTCCCTCAACTACGTCACCTCCGTCACATCCAGCGACTCTCAGGACCAGCCGCACGTGCTCCATGAACGCGAACACGTCCTCGCTCCCAAACCCTTCCACAATCCCCGGCAGCACGCCGACCATGCGCTTGCAGAAGGCCCACGTGGCGCGGTACGGCCGCCCGTGGCCGTCGAGCTCGAACTGCTTGAGCAGGTGCGCGAGCTCCATGACGCACTCGTCGCTCAGGTCGGCGTCGGAACTCGGGCGGCACCAGCGGGGAGCGTGTCGCGGGGCGAGAGGCCGCCGGTCTGGGTGGCGATGTACTGGATCGAGGCGAGCGCGGTGGCGGAGCGGGTGCGGTGGAGGGGTCCGTGGGGTGCGAGGAGGTGCTGGGGACTGCGTGGTTCGTCCGTTTGGGCGCGGAGGAGGGAGGGGCGGCGGGCGGACATCTTGGTTCCGTTGGGATTGAGGGTTGAGGTGGGTGATGGGGTTGCGTCGTGTGGACTTTTTTTGGGAGGAAGTGCGAGTCGCGTGATGTTGCTGACGACGACGTCCTTTCAGAGTATATGGAGTTCGGTCGTAGCGCGCTCTTGTGGTGTTAGCTGTGGTATACTGATCAGATGCGGGCGACTTACTGAAGACACGCCGTACGTAAGGCTTAAGGGAAGGGAAGGTTGATGCTTGGATTTGCGCAGAGAAGGTGAGGTTTGTTGTTCGGATTTCCTCACCCCAAGATCACCACCCAAGTCAAGTGAATCCGTAACACAGTCTCACTCAGTAACAATGAACGTCAAAGCACATGTGTGTTTTCGGGTTTGATGAGAGTGATTACAGAGAAACAAAAGATACCTCGCAAGAGTAACACAAGTAGTGATATCAGACAAGCTTACCGTTGATGCTTGTCAAACACTATCAGAGGCTGAAACCATGTTCATGCCGCAGGTACGAAAGGCAAGAGTTGGGGTCGTCTCACGACACTACATCGGCCATTGGGTAAGTGAAGAATCACCCCAAGATCGCAAGTAGTTATGTTACCGATCTTGCAGTGACGCTCAGCGAGTCGGTCAGTTCGCTATTAAGAAGAGGGTGCCGATAAAGAATATGCAGAAGAGAAAGATGCTCGTACTCGTACATTGTTGTTAATACACGTTACCCTGCTTTACAGGATTCTTGATCCGATATCATCTTCCCAAGCCACGTCCTCGGTGGGTGCATCTCCCGCCTGCAGGAATGCCACCGTAGAAGGATGCTCAATCCACCTCTCTCCCTGCTTCCTAGTGTCCTTCCTCTTCCAAGTGGGTGCCTCTCCTTTCCCAACCTTACCAACACCCATCTCCCTCCACTTCTTGGGCGGCCGAATACCGAGCTCCACCATCTCCGACCATTTCTTTTCGCCGCGCTTCTCCCACCTCCTGCGCCGGTCTTCTACTTCCTCCTCCTTTGGCTGCCACTTGCTCTTCAGAATCCTTCTGATAGCCTCCGGAGAAACCTTGAAATGCTCCGCGAGGACAGGAGTGGTGTATACGGTCGGTTGGCTGGCGTGAAGGGCGCGGATTCCGGCCAGCGCGTCTGGTGAGATGCGTTTGCGTGGATTCCAGCTCTCCTCACCGAACTTGCCTTCCAATGCTGCTTTCTGTATCTGCCACTCCTCCCGCTCAGATTTCTTGGAACCGTCCGCCTGTGATTGGTCTTCTGTGCCTGCACTTTGGGTTTTGGTCGCCCGCTTTTCAGTCTTAGGCTTAGCCGCTCTCGAGCTCTGGGTCGCTGTATCTTTCCGAGCACTCTTGGCCCTTGCCGCTGCGACAGCTGCTAGAATGCCATGTACCTCCTCTTCTTCGGACTTGGGCGTTGCGGCAACTTCTTGCGACTTCTCCTCCGTCTTTGAGTTTGAGGTGACTCTCGCAACATTTTTCTTGCTAAGTTTGGCATTTTCACTCTTCAATGCTGCAGTGATGACTTGTGCACGCAGCTGTACCTCCTCCTCCTCTTGTGCGCGCTTCCTCGCCTCCATTCTCCGCTCCTTGCGCTCCAGTCGAGACTGAACCCTGCTCTTTGCCGGAACAACGACACTCAAACCCTTGCGAAGAGGAACGTCCGATACAGTCTCCAGATCCTCGACGGTAAGGGAACGTAACGATACTTGGTCGACTGTCGTGGCGGTTGCGGATGTCATGGAAACTTGCTCTTCGCCTTCAACGTTTGTCACAGGATCGAGCTGCTCCAAAGGAGCCGTGTTTGTCTCTGATACAACATCTGCAATAGCAGCATCTTCTGCAATTTCCAACTCGGGCTCAAACTCTTCTAGATCCTGGAAATGCTCGTCTGGTACGGAGGGCGGTAGCACCGGCTCAGACAAAGGAGGGATAGAGTTGTTCGAACGGGGAAGGTTAAAGTCGAAAGGAATGTAGGCATCGTCAAGAGGATTTACTGTCGTAGAAAGCGCGGGTTCGAAATGTTGCGAAGGCGATTGACGGATACGAAGAGTTGATCGCGTGCTGAAGTATCTTGATCGTCTATGTCGTTGCAGCAAACGAGATGGGTTTGTGCGAAGATCCAATCCTGCAACATCTCTGACGAAGGTCTCCAGCGCCCGAACGGAGCAAGTGCAGCGACTCATTATGGAGCTGTGGTAGTGTGAGAAGGTGGAAGGGGAGCGTGATAGGAGTTCGGAGGTTTGGACTTTGGCCGCCGCAGCCCTTACCGCCTTCGGGCTTGGCATATATAGCTCCGGCCTCTTTTGTGCTCAGTATTTATACGTACCACGTACTTCGTGGACTCATCACCTACGAATGTTGATAGATTGTTTCGACATGGATAGAGCATCTTTGTGTTGTTAGAATCCTCAGATACATGATCACCCAACATAGGATGGGGGTGACGTGCAGGGTGTACGGTTCACTCGTTAATCGGACGGTTCGTCTGTACGTAGCTATAAACTACATCAAGAACATATCTGGTAGCTTGAAGGGTGGACGCAGAACGCTCTGCCTCCTGTCTGTCCAAGCGGGAACAGAACCGACTCCTTCTTTAGCAACAGAAAATGATGGAAGCAAGCAAAGCCTGATCAAGCCCAGCAGCAACAAGTGAACAACGTGAACATGCATCCACATGGGGACAACAGCTGTCGGATACACGCAGAGTATAGAGAACCGGTGCAAGGGTTGTACAAGATAGAAGTCCTTCGTTACAGAGCATCGGTTGACGTTCACGGACGGCAGGAGACGCATTGCGTAGTTGAGCCCCCAAGTCTCGTGTTGTACGTCTCCGAGTGAAGAGCATGAACATTGTCCCATTTAGCATGTTGCTTCACCAAGACTGGCGACCTAGTGCCGAATCGAACCTGTGGGCTTTGGGAGCAAAAATCAATTCTAGATTTCTCGGAAGATGAATAACTGCTACCCAGGACCCAGACATTTGTCCCTACGACCAACGCAAGTTTCCAAGCATTGGCTGCTGTTGTCGGGTCTTACTCTCGGGACCGAGACACCCTCTGACAAAAGACCCAAGATCGGTTTACCGAAACCAGATCACCGTCTGCAGCCGGTGCTGGAACGGAGACTTTCCCTTTACAGAGTCGCTCCCCGCTGGTGAAGGGTCCACCACCTGAAATAAATAAATAGCTTGAATACAAAGACTCACATGCCTTGTGCACGTCTTCTGGCGGCGCGCATCTCATTCCTGCCTTGATACTGCTGTCAAGTGTCCTCCCCGGCTCCTGTCCATGGAGAGCTGCTCAAACGTCTTTTCTTTACCGAGCAGTTACGTGCTGCTGCACATGCTCTAAATATGAAAGTGTCTTACCTTTTTTAAATCGCGATTCTTTCACGGAAACAAGGTAGATTCTCCAGTAAACCTCCGTGATCTTGCATCTTAACAGCTACAACGTGCTTCCGTGAACGCAATCTGCCCATCTAGCCATACGGAGAAACCACCTTTATGACTCTTCATCCAAGATCTTCGCGTCTAATGATTCCAGATTATCACGGACGCAGAGACGAGATGAAGTGATGTGTTGCTGCTGGAGGGCCGGGGTAGGAAAAACTTATTCCCGAAAAACTTAACATCAGTTCACCCTTCGTTATGCTATGGGTTCTTGTATACAAACAATCTTTTTATGCAAGCGTGCATTTCCTACAGTTCTGTTCTGTTCCATATCGGGTTTGCGCTACGAGCGAGGATTATGAATCATGGGATACGACAGCAACCCCATGATACATGATTGCCCTTAGAGATTGGCCCAAAAACAATTCGATCAGGGAAACCAAAGGTCATGTTCGTGGATGAGCCCGTAGCATCGCCAGCTATCGCAACGACAAGTTACCGTTGTCGTATCCTTGAGAAATCTGTCCTCTAATTGCGGTTCAGCCCTTCCACAAGGGCACAATTCCTTTGTTATCATCACTTCAAGACAGTAAAGTCTCAAAAGGGTCGGACGAGGGTAGCCCGTCGCTACTCGAAATCATAGGTTCTCACAGTTGTTTCAATCTCTTGAGACTAAGTTTACTCTTGAAAAGGCTGGTCCATTGTACCAAAGTTTCGAGTACCTGAAGGAAAAAACCTGGTTTTGTTCTGGAAATATTATCGAATGGAAAACTGGTACCCAAGATCTTTCTTTATCCGAAGTTACCATACGTTCTCTTCACAGCGACGCATCCCACAGGGTCATAATCTGTGTTGACAACAGGCTGGAGAACACGGCGTACTTGATGAGCAGGTTGTCTGCCACCGCTCCGATCCAAACCTTGTTACCACGAGCACAGGTGGAATGTTGTACAAACGAGTAAGTTTACTTTCCTAGCCAAACGCACGAGATACAGGGTTGCTCACGACACGAACTACGAGCTGTCTCTTGACATACAACGAAACTGTGAGCCCATCTTGTGGGTGTTGGGAATCTGCTGGGACTCTTCCATCTTCCATAATCCCAATATTTATGCTCCAGCGTATTCGTGACTTGTGAGCAACAGGCGCATTCATATGTTAGCGTGACTCAACATGATCACGCGCAAGCGCACCAGCGAATACCCTTTCGACTGCTCTGTCATGTTCCTCAGGGCCTTTCCTTTTCCAAACCACGACGTTCCCCTTCGACATGGCGGTAATGTCATCCTCCTCAGAATAAGGAATACACAGACTGACCTTTGTAGCCAACAAGGAATAAGAAGGCATTCACGAGTGCTCACGGCATTGAGCCGGAGAAACTCTTCGTCGAAGGCTCAATTGGCTTCTACCCGCTGATCTACATACAATACTTTGACAGAATAGATGAAAATCTTGATAGAGCAAACCGTAATAGTCCATCTTGACAGACTCTGCAGAGAAGCGTACGTCACATCTTCTCCTCAAACACTTTAACCTCGACAACATTGACATGAAAGCAAAGGAACGCAAGATGCAGCCGAGAAACGGGGTAAGCAGCAGCTCGAAGCACACGCAGGAAGCCAGATGCTAACACTTGCGACTAGAGAAGGAACCAAGAGTGCTGTCGAACAATCACAATCAAGACGCCCAATCGGATAGCAAAGGTGAGAAAAGCATCTCTGAACACACTTAAGGATATGCTAACAACTCTCCCTAAGGCGACGCCACATGATCCCTTCTACGTTCCTCGACAAACCGAACTTCACAAGGAGAAAGTCCAAGCTCGAGCGCCTGCATCGCGTTTTATGGGATCGATTCGAAGAGTACAAGGCCATGACGACCGTGGAACTCCACACGCAGATCGAGGACCCGAAGCAGCGCACTAGAGACCTCGTCGACATGATCGAGGGGCTTTCGAGCGCGGCATAGCACTCACCACAGCGCCGGCCGAGCATCTGGTTAGCGGAAACGCATGATAATTCCTCAACCACGTGGCGAACGATTTGAAGCTTGGTGAGGAAGATGACAGTGATTTGGAAGGGGACGAAGAGTGACAGTGAAGAGGGCAGCGGTGACGAGCGAGGCAAGTCTTCTCAAGGGAGTGGTCAGCTCGACAATTGGTTATTTACGGGGTTACCTGCCCGCAATGGTCTTGCAGACAATCCACAAATGATCGTCGGATGGCCTTTCGAACATGGTTGCCAAACGACGAAGAGGGCAACGAAAAGAACCAAGACAGAAACGGGAACCAGAAGCAAGACGACCACGACGAAAGCGGGGAGAACCGAAATGTATCTCAAAAAGAGTGATTCGACGAAAAATCCGAAAACATGGTGCAAGGGACTGCGGTAAAAGTCCCTTTGGAATACAAAACAAGAGATACAAATCACGTCAGATCCTCCAGAAACCAATGCGATCCTTATATCACAAACTCGGCCAGCTCGCCCTGTCCCAATCCTCCATCCACACCACCGCCCGCGACCCCAAACACCTTAATCGGCACCGCCACCTCCCACGACTCGGCCAACAACCTCTCCTTGGCAACGAGCACCCTCCCCTCTCATCCCTCCCGACCTCCTCCAACAAGCCATCCGCATCCGCATCCTCCACCGCAGCGCCGCCCTCCCCACCGCCCCCACCGCCCTCACCCCCTCATCCATGGCGCCCGAAATGCCCAACCCTTTCTCGGAACCCCTACCCAGCCTCCCCGTCGAGAACTCGACCCTGACCCTCCAAGCGAGCCTCACGCCCGTGGTCTCGAACGACGGGGTGGCGGCGCTCGGGACCTCGAGCCTGAAGCCGGTGCGGCGGGAGAAGAGCACGGTCTCCGAGAAGCCCGCGTGCGGCTTCCTGGTCGCGCGCTGCACGCTCGAGCTCGACCGCAGCGCCAGGCTCGGGTCGATGCGTTCCGTCGTCTCCAGCGTGACCGTGACGTTGTACACCGGTATCGGAGACGGGGCGGGAGAGGCGGAGGAGGAGGGGGCTGTTGGTCAGGGGGCGGAGGGACGAAGTCGAGGGTTCCGATGACCGATTCGCCGAGCCGATAGGCGGGGCGGAGGAGCGTAAGGACGGCGACGTGGTGGCCGCCGCGGGCGATGGTGAAGCGGTTGGGTGATTGTGACGAGTCCTCGGATATCTGGTTGGAGCGCAGGATGGCGAGGTCGATTGCTTCCTTCATGTTTGAGGGTCGAGGTCCTTCTATCGACGAGTGGCGGCGTAGTGTTGGCGACGTTGGTGACAGTAGGGGTGCGGATGCTGAGGACGGTTGGGCGAGAAGTCGGTCCGTGTAGGAGAGGAAATCGTTCAGGGCTGCCGAGGGCGATTTGGCGACTTTTTGGGCTTTGGGGAAAGGAGGGAATCCTCCGGAGGGAGATGGTGAGCTCGGAACGGCGATGCTGGATGTGCGGGCTTGGTCACGCAGCAGAATGTACGGGGACATGAGGTCGTGCCCCAAAGTCTCTCCTTGGCCTGGAGTATAGTGAGAAGTCTGCTCGTGGGAAAGGAGGACGGGTATGCGTACTGTTTACACTACCAAGAACTCGGAACGGTATCTCCACATGCCTTACCTGCTGCTGCTCACTCATCTTGCCCGGCCGCTGTACGCCAACCTTGAGATGATATTGCACCTTGATGGCCCTCCCTCTATGGCTCGGCGGTAGGCCGCGAGGTAACGAGAACCGGTAGGTGTAGCTCTTGGCCTCGCCCGGTGCTAAGCAGAGATCCACGAACAGTATGGACTGTGGTGTGCTGAGCAGCGGCACCGTCTTCGAGCTTGCGAGACCACGCATCTCTTTGATGCTGCTCATTTCCCCGCCCCCAACAGCCCGCCCAGACTTTCGCCGATGTTGCCCCATCCGAAAGCGCCAAACAAACCACTCTGCCGGTTCGAGCGTTCCACTCCGACAACGCCACCTCCGCCTTGACCGCCAACGACGCCTTTACGTTTGACCTCTTCGAAAGGCGCTTGGTTCACAAGAGAGCCGTCTAGAGTGAAGGATCCCATCGTCTGCGCATATCCCATCATCAGAATTTCCGGTTCCGTACTAGGGTTGGCTGCCGGCGACTGTGACACATTGCGCGCATGCGCTGGCTTTGGTAACAATCTGCTAGTTGGCTGAAGTGGCATTTCGGAGGCTACTGTGTCGCTCGAGTGGTTGCTGAGAGAATAGAAATCACCACTGCTCCGGGGTGTACCGTCCATACTGGACCCTGACATGACGCGATTAATGGGATTGAGATTGCCAACTGCACCGGACCAGCCACCTGGAGGAGGTGGAGACACGGTTCGTAACCGATTCGCAGGGTATGTGGGAGATGCGGCGGAGAGCGGTTCCGGGGAAGGCGTCTGCTTAGGCGGCGGTGGCTGGGCGGGGAATTCGAAGTGTGGAAGAGCGGGAGACTGCCTCCTAGCAGGACCTGAAGAGTGGTTTCCGACACCCGAGTCCGCTGGGGTTCTTCGCCGATTGGGTTTTATATTCAGGTAATCCTGTTCCTGTCCTTCGGACAACAGAGGTGGAGTATTTGCTTCATGTAGGGAGACGGCTGCCTGACATGTGGTGGGCCTGACAAGCCATTAGTATCTCATGGACCGTCCCCGAATGAAGTACCGTACAGACCTATTGAAGGACTGACCTGCGTTGAAGCTCTTGACATGATTTGCATGCTTGCCGACCTGCCATGTCCCCTACTCGTCCTTCTGGGTCCGAGAGGTGGTGTTGTTCGCGCTGCACTCGCGGCAGGGCTGTCACTACCTAGCGACATGATAGAGAGAGACCGTCCATGGGTGGGAGAGGGCCTCGCGGGAGTGCTGCTGCTAGGAGGTATGGTAGGGGTTGATGCCGGGACTCTCCCTCGACCTTGGCTTGGTACGACATTGAGAGATAGAGTAGGCCTATGGCCTTTGCCTTGAGAGGGGATACGAGTGCTTGCGATGGATGGCGCTCTTGAATGTGTGGGCCTGCTCCCGGTGACAGAGGGCGTAATTGTCCGTGGACCACCACCACCTCCTCCTCTTGACCGGGCATTCTGTGCCCCTCCCGTTTGTTCCTCCTTTGCTGTATATGGTTTTGCGACATTCTTGAAAGTGATGATGCATTCAATGTCTTCGCCGGCGAACACTGTGGGCTCCTTCCATTGGACGAAAGCGCGGATGGTTGATGGAGGGGCATGTTGTTCGAGGTATTGTCCTATCCGAAAAGCGTCGGCGGACGTGCTATACATTTGCGGCGAAGGCTGGGTCCTCATTGTCCTCACGCATGGCACATGTTGGTTGTAGACAGTGACCGTAGACTCGGTTCTCCTCGTAGGGGTTGCCCAAGACGATATTGTTGCCGACATGCAAATGCTCGTGAGTGAGCCAAAGCCGGTGATCTCATCGCACGCGACGCTTCATCTCCGCGCTGCATGCACATGCCATCTGCTTGAACAAATGCCTGAATGCGCACAATTCAAACCGACCTCTAGGTTGCTGTGGCACTTTGAAGTAATAGTGGTCTATCAAGGGACATCGTTCTCACTGCGACTGCGACTGCGACTGCGTCGCGATGAATATACATACTACAACAATTGATTGCTAAAGACTTGTCATGCTTTTGTTACACATATTTGGGTATCCATGCGAAAGCAAACGAAAAGAGCCCAGGAAAGACCGTCGCCTGACACAAACAACATCCTCCTTCAAAAGAAGCGGGATTTCTTCTTCTTCTTTTTCTTCCCCATCCGAACGACTTCTCTCCACGCTGCGAAGTGGCTCGCCAGGCTCGCCTGGAAAGTCAGATCCTGGTACGTGGCCTCCCACGCTTCATCCGGCGGGCCGAAATGCTTCCTTGCCCAATGCGACGTAGCCATCGTGTACGCGGCCTCGTGCGTCGCATCGCTTGAACCGGCTCGCCGCAAGCAATACCCGGACCTTCTGGCATACTATGGCTTGAGGTTTTCGACGGCCGCTTCCTCGTCCAGAAACCGCTCGATGTCTTCAGATAATGTTTCTGAGACGGCCCTATCGACTTTCTCTTCACGGGCGGTCGCAGTTTCATGCGACATGATGTCCAAGGCAAGCTGAAAATAGGAAGGTCCTTACGGTACGCTCGTGACTGGGAAAAGCTGTGGTTGTTGATAGTTGAGGTTCGTGTTAGATGGCATAGTGCTGCCATCTTCATCGGAGCTGTCGTCTTCGCTATAGTCTGTCGCAACCGTGATTGGCGTCATTATATCTCGATCCACGATGAACACGATCTCGCCAGCCAGAGACGCCGTGTAGTACGATGGTGGAGCATGAGTGTCGTGCTTGGATATAGAGTCAGCGTCGTACTCCTCTCCATCAGTCTCGTCGCTGTCGGCCGCAACACCTGAACCATCGCGCTGCTTGTCGGGGAGAGGTGTGCCGCCCTCGTCGGTAGCATTCTAAGCTCCCACAGGGACACGGTTGGAGCCGTTGAGCAGATCCAACAGGCCCTCAGCAGCCTTCCTCTTCTCCAGTTCCGCTTTCATTCTCTCTCGTCTGGCTGCTCCGCCGCGTTCTGTGTACCTGCTCGTCACTGCTTCATTAACAAAACCTATCGAGTGTATCATGTAGCTCATTCCATCGTGGTCTTTCCACTTGCGAGACCGAAGGTTGTTCTGCAAGGTCGCAGTGTACTTTTCCAAGGTCGGGAGGATGAGAACAGTGATGTGGAGATCGACGTCTGCAGGGATCCTGACGGGCTTTTTAGGTCTTTCAGACATCACGGACAGGGTTGAGGGCTGCTCGTCATCCTCGCCATCGCTGAGCAGATCGTGGATGTCATCGTTGTAGGCGCCAAAATCACCGCGCAGCCAACCGGAGTGTACAGCTGCGGCGACAGGGTCCGAGTCGTCGGTGTAAACGTCCGTACCCCATACTGCTCTTCTTCGACAAATTTCCTCGAGTCCTCCGGCGATGATATCAGCAGGCTCCACGTTGTTCGCAGTGCTGCCTATGTATCCGCGCGGCACCCGTACGGTGAAGGTGCAATTTTCCCTTCCACTAAAGCGAGGTATAACCTTTGCGTTGCTTTCAAATTGGAATTTCGCGTCCGCTGGAGTGACTGCGTTTGATGGTACGGACAGCGTGACGTCGTAGAGCTGGCTACCCAGATGATTGCGCGGTAGATGTGCGACAGAAGCCAACACTGGCTGATTCGAGATGGATATGGTTGGCATGCGGGGCGCAGGAGCGGGCTTTGTAGTGTGGTGGTGGTGATGAGGTGGATGAGTGTGAGCGGTATGATGATGGTGGTGGTGATGCGGCGCCAGTTGCGTGCCGTTAGGATTTGCTGGAAAACGCAGTGTATTGAATGGCGTAGTGCCCGAGTTTGCAAGTTGATCGTCTAGTATGTTGTGATGATGATGGTGACTAGGCGAACTATGTTAGTCGCGAGCACATGGCTGCTCTGTAGCAAAGTGACTTACTGATGCGTGTGAGGATGATGGTGGTGATGGTGAACAGGATGAACGGTCTTTGCACGTTTGTTCCCTCGCTGACTCAAGGCTGGGGTGTTTCTCCCGTCAGCGTCGTCGCTGTCAACCTTACCACCATCATCCCTCCCTTTCCTGCCCTTTCTGCCACCACGAGTAGCGCCCTTACCATTCGGTAGGTCCTCATGATCTGCAGAAGCAATCGCTGCAGCATCTGCACCTTCCATGTGCCTGGCCGGACTCGTTCGCGATGGCGTCGAGGCGCCATTGGCGGACCGACCGGCTGTCGGGGTATTACTGCCAAGGCCGCTACCAAGCCCAGCAAACATGCGACCGAATTCACTCTTGACGCCTGGGTCAGCAGCAGGTCCGACATGGCGAGGTTGCGCTCCTTGCACAGCTTGGGGCAGCGGAGAGTTACGCCCATTTTTGCGACTGATCTCTGGGCTAAACCCCAAGAAAGGCCGCTGGGCATGCACACCCTCATCTCCTAGCCTCCGCAGCTGTTGCTCCTGTGCCGCGCCATCAGGCAAAGACGCCCCGTGAGCGTATTGCGGCCCTGCAGGTGGTCTCGAGCGAGCATCGTGTTCCGATGGAGTAGGTGATGGACGGTGTTCGCCTCGGAAAAGACCTTCATGCAAACCACGATGTTCGCCGGGTTCTTGCTTGCCGTTGATGCCGTGCGCTTGTGGTGGAGCTTGTGGGAAGGGATGGAAAGCCGGTCGGAAAAGCCCAGAATAATCCTCCCGCAATGGCGTACCGAATCCCCCTCTTGTCACAGGCACACCAGGATGAGTTGCAGCAGTATGGGAAGTACGCGGACTGAATACACCGTTTGAGGATTGTTGAGGTGGCTGTGTGGTCTCTGGTTGGCGCTGCTGGGCTTCAACCCGCGCGGTGGGAGTAGGCGATGCATGCGCTCCGGTATGTGGCTCCCCAAATGGACGGAACATGCCAAAATGGGCCTTGCTATGCGCTCCTTGTCTTGCCCTGGCCTCCTGCTCTTGTTGGGATATTCGTACGGGCTGGCTGCTGGGCCGTGGAGGAAGCCTGCCATTGGCGTGGGTCATGTCCTCGTGAACGGATGACGGAGACGATTGGTAAGGCCTGAATGTCTGGACGTTGCCTGGTGGTAAGGGAGGTGGTGCTGCTCCGGCACCCGTGGGTCGTTGATCTCCAGCTGTTCTATCCAAGGCTTGCGCTGCAGAGGCTGGCCGCACATCATCCGCGCGATGAGCATCACGCGGCCTACCGGGGCTTGCCGGCCGCTGCGCGCGCCCAAACTCCGTCCTAATACTAGCTGACCTAGCTCTTTGCGGTGAAGGTGGATGAATCGGCTTGATGGTCGGGGATGGAGCGGTAGCAGTTGTGCGCGGGGAATGATTGAGCGGTTTGTTCGAGTCTCCACCACCGATCAGACTGGAGATTGACATGCTAGCGCCCCCTGGTCGTGATGAAAAACCAGACAGGTCGCGCAGTCCGGCGAAGGGCGAAGCGGTCGGTGGGCCGCGAGGAGCAGGCGTTGTGAAGGTCGAAGAGGCAGGAGCGACGGATGTGGGAGAGGGAGGAGGCATGTTGCGCGTCGCAAAGGTCGGCGGTGGTGGAGGTGGTTCTAGGGGACCTGTAGCAGTGATCAGCAGGTTGAGCTTAATGGATGCTGGAGCTCTGCGACAGCAGTGCGCGTTCCTCGCAGCTTACCCCTACGTAGCGCGGCGGACTGCCGGCACCGCCGAGAGAGCGGCGTCTAGCGGTGTCGAAGGGAAACGGCATATGTACCATGCCGTTTGCGGGCGGCGGGGGCGGAGGGGGCGGAGGAGCGGGCGCGTGTTGCATGGATTGATGCTGCTGTTGCTGCTGTTGACCTGCGTGTACATCGGAGTCAGCCGTCAGACATTCCGAGGCGAGGGCGGGCGCGTCATCGCAAAAACTAGGTTCGACGCTAGTGCGCGGAGATCCTCGCCTGCTGCCGAACCCTGGTTTGATCGGCAGAGACAAGACGGGGCATTCGCGAGCGTATCGCAAGCTTCAGCGCGACACGAAAGCCTGTCGCACGACAGGAAGAAAATGCCGCTCCGAGCGGAGAAGTGCAGTGCAGTGCAATACTAGACCATGCGAAACAGGCTGCGAACGACAGGGGTATGAGGTGCTGTGCGAGCAGAGGCGTCGCGCACCCACAACGCCCGTTCGAGTGACAGACGGAAAGCGGTAAGCTAGCATGTCGATGAGCCCCCAAAAACGGAGCGCTCAGGGCAGCAAGCTTTGCATACTCTGCCACGTCCGGTGCGGTGCTGACAGCAACGCGAGCTAGGAAGATGGAGGAGGAAACATGTGTCGCGCATTATGTTTGCATGTGAAAATTGTCTGCTCTTACCGCTCCATGCTCTGTCGTTGTACGGATTTCCCAGTGGTCCTCCTCCTAGAACGCCGTAACTGCCCCGTCTGTGATGCTGTGAAGCGGGGAGGAAAGGATCGCGGGTCTGAAAGGGGTCCGAAAACGGAATCTGGACCGGGGGCTGCGCCGTGGGAGGATGGAACTGGGGAAAGCTCGTCGTGGATGGGTGATGATTCGGATTATGAATGGCAGGGCGCTCTCCGGAGTGCGGATGGCTCTGCTGAGGATGGCGATCCATGGTGGAGGGCCTTTGGTGGTGTCAGTACTGTGACTGAGACGTGTCGCATTGCGTTGGAGCGTACTTGATGGAGAAACGCGGAGATGGGAGATTTGATTCCCTCAGCCGAATGGCATTTTGATGGGTGTGGATATTGGCCAAGTCAGGCTGGCGTCAGAGCTGGTTGGAGTGACGGTGGCAGCGGTGGTGAGGGCGCCGCGATCGCGTGGTCGGGTTGTGGGTGAGATTTGCGTGTGAGTGATGGTAGGGTCAGAGTACGGTGGTAAACGAGTCGTCGAGCTCTCAAGAGTGGATCCTGGGCGGAGAGAGAAGTGTGGTGCCTGAGCGGTGCAACCGCAGGGGTGGTCGCACTAGCAGCGGCTACGCGTCACTTGTTCAAGGAAAGATCCCCGACACGACACGGCACTCCGATCACATGCATCCTGCCTCTCACCAACTCTTCCTCCTCCTACAGATATCCTACAGATATCCTATCGATATCCTGCAGATACTGTCTGCAATCGATTTGCAAACGTTATCGATACATCTCCTCGCTGTTATGGGCGCGTAGTTTGACAACGTAGGAAGACGGACCTCCACATGCTTCCAATGCCAGGAGCTCCCTCGTGAGTATCGATAGAGCGCTCACCGCGGTAGCTGCAAACTCAGCTAAGAAACGGGGAAGAACATCGTGGAGCCTGTACAAAGCCCGCCTCAAGTCTCTCTTTGACGGCGCTGACCTTCGGGTGTGTGCGGCCTTCTGGCTGTTTGGTGAGATGTCTCCGTCCCCCGCTCGCCCATCGCTAACGCGTAGCCGTCTGCCTCAGGCCTCATCAACAATGTCCTCTACGTTATTATCCTGTCCGCAGCCCTCGATCTCGTCGGACCAAGCGTGCCCAAGTCCGCCGTCCTGCTCTTCGATGTCGTACCTTCCTTCCTGGTGAAGCTGACCGCTCCCTACTACATCCACAAGATCCCCTACCGCTTGCGCATTCTCGTCTTCGTCGCTCTTTCCACATGCGGAATGCTCCTGATAGCTCTCACGCCTAGCTCCATATCCGATGCTAAACCGGGACAAAAGCCAGGCGTGCCCGATCGCAGCGAGATCCTAGTGAAGATGGGCGGTGTCGTCCTGGCCTCCCTCAGCAGCGGAGGAGGCGAACTCAGTTTCCTGGGTCTGACACACTTCTACGGACCCTTCAGCCTGGCAGCGTGGGGCAGCGGAACGGGTGGAGCTGGGTTAGTGGGAGCAGGAGCTTATGTCATCGCTACAACGACGCTGGGGCTGGGTGTCAAGAATAGCTTGCTCGCCTTCTCGTTCCTGCCCGTCATCATGCTGTTGAGCTTCTTTTTGGTCCTGCCGAAGAGTCAGGCTTTGAAGAAGACGACTAGTTATCAGAGGATACCGGATGCTGCAGACGAGGACGCTGAGGAGGATGCCGAGGACGAGCGGGTGGACGAGGGACTCCTGAGTCAACGATCGAGCGTGAGGGGTTCTGTGAGGGGTTCTGTGAGGCGCTCTTCTCCGGGCTATCCTTCGCAATCTAAGCTTGACAACGCGTGGAGAAGTTTCAAAGCAAACTTCCTACGAGCAAGAAGTTTATTCTTCCCATAGTGAGCTCGCCCGGGACTGGTCTCTTACTCAAGACATCACTGACTCGTGTTCCAGCATGCTGCCCTTGCTCCTCGTCTACATCGCCGAGTACACAATCAACCAAGGCGTAGCACCAACACTCCTTTTCCCATTGGACGAGACGCCATTCTCACACTATCGCGCGTTCTACCCAACCTACAACGCACTCTACCAGCTCGGCGTCTTCATTTCCCGGTCGTCTCTTCCCTTCCTCCGTGTCCGCTCGCTCTACATGCCTTCCCTGTTCCAATGCCTCAACCTTCTGGTTCTCGGCCTGCATGCGCTGTTCCCCTTCATACCCAACGTTTACTGCGTTTTCCTCATCGTCTTCTGGGAAGGCCTGCTTGGGGGACTGGTCTACGTTAGCACGTTCCGCAGGATTCAGGAGGAGGTGAGAGAGGAGGACAGGGAGTTCAGTCTCGGAGCCACGAGCGTGAGTGACTCGGGCGGCATCTGCATTGCTGGGTTCCTCGGTATGGCGCTGGAAACCGGATTGTGCGCATGGCAGGTCGCGCATGGGAGGGATTGGTGTCGCAGACTCTGAACTTTAGGTGGCGGGATGGCATGCCGCTTGTACGTCTGAATCACACGTTCACAACTTTTCGGAATCTGCGAGGCTCTCTGATGCGGCAGCCGGCTGCCAATCCTCTATATGGTACAATACACATTACGTCCAGCGTTGATGTCTCGCCACCATCTAATACGTGTGCGTGTTTTTGTCCGCAGGCATGCCCAGCCCGTTCCTCAACTTGTCTTCCTTGCCAACGACCTTCATCGGCAATCTAATGCCAATGCCCAGGAACACAAACGCGGCCCACTTCCAGCGGAACGGGTTGATGGCGACACACTACGATCGAATCAGTATTCCGCTGTTGCACAGCTCCCAACGAACGGGTCACTCACGAAAGTAAACCACCAGATGAGCTCGCTGTAAGTGAAGAAGTCGAAAGCGCCGGTCGGGGATCTAGCCTTGAGCCAGCGCGTCAAATCGATCCAGACCTCCATCCACTCCGGCGACGGCCTGGTCAGCGGGTCCAGCAAGAACATCAGCAGGATGCGAGTGTAGACGCCGATGTGGAAGTTCCCGACCGTTCCGATCGCGTTGACGTACGTGCAGTTGTTGGCGCAGATGGACATGTGCTGCGGCGGGAACGTCTGCAGGTACCAGTTTGGCGGCATGTACGGCTCCACGAAGCACTCCTCGGGCAGGAAGTTGAGGCTCGGTCGTTTGTAGCCCGTGGCCATGATGACGATGTCGCCTTGCTCGACGGTTTCCCGGCCCGGTCCGCCCTTGGGCACGCCCTTTGCGCGGCGGTTGAAGCGGATGCCGCTCTCTTCGAAGCCGACGATGTCGCCGCGGAGCCACTCTGCTCTGCCTGCGCGGATCTGGTCCAGTACGTCCGTGTTCACCATCGGTGTGTCTGTGAAAATACCCTTGCTGTCCGGCGGAGAGATGTCCTTCAAGTCCCGGTAGAAGAACAGCTTGAGGATGCGTTCGGGGATCCAGGAAAAGATCGTCTCCTCGCCGAAAATGTTGAACGCGAGCAGCATATCCACAATGGGGTTGCGCGGTATGATCCACTTCTCGGACCTGGCGAGTATCTTGGCATTCTTCGCCTTCCTGTCGGCGACGAATTGCATGGCCTCGACAGCGCTGGCGCCGCCTCCGATGATGAGTACGTTCTTGTCGGTGACGTCCTTCCCGTCCAGCTCTGATGAGTGGTAGATCTTCCCCTTGAACTTCTCTTGGTCGGGTATCTTGGGCATCTTTGGGTCACCACAGGAGCCAATGGCTGCGATGATGCCGTCGAATTTACCATTGGATACATCGTTGACGATCCAGCGGTCGTGATCATCTGAGCGAACGGAGGTGACTCTCGTCTCGAACTTTGTGCGTCCCTCCAGTTCGTAGCGGTGCCAGAGCTCGGTGACTTGCTCGACAATCTCGTCGCGGGTGGGATAGCCCTTGTGCCAGAGCACGGAAGGGAAGAAACGGTACATGACGCTATGTATCTGGAGCCCGGAGGTTGTGTTCACTCGCTGCGGCAGTTAGATGGTGCTTGACGCGGAACGATTGGCATGACTTACGCTCCAGATGCCGCCCAAATTCTTTCGAGGACCGGCCTCGAAGATGACGACCTCGAAGCCATGGCCGACACAATGCGATGCTGCCGCTACACCCGTCAGACCAGCGCCAATGATAGCAATCCGCGGACGTCGCAGCCGAGCTCCAGGCGGAGGGGTTTTGGAGACAGTAGTTTTCCTAGCACGAACTGCCAGAGCTGGAACAGCCAAAGGAGGGGGTGGAAGGAGGCCATTGTATCTGGAAATGGCAGATGAGAGTCGAGGGAGGACGGGGAGAGAAAGTCCAGTGAAACTCATGTTAGCAGTCGAAGCGCTGGGAGTTCACCAGATTCTTCAATCAATCGCTCGATGTCCTGCGTGGGGTGTGGATCCTGGAGCTGCTCCCTGTCAGGAACCAGCATGTGAAGGTTGACGTCATTGCCGCGGTCAGCTTGATTGCTTGCACGTGAAGGCACGTGACTGTTAGTTCCGTTCAAACACGACAAGAACTGTTCGATCCGTACACGGAAATCACTTTGCACTGTCCGGTGCTACAGTGTGGAGTGTTGACGGGTCCTCTGGTGCTCCTTGAGAAACAGGTGTTCGTGCTGAAAACTGTACTAGAGCGGCAGAGAAGCTGCGGATTTCTCAGAACGGTGTCAAGCTTGAGCGATCCGGTCGGCGTACATGTGAGCACGGCACAGCACCATGATCATGCTTGGCTCCTGCTCCCTGCTCCCTGCTCCCTCCGTCGGTATGGGAGATGCAACTCGTGTGCAAAACCCATCGCATCTCACCCAATCTTTACTCGTCTCGCCGATGGAAAAGATCGCTGTGACGTGCATGACAACAAACCCATCAGAATCTCAACAGCTTCACAACACCAACATTGTTGTTGTGTTGGACTCATCTCGCCTTTAACCGCGCCCTGGAGCTAGCGTTTCATCCTTCAGTTCCTTGAATAGAAAAGATGCTTCTTTGCAAGGATACATTGACTCCCAGTAGGCTTGGCCCTGCCGCACATTTCCTGCAACAGCAGGGCTCGTATGGTCCGTATGCACACTTAATAGCCCACATATCGAGCCGCATAGTGAGTCGTTCCTGGCATTCAGTAGCTGTAGGCGGCAAGTCAGAGGCACTTGGTTCGTTCTTCCCTCTTTCAACTGTCACTCCTTCCGTTCTGCTTGACTCCCTCATCTCTTTCCGCTTCTGATAGCATGGGATATTCTATGCGTGGCTGGCTTACAGCTATAGTCCTTCGCGCCGCTTCAGTATCAAGCCGTAAGTACTCTTGTCTTTGTCGCGTGAGGTGTTCGCATAACGCTGATCGCTTTGAAGTACCTGACGGGCCACAAAACACATACACAACTACTCCTGATGTGGGAGCGTACATCGCTGCTGGACTCGGCTATACTAACGCTGCCACCGATGACTGTCTTCAGCAATGGTCCTCCTTTTGGCTCGCAAACACATCGCTAGCCGCAGTGGCACCAGTCGTATACAATGCTACCTCGTATACTACACTCACAACAACTCAAACGGCTGCCTACGTTACAAACATTGACTACAACGTGACCAACACTCGTACTATGACTTTAACCCAATACAGGGTAAATGGAGGATTCACAATCGGTACAACGACATCTACAGAAACGTACACTTATACTGGCGAGACGGACTCCTACATAACGTACTCGACTGGTACTCAGACTCTGCTGCTTCCTTCAACTACTACCGTCCCCACCTCGACGGCTTCGGCTGCAACGGCTCTTGTCACACCAATCTGCAGTCTACCATCGATCGTGCCCGCCTGCAACTCACAGTGGAATGAGTATGAAGAATGGCAGTTCTCTTCGCCCAGTTTGCCTCTCACTCCCGTATGTAACTGGACGGCGCCTGGATGCTCGGCTTCATGGAGCACTCTCTTCCAAGCCGAGAGTTCCTTTCAGTCAGAAAAGACAGCCGTGACGTCCCCGCTCTGCACCCATGCTTCCTTACGCTCTGACCTCTGCGAATCTCTACGATCAAGCGCGCAAGCCGATCCCGTCCGCAAGCCATACATAAAAGTCACCACCACACTTGCCAACGCTACAAGCGTTCGTTACGATTGGCCATCATCATCTCTTCTTGCACCGGGCTGCAATTTGGGCTGCGGCCAGTGTGCCATCACGGGTGGTACCGTTCAACTCATCTATTGGCCAGCGACAGCAACCGGGAACCTCACGCATCTCAGGAGAGATGATGTCGCCGTGACAGCAACAGGATACGGCACGACCTTCACGTCTCCAACCGTGTACATCCGTTACGACAGCCTGTACGCGTCCGATTCCTGCAGCCGCGTCGGATCGACGTACAACGCCACCATCGTGCCTCTCACCGACTCAGCACATCTCTCGAGTATCTACGGCATGTTTCCCGCCTACCAAACCGCTCCCTTCAACTTCACAGATCTGAACGAGCCGGTGCCGTACAGCATCTACACTTTAATGCCTCGATGCACTCAGCAAACACGATACTGCTACTTCGGTGGTTGTCCTGCGAGTATCAGCAGATGCGCCACAGGTCTTCCTTATGAACCTATCCTAGCGCTTCCCATGGAATTGAGGCAATTAGATCCGGCTTGGGCTTCTTGTGCGGGCGACCTGCGCGGTGTTTATGATCCGCCTACGGCGCTGCAGCCCGTGGCAGCCCTGACGACTCCGACCGTGTATGCGCCGGCAAAGACATCGGTGCCGGCAAGTCCTGCCTCAGCGGTTGCTGAGACTGCAGCTAGTACGTTGTCGTCTGCAGTTTCGCAAGCGTCGTCCGTAGTGACAGGCCCTGCTTCTTCGATCGATGCTCCAACGAGTGCAAGCACGCAGTCTTCCGTTGCTTCTTCGCCATACAACGCCGTCTCGGAAGTGGAGACATATACTTTTCAGACCGGTTCGGCGTCAGTAACTGTCTCAAGCAGTCCAACAGAGCAAGCTACGACTGGCATATCAACGAGCAATCCGGCTGGTTTGATCATCTCGCTACTCGCAGGCACTCAGACTTCGTCTTCCATCGGAGCGGAATTGGTGCCCGTCGGCTCAATCACTTCGACATCGCCTTCGTCAGCGTTGAGCGGCGATGCGCCACACACACAAACTGAGCCTTCTCAGATTTCCACCTCAGCAGCCACGGTACCCAGCCAGCCACACGATAGCAGCCAAGCAGGCAACGGGCCTCCGACCGATACGACATCTGTTGAAGCCACTGCCTCGACTTCCGCAGCCGGTACAGTGGTCGGACTCAGCTCAGCATGGCTCGCCTCCATGTCAACAATCCTCCCGTCCACCTCCATCCCTGTGAACCTATTCTCAGCGTCCAACCCTCCCTCCCTTACGCCCACTAGTATCCCAAGCACGACCCCTTCACTCGGTCAACCCACCCTCGCCTCCGCCGCACAAGCAACGCTCAGCATCTCAGACACCATCGTACCGTACCAACTCGTCACAGTGAGCGGCGCAGAAGCCGTCAGCATCGCCGACCAGACAATCTCAACGGGCGGGCCCGTAGCAACGGTCGCAGGACACGAAGTCAGCGTCGCCACGGGCGCACTGATCGTCGGCACCAGCGTCGTCGTGTACCCAGCCGACCTGACTCGATCCTTTACCTTCACCTCCACCTCCACCCCCATCGCGCCGTCCCGCCTGACCCTGCCCAGTTTGGTGACGTTCGGTTCGAGCGCCGACTCGAGCTCCAGCTCGGACATCGGTCCGGTTTCTAGCGAGAGAGAGGAGAGAGCGCCGCTGTTGCGAAAAGCATGCGCACTGGCTCGATCTCGTCGTCGGCGCCGTCGTCCGTTGGCGCCGAGCTCACGTCAGTCATCACCTACTCTGCGGCAGCGAGCGCGACTCCATCCGCCAGCGCTTTCCGTGGCGCAGCGGGGAAGAAGAGCTTCGAATGGTCGCTCGCGTGGTCGAGCTCCTGCATCGCCGTCCTGCGACTCCTTTGCCCATAGCCACCACATGTTACCAACCCTTCCTCACTGCACATTGATGACCCAAATGTCACTGGGAATCAAAAAACATCCACTCTTCATCCCCACCTTCGAGGCGTCCTCTGCGTGACAACGGACAAAAGCAACGCAAAACCAAAACGTGCTAAGAGGTAAGAGAGTCAATCGTAGTTGAGAGTAGTAGATTTCCTACGTATTTACAAATTCTTTATCCAAAAGGAAAAAGTCCTCACACGGATATGAGACACGTCGACCCCTCTTGCCAGTCACGCCACCACTGCAATCATCCGAGTTCGAAGACGAGGGTAAATAAAAGGCCCAAAGACCCCTCCCTTCCCAATTACACGAAAAACGTCAAAATCATTGTAGTCACGGGTATCTTCCCAACCAAACAGCGCCAAGGCAAAATGCATAATGGGACAAAGGAGTCCTAGCCCCTAGAGAAAGATCGGTTCTGAGGTCTCGGGTCAGGCACAAGAAGGAAAAACTAAGAAGAGACGTTGGTGGATGCATAACGGCAACAGGTGGCCGATGCCAGGTACGGAATTTGGCGCGCATGTCTCCTCACCTTTGCTGTGGGAGGAAAGACGAAAACAGAAGAAGATGATGATAACGGGAGAGAGAGAGAGAGAGAGAGATGGAAGACTTCATCGCCCCTGTTCGACTTCATCCAACACCCTCCCTGTGACCTCCTTGGCCGCTGCAGGACCAGCACCAGCACCAGCACCAGCACCACCGCTGACTCTACTGGCGGAGCTCTCCTGGCTCATGGCACTGAGCGAGCTCTCGTTGCTCTCGCTCCTCTTCGCCCACGCCCTCGCGGATCGAGGGAATTCGGTGCGCAGCGGACTCGGCAGTGCCGAGCTCTGCTGGCTGCTGCGGTTTTGCGGAAAGTTTTGGTTGTTGGGACTCCCCATGAGCATGAGCGCGTCCATGGCGTCCTGCTCCGCCTGCTGCGTTTGCGTTTTGGTGCGCAGGGTGTTGGGTCGGTGCATTGCTGCCTTTGGTGTTTGAGGTGGGTTGGACGAGAGGTGGGATGTGGCATTGGTGAGATTGTTTGCGTAGCGTGGAGGGAGGTGGATGAACCGCCGTGGGTGGTACCCAGATTCGGCGGTAGGCGATTGGGATTGGTGCGGCGGTTGCTGGATAAAGGCCGGATCTCGGCTGCTGGGGCGAGGGCAGGCCCGAGGGAGTGATGCTGTTGGGATTGCGAAGCCCATGAGGCGAGAGAGTTGCCGGAGTGCCGTTTCGATGGTGGCGAGGCCATGTCGGACGGTGCGTAGGAATATGCGCTGTGGGGAGGAGAGAGTTGTCCGTAAGCCTCATGCATTGATAAGCGTGCTGTGCCGTTGGAGAGGCCGCTGGACTGAGGCCTGGGAAAGACTGTGGACCGGGGTGAAGGCAGGACTCGTCGACTACCATTGGGTGAGCCTTGGGATGTTCGTGGAGAGACTTGAGCGGCAACGAGCTGCTCTACTTGATCGAGGTTCTTGTGTTCCCAACCGTGTTGGACTTTAGCCATGGCATACGCGAGACGCGTCTTGAGGGTCGCAGCAGCCTGCAAGTTCGTATCAGCCCCGGTTGATCCGCGTGGTTGATTGTCAAAGACGCGGCCCGTCCGGCACAAGCGATAGACGTAATTGCCACGCCAAACGGCAGTTACTCGCAAACTTTTGTGCAGTCTTATACCAAGACCCGTGACTATTGACGTCCGGGAGCACGTGAGTGCAACGGCATGTACTTACCTCGCTCGCCTTACTCCCGCTAGAGCTCAAGCTCTCGGCTCTCGATCTACCCGCCACGTCCAATTGTGCGGGACTACCTGATGAGGTTCCCATGCTCTTCACCATTCCATCTGCCGTCCTTTTCGCTCCATTCACAGGCGTAACGACAGTCACAGGGCTCTTCGCTGCACTTCCTGGAACGACTTGTGCCTGCGTCCCGGGCTCAGGTTCTGGGGTCCGTGGCTGAGTCCCGTTCCCCGCTGCTGTGGCTGCGTCTTGAGCGTTTCCCTGTGATACTGACTGGCTTACCGGCTTCTCTGGCCCGGTCTGACTCTGTGATCCAGCCGGAGAGGAAGAAGGAGGCGAGGTCAAGTCGGTATCGACGGTTATCTGAGAAACGTTGCTCGAGGCGGTCTGCAGACGCGGTACGGTACTCGTAGTGCTGCCGGTTGATGTACTCGACTCCTGCGAATCTGGTGCTGCACTCGGTTGTACGGACACATATCCTTTTGCTCCAAGCCCTTTGCCTAGAGCTACTGGTGGTTGTGGTCGCGGATGCGTCGAGGCCTGCTTATTGCTGCTGCTGGGCGGTGAAGTAGTGGGACGCGTCAACCCCACCACGCTGCTATCCGAGGGCAACTCGACGTGATGCCGGCCGCCGACTGGCGGTATATTGGCCCTTGAGTGTGCTGAGAGTGTCTCCATGTTGGCAATGCTGGGGATAAGAATTCCGTCAGTGTATGTTCGTTGTCAGTGTCGAGGAACAAGGAATGGTGGTGTGCTGCGGATGCAGATGGGAGGCGCTATGACGCCGTCGTTCGCGTCCACGCGGGTTGTTCTCGTGAGGATGAAAATGAGAATGAGAACGATTGACGGCTCGACGCAATACCAACTGCTTGTGCAGTCCCGAACAGAATTCAACTCGCTAAAGGGCAACAGGTGCTCAAGAGCAATAGAAACGGTAAAAACAATGTGTTCGTTCGAAAGAAGAGCCGTGTCGGCAGCCATGCACGAGCGAAGTCGGTATCGTCTAAATGGATATTAGCGGGGCGTGTCATGTGCTACGCGCTCCGTTCGCGTTTCTTATTTCCACCATACTCGATCACCACTACCACGTCTTTCCCTCACGTGCAGAACACATATCTATAACCATTGAAGCCTTGAGAGCTCTTCCACGCGGACATGCAAAACTGGAGAGTCTTAGCCACACCTCACCTCGAATGCTCTTGGGCAGGCACGCGACAAAACCACTACCGAAGCGCGCACATGGACCTCGTGGACCGTGCGATCCGTCTCCATCCTGATACCGCGTTAGTGCGATAGGTGTGAGCGTTGACTGGAAGCTCGGAGAGGTTTGCGCGTTATGCGTGTTGAACTGGGCATCTGGTATAGTCGTTTCAGAAACATACCTCAGTCGTAGCCCCTTCTCGCACACATGCTCAAAGGTCAACACTATTCGGACCTCATCAACTCTAAGGGCGTGGAACATTGACACCTCTTTACAACACAGTGGTTACATTTCGCCAATGGGTCCTATTTGTCCACAGCCCCCGTTCAGGAAATACGCCGTGTAGCACCTAGAACGACCTCAGATGCATGTTCCTTGCAACTTATTTCCGTCCCTGAGTCCCCCTTTCTTAACACTCTCGCAGTCTACGACCACTTGTCAATCTTCATGGTACCGTGCTCGTTAAGGTGCTTGTGCATGTCGAAAGCGTTCCAGAGGAGGTGCGGCTCGTGGCCCCAACCCTTCTTCAGGCACTCGTACTCGGCCTTGTTGAAGTAATCCTCGAGGATCGGCCTGTACTCAGGGTGCGCGCACTTCTTGATGATGACGCGCGCACGCTCGCGTGGGCTGAGACCACGCACATCGGCGAAACCTTGCTCGGTGACGATGACGTCAAGATCGTGCTCGGTCTGATCGACGTGCGTGCACATGGGTACGATGCAAGAAACACCGTGTGGGTCGGTTTTGGACGGACGGGTGGATGGAGTGTGCATAATGGAATACTTGGCGCTGCGCAGGAAATCCGCTGAGCCACCGAGACCGTTCAGCATGCGAGAGCCCATAACGCAGGTGCTGTTTGCGTGGGCGTAGATGTCGACTTCGACGGGCGTGTTCATGCCGATGACGCCCAGACGGCGGATGATTTCGGGCGAATTGGAGACCTGCTGAGAGCGCAGAAGAAGCTTGGGGTGGTACTGCTCCCAGTTGTCGTAGAAACGCTTGAAGCCGTCCGGGGAGAAGCGGATAGAGGTCGCAGTGGCGAAGTCCAAGTTACCAGAGTCGAAGAGGTCGAGGAAGGAATCCTGGAGCACCTCAGTCCAAACCTTGAGGTTCTTGAAGTTCGCACCTCCAGAGGCAAGACCACCGATGACGGCGTTGGCAATGTTACCAATTCCAGATTGCAGAGGGAGGAGATTCTGTGGAAGACGACCGCGGTCGACTTCGTGCTTCAGGAATTCGATCAGGTGCGAAGCAATCGCACGGCTATTGTCATCCTCTGGTGCGTTTGGCAGGGTCTGATCTGGGTAGTCGGATTCGACAACAGCCACAACGCGCTCTGGGTCAATTGGGATGTGTGGCGTGCCAATGCGGTCTTCCGGAGCCATGACAAGGTATGGTTTCCGGCGGGGAGGCAGGTCGGTCATCGTGATGTCGTGAAGGCCTTCGAACGATGGGGATGCAGTGTTGACCTCGATGATAATCTAAAGGAGCCATCAGTCGTGTCCGCTTCCTACAGTATGTTCCTTTTCCAGCAGGCTGACTGTCCGATCACTATCACATAACAATATCTGTCTTACCTTGTCTGCCATCTGGATGATTTCCGGGCTAGCACCAACACTGGCGCCTGGAATGACACCTCCATCTTCCGTGATAGCGCTTGCCTGCAAGATACTCATCAGAACTTTGTCCATCATCTGCCCCTCCATCAATCCCACCTACCTCGACGATAGCAACGTCAAGCCTGTTGTTTTCCTTCTCTTTGGTATAGTATCCGTACATCAAATCCACTGGGAACATGCTGAGATGCTTGTCGAAGAACTTGATGTTGCCATTGTTGATTCCTCTTGCGATCTCCTTGCCAACCTGGTGGGGAGCGCGACGCTCGATCATGTTGAGCTTGGCCCATCTGTTCTCTGTCTCTGCGCCGGAAGAGGCACCGACAAAGAGGTTGTACTTGAGCTTGCCCTGAAGGCCGTTCTTCTCAACGTGGTCCGCAAGGGCAGTAGGCACTTTCCTGTTTCCAACAGGTCAGTCTGTGCTTCGTGCGGCGGACTTGATCGATGATTGATGACGGAAGGTTGCCGAGCCATTGGAGGACGTACTTGGGGTATCCAACACCGGTGAAACCGGACCAGCCGATGTAAGTGTTGTTAGGGAAGAGATCAATCAGATCCTCTGCCTTGCAGAGCTTTTGAAGGTAGCTAGGCCTTCTGACACGGCTCTTGAGCAGAGCGGAGGCGGCCATTGTGACTGATCCGATTCTTCCACAGCAATGCGACTGAGCTCAGCGCAACGGCAAGAAGAGAAACAGGGGTGGAGTGGAGAGAAGGGCAACAAGGCCAATTGACAACAAAAGCAGTGGTTTTCCCGAAGCTACAGCTATCGAGAGCTTAGCCATACAATGACGGGGATGTGGGTCATCATCCATCGCAATGTACCCGACTTGCCGAAGCGCAACAGCACATGCCTGATTGGCATCCTTTCATCCGAACGGTATACCTTGATCAACTGATGAATTCGACGCAGGAGAGAGGAGTGAGCGAGATTTATATCTTTTCTGTTCCTGCCAAGTTAGTTCGTTGCTAACTTACCTCGGGCGAGGGGATCGTGCGGGAAAGGTCGCGGCAGGAAGGCCGCTTAGGTTCAGTAGTCAACAGCGTGTCCTGGTATTAGTGCAGGCTACTGGCAGAAATGAACAATGAGTCTGTGATTGCCCATCAAGGGAGCCAAAACATACAGCCAGTTTTGGACACATAGGATGGCAACCACATAGTGGTTCTGCGATACCGCAACATATACAGGTACGGCTGGACAGGAGGAACAACGATATGAACAGCTTGAACTTTTTCAATATTGCATCTCATCACAGAAATCTAACTCTATCAGAGTGATCATCGCAGAGGAATAAGACTCGTAAACGCATTGCAAACTTTCAACCGCCCCATACGCCAACCCGTGATGTCGTGAATAAAACGCCCGCAATCCTTCTATCATCGCTGTGCATGCAAGCTAAGCAGGACTATTATACGCATTGAACATCCGAAGAGAGAAAGCTTGTCAGGAAGGCATCTAGTCCTCCTCGTCGGAGAAGACCTCCTCACCACGCTTGCGGCGGGCCATGCGGTCCTTCTTCTTCTTGCGGAGCTCAGCGGAAGTGAGCTTCTTAGCCTTCTTAGCACCCTCGATCTTGTTGCCCCTGGGATGAACGTTAGTATGCATATTGTGTTGGAAGATGGTGCTTGGGACTTACATTGCATCGAACTTCTCCTCTTCGTCATCCTTCTCGGTGAGTCTTGGACCAGAGCCCTGACCCTGGACCCAGTTGTGGCCGGATGGGGTCATGCGACCGTTCTGAACAGCCCAGACTTCCTCGGTCAGGTTCTCGGTGAACTCACGGGAGTGGGTAATGATAACGACACCACCCTCGAAAGTCTTGAGAGCCTTGGACAGGGCACCCAGAGAGTCACGGTCGAGATAGTTGGTGGGCTCGTCGAGGACGATGACGTGAGGACGCTGCCACGAGCAGGCGGCGAGGACGACCTTGACACGCTGACCACCGGACAGACCGCGCATACGAGAGTGAGAAACGAGTTCGGCATCGAGACCGAAGTTGGCACAGTGGGCCTCAATCTCCTTGCGGACCAGGGGACGGAACTGACCGCTGGCAAGGGCTTCCTTCTGGTCAACCTCGGCAACCATCTTGGCGTGGGACTGGATAATCTCGCTACGAGGAATCCAGGCGTTGTCATTGCTCATCATAGGGGTCCACTTCTCACTCTTCATGCCGACGTTCTCACCAAGAGCAAACGAGCACTCGTACTCGTAGCTGTTCTTGAACTTACGACGAGCGTGGATACCGATAACACGACGCAAGGTGCCGTCGATCTTGTAGATCTTGTCCATGGCTTTCTCATCATCCTCGGTGACGATCTTGTTGGCGCGGTCCATGGTCTCACGGTCCTCACCGGTCTGGAAACGCCACTGAATGTACTCAGAGGGAGTCTTGTCGAGGTGGTTATCGATGTGAGCGAAAGCATGTTGCTTGATGTAGGCGATACGGATGTTCTCGTGCTGGTAGACCTCACCGCTGGTGGGGATGAGCTCACCAGTCAGGACATTGACGAGAGTGGATTTACCGGCACCGTTGGGACCGATGACAGCAATACGAGATCCCAGAGAAACTTGGAAGGTGATGTCTGTGAGCTGGGGCTTGGGAGTGCCGGGGTACTGGAAGGACATGTTGCTGACACGGATGATGGCCTTGGCCTTGGTCTTGACACCCTCAAGGAAACCAGGCTCGGGGAACTTGAACTCCATGTCGGAGGCGCTGAGCTCGTAGTAGGAACGAGCACTGGGGACCTTCTTGACGAACTCGCTCAGATTGCCGCGATAACGCTTGAGCTTAAAGCGCTCGTAGTGGACAACGTGCTGGATAACATTGTCCAAGAACTTGCTGTCGTGGGAGACGATGATGGAGGTGCAAGGGGAGTTGCAAAGGTAGTTCTCCAACCAGGCAACATTCTTGACGTCCAAGTGGTTGGTAGGCTCATCAAGGAGCAGAATGTCGGGGTTCTCGAACACGGCACGGGCCAGAGCCAGCTTCATCTTCCAACCACCAGAGAGGGAGGTGATAGGACCGTCAAGCTGCTCGTCAACAAAACCGAACTCGATGAGGGTCTTGCGAACCTCCTCCTCTGGCTTGTTGATGCCGACGCTCTGGAGCTTCTTCATGGTCCAGCCAATGACGGTCTGCTCAGTGTCGGCGGCATCCAAGTCGTGCTCAACGTAGACAGTCTTGACCTCGTCCTTCTTCGGGAAACCTTCAAGCTGCTCGTTGTTGATGGCACGCATCAGAGTAGTCTTACCGGTACCGTTAGGTCCGAGAAGACCGTAACGCTGACCACGCTTCAGGCGGAGGGAGGTCTGGTTCAGCAGGATCTTGGCACCATACGCAAGAGAGAAGGTGCAGTTGCAGAGATCTTCACCCTCCTCCTCGTCTGGCTCAACCTCGTCCTCCTCAGCAGCACCCGGAGAGGCGCGCTTGCGAAGGGACTCAACGATGCTCTTGGAGTCGTTGTCGCCAGCGACAACGGTGATGAAAGGCAAGCAGTTGGTGATCCAACTGATGGTCTCGGTTTCCTTCTCATCGATGAGCTGACCACCAATGGCAGCAACGTACTCGAGAAGGGGCGCAAACTTGGAGATGGGGTGCTTCTTCTCGTCGAAGAGACCCTTCAGGATGGCCAGAACGGTGGCAATGTCACCAGCCTTAGACAGCTCTGGGATCTTGCCATCCTTAACATCACCAACACGAATGAGGGTGTCCAAGGCCTGCTTGGTCTTCTCACGGGCCTCGGGGTCGGCCAAGGTCTCGTAGTTCTTCTCGAGACGGGGCATCAACTTGGGCAAGAAGGGAGCGACAATCTGGGGGTCCTCCACGAGCTTACACATGTTGTCGACAATGACGGCGGATTTACGCTTGATGGCAGTCTCGCGCTCAACGAGACCACGGTCAAGCAGAGGGACCATGATGGCGAGGGTAGGGCCAGTGACATCGGAAACGAAAGTGGTGGCACCGAGCAAGTGAACAGTCTCGGGAACGTTCTCAGGCTTGGCGATACACTTGATGAGCTCGGGAATGAAGCGCTCAATATCCTTGTTGACAATCAGACCGCAAACCTTCTCCATTGTGCCGTATGCCTTCTTCTTGACCTCGGGCTTGGTGTCCCACATGGCTTCAGAAACGATTGGGATAAGATCCGGAACGCGGTATGCGAACTGAGCTGGTGCAGACTCGCAGAGAGACTCGATACACTCCAAATCGGTCATCTTCTCGGGCCATTTCTGAGCGTTGCGGATGGAGTGAATCAGGTGTGGAAGGATGGCTTTGACACCGTTGGCGTTGGCCATCTTGACAATAGCGAGAGCGGCCTTCTGTGCGGAGTTCTTGACTGGCACCATCTTGTCGCCGACGGCGGAGAGGACATTGGGGAGGAGGGAGACGAGGTATGGCTCGACAGCTGGGGAAACCTGGCTGTGCTGAGCGATGGCGGCGATGGCATCCAGAGCACGTTCCCGTGCGGTGGCATCCTTCTTGTTGGCGAGCTGCTTCTTCAGCATCTCGACGGCCCTATCGAAAGGGTTAGCTATCACTCGCGGGACGAAAGATATACTCGAGTAGCAGTGGGCTGCCTCTTCAGCGTGTACTCACTTTGTTGGTGCATCCTCCTCCTCGATGTCGCCGTTGATGAAGATAGCGATCTCCTGAGAAGAAGCGTTGATCTCATCCTGGGCCTTGGAGACGGTCAGCTTCTGGAGCAGCTGCTCCAGAACCTTCACCGACTGCTTGTTCTCGGACTTGATTTGTCCTTGACTGTGCTGGTTGACTTCCATAGCGGATGGCATGGTGGAAGATGTTTGAGTGTGAGGGAAAAGGCGGTCGGTCGGGATTTTGTAGGCGAGGAGAAAAAACGTGAAGGTGGCGGGCGGGTATTAGTGTGGACCCTATTCGCGCGACTTAAGGGGTATCAAAGTAAAGACAGCCGCGCTACAGTCCGACTTGTGCTTTTGAGAACGCAGAAGAACTGCCGACTGGAAAGGTTAAGGAGAGGAGGTCTTGAGACGACAAGGAGATGTGTGTGAGAGGGAAGAAGTGGTGCAGTGCACTCGTTCTATATATCGGCACAGAAAAAATTGAACATGAATTCCACGCTAGTGTCGCTTAGCGCCGTCAACCCTTCTCTAGGACACTTCGAGAAGGTTTTGCCATCTATCTCGTTTTTCCGTGCCACCTTGCCGTGCCATCTGTGTTGTTTTTCTGCTCACCGATTCTGGCTTTGCCACACTTGTGAAATTGCATCAATTTGGTGACAAGCGTTTCCATGTTTAGTGACGCGGCTTATGGCGGTCAGCATGACCTGCACCTGGGCGCCTACACTGAAGCGTTCTACGTGGTGGCCGACACGATAATACCAGATGAGTGTTCTCAATAGACCGTTAGCATTAAGAGTTAGAGGCTATTTAACTATTGCAAGGCTGCCTTCCGCTGGTTCAAGAAGGCAATGAGTAAAGAGCGTTTTAATGGAGTAAGCCTCTCTTGGCCGCCTCTTTGCAGGGTCCCCTATCTGCTATATCCAAAGTCGGAACATACAGACCGGGTGGCTTGGACGCATCATTCTAGACGGTTAACCAGCGCACGGGAGCTCAGCTAGTGCTATGCCCGCGCCAATGACCAGGCGGAATGCCACCGCGAGTACCGCGCGCGTTCCCGCCACGTCCGCTGCCTCCACCGCGTCCGCCGCGCCCGCCGCGCGCAAATAGGGTTGAACGGAGCGGATGAGGGGTCTTGACTGAGTCACCGTCCTTCAATCTGCCATTGTCGAAGGTGTCGCTGATCCGCCTGGAGAGATATGGGTCCATGCGGTGTTGTTGCTCGAGCAGCATCGTGGTGTACCGACCCGACTCTTTACATTTCTTGAAGAGAGAGACGCAGTCCGTCTTCGGCTTCGTTTCCACCCTTGGAGGCGACCACTGGTGCCGGCTGCTTGTCGTCGCCGATCATCACCCAGAACTTAGCGGACTCCATGTGAAAGGCCGCAGATGTGAAAGGCCGCAGGGGTCATGAGATCTGGCGGCGTGGATTGGGCCGCTTCGTCAGAAACGATCCCATCAGGCTGGAATTCTTGCAGTGCAGGGTGTGCAGCCGTGCTGTTCGTACAGAACACTACCCGCATGTGGTTCATGGCAAGCATGGTCATCGCCATGTCAGCGGCAGCGAAGTCGGCTCTTGCCTTCTTCTGCGCCTTGCTCTTTTCACGGCTAACATGGCCTCGTGAATCAAGAGTCAATCCCTGTGCTGCTTTGCTGTAAGCCTCTGCAGCCTGGCGCAACGGACCGTCATCCAGCTTAGACCAAGCCTCATGAAGTCGCATCTTCTTCTCAGTGAAGCCGTACTGAGCCAGGGCCTTCTGGGCCATGGCTTTGGCATTGATCACTTCCCAGTGTTCAGGCATGTCAGTCCAGTTGATGCTCTGGACTTTAGCGTCGGCGGTGGTTGTCGAACTGGTGGCCGCTCCCGCATCCGTCATGGTGGAATCCACAGTCTCTTTCAGCTTGGCGATCTGCTCGTCTGACTTGAAGAAAGCCGAATTGAAAATGCAGACTTTATTTTCGTCGCTGTCGCCGGAAATGAGCTCGAGATACCGCTCGTGGATCGCTGCAACTGCTGTGTTCGACCCTGCAGTCACCAAAATCTTGTACCCAGCTGCCGCAAGCGCCTTCACGAGGACCATGGAAGATTTCGTCTTGCCTATACCGGGTGAGCCCTGGATGAGGAGAAACCCGTCTTTGTTGTTGACGATCAAGTCTGTGGCGAGCGTCTGCTGGCTGTTGAGACCATGGGCTGCGATTACACCCAGGAACTTCTGCTTCTTATCAGGATGCCTCTCCATGTCTTGCCGCAACCAGTCGCACTGCTGCCCGGCAGGGCGAGGTGCTCCGAGACAGACTCCTGGAAAGCAGATCCCTTGGTTTCGGACTTGTCCGTTGTGCAACTTGGAAACCGCTTGCACTTGACGGTCCGAAGCAAGAGTGTCACGCTCTCACTCAATCGTGATGTTGTGCCAGCTATCGCCGAAGTCGACGGGTTGCCCAAAGATTGCTGCGTTCAACTGGGAATCAAATCCCAGGTCTTCCTCGATGATGTTGCCGGTGTACCAGAAGGTCTGCTGATTGACAATCACGCCAACTTTGCATCTCGTCTCAACCCTGGGCAGCTGCACGCCTAAATTCAGGAGACCAGGCAGACCCGGAACGTAGATATGAGCGACGTATTGTCCAGCATTGTCCGGGTTCGGCGTGAAGTAAGCCCTGGTCGTACCTTGCTTGACGCTCGCAGGGGAGTTCAGTAATCTGTCGATCTTCCCTTCTTGATATCTGGCCTCGCGCTCCATGCCGAGTCTGATAAAAAAGCTATACGTCTCATTGTCCGGAAAGACGTGTTCGTCTTCGACGACTTGGAACTTTTCCGTCTGGAACGGACGAGCTCCTATGACCTCGTTGTTCTGCTCGTACCACTGCCATTTTACGACCATCCAGCGCGGGACTTCAACCTCGTGGATCGGGAAGTCCGAGTCGCTTGTGCTGACTGTCGGGTACAGAAGCTGGTAACACCAGGAGTTGCCTAAATATGCCGACATGTACATGCACGTACGGAAAAACGAGTTGAACCGCATCCAAAGTGCGAGGTTGTCCTGCTTGCTGTTCCATCGGCTGTAGAGGCACATCTCACGGGTAGACGTGATAGCGGCAATGGCTCTCTCGCCCTCGTTCAGCTTCTCCGAAAATGCTTTGTATGTGTTTTGAAGCTGCGTTAAACGTTCACGGAAGTCATGGCCTTGCTTGTGGACTACCGGATCGCCCTTTGCGCCATTTTCTACCTCCTCGGGGCCGCAGAGGAACATGTCGGTTCGCATCAGCTCGCCGGCCGTCGCCAGCCTCAGCAGCTCCGGGTCTGTCGGTGCGGGACAACCCTTGGGCAGCCCCTGCGTCGCTGCCTCTCCAAAGCACATATTGATGCCAATATCGTTGGTATAGCGCCTGATGCTGTTTGCGAAGATGCGGATACCAAGGATATCGACAGCATCAGCACCGGGAGATTTGTTTCCTGCGGGTAGGTTCTCACGCTTCTTTTCACCAATTGCCTTTGCCTTTCCTTTGCCCTTGTCCTTCTGATCCTTCTCTTGGCTCTTCTCAGAGAGGTCAATTTTTCTTGTCTTGCCTGTCGGATCGGCAATCTCCGCCTTGTACCTCACTTTGAGTTGAACAGAGGGATACTGTGTGTCGGGGAAGAACAGGAGTTGGAGCAGCTGGACCTTGTTCTTGTCGTTCGGGCCGCCAACGAAACCGTGTGTTTCCCATTCAGCGGTGTGAGGGTTGCGGAGTACCACCATTGTCCAGCGGTATCGATGGTCTTGCAGCGTGAACCCAGCCATTTTCTTGACGAATCTGGGTCGATCCTGGCCGTCATAACGCTCGGTGATTTGACGCAGGTCATGGAGCGGGAGGTCCCTAGGAGCATTGAATGGATAACGAGTGGGAATCCTCTCCGTGTACTGAAGATGCTTCGGGATGCTGTCCTTTGGAGCCGACTTGACGGGACCGAGAGGCTCGCGTCGGCTTGCGATGACCTCCGGGTTGAGATTGTCCACCGTGTACTGGTTAGACAGCGTTACTAACGCGTCGAACGGCGTCACGGTCGTGGGGACCCCAGCAACTTCGGATGGTTGAGACATTTAATAGAAGCAGCACGCTCGCAAAGCGGACCGCAGAAGGGGTTTGAAGCCTTTAGAAGGAGGGAGCGACGGGTCAGTTCTAGCCTGTCCGGCTCTGAGAAGGGAGAAGAAGAGGGTGTGCCTATACAAGCGCGAGAGGGGAATGAAGGTGTTTGGTATAGAAAGGAACTAGGTGAGGCAGAAACACTATCAGCTATTTCGCGCTGCGCGTAGTAGGCTTTTTCCGTAGTGTCGCCAAGGCCGGTGAATTCTACGCCGGTCGATACATTTCACATCAGCTGCAGGTTTCATTGCCTAGATGGTTTCTGCGACCCAGGCAGGGTTGTCAATGACTGGATTTTCAGTCAGCATATTCATTTTGATATTCAGTAGATTATGCCTATACGGTACGCATACTATTGTCTTGCGTTGTAATTACAAGTGATTGATGTTTTCGAATGATTATATAGCTTGTTATGGTACACGACTTACTATGATGTATAGGCCTTGTTTAGAGCGTAAGACGAGGTAACAGGGCTGTATAGCTTCGTGAAGCGTCACGTCTTAACGCGCAGTCACGTGATTACTTAACCTATTAGGTATATAGTTACCTAGCCGGTATACGAAATAGATTAATCTATTGTCTACTAATCTACCGTTTTGAGGCCTTTTGAGGTATTCTACCTATATCTCTGAGTATTGAGTAGGTGGGAGCTGCTGAATGTGGCGCTGTCTGTGCGCATGTCATCTCCTCCCAGACTTCCAGTTCGCTGATCTTCCAATTAACTAGACTCAAGGATAGTCTGGCGTGGAGCAGGTTCTCTTGCAACCGCAAGGCTCGTGTACATCATACTGTTGTCTGCTGCTTTAATGGATTTCAATCCGATTGATCAACTACAGAAAACAAAAGTAAATCACTCAGTCATCCCTCATAACCACTCCTCCAGCGATCACGGCAGTCTCTGCCGTTTATGTCAAGCCCCTGACGCCAATATTCGCTCTCTTCGTCAGTACCTTGAAGTCTTCCTTAGCCAAGACTCTCTTCTCAAACTCCTCAGGGTCAAAATCGACACCGATCGGGTTTTGCGCAAACTCCTCGCTGCGCATGAACTCGGTTGCCTCCTCAGGCGTTTCGTAGGCATCGACCTGCGTCTCCAGCATGTTGCCATCCGGATCTTTGTAGTAGATACTGACAGTTGGACCGTGGTTGGTGCACCACACTGGCTCAATGCCCAGCTCCTTCCGCTGCCGCCAAGATACCATCAAGTCCTCGAGGGTGTTGAAAGTGAAGGCGATGTGTTCGAGGCCGGATGAGCCCTGCACTTTGGGGCTTGTGCCGGGGAACGAAGCAATGGCGATGCGGTGGTGCTCGTTGTCGTAGGTCAGGAAGGCGAGGTAGCCGTTCTCGTACACGACATGGGCGCCGAGGAACGTGGTGTAGAACTTGACCATTTCGTCGAACTTGGCGGTTCGGAGCACGACGTGCGCGAGCTTTGCTGGGCTAATCGTTTTGCTTGGCTTGCTGCCGGCCAGAGTGGTGGCGTCGTCGCGGGCCATTGTTGGTTTGTTTAAGTAGCGATGTTTAGTGAGATGAGTAATGGTGTTGAGTTGCACATATTGGGAAGGGATTGAATGAGCAGAGTCTTCCTGGTGTTTATGTACTCCAGACGTCCTTGTGTTATGAAACACAATGCTGATGAATCGGTGATAGTAAGGAGAGGCCTGAAAATTCCCCTCTCCCTTCCTTCGTCACCGGCCGTTCTGAAAAGGGAAACAACCTGCGCGAGCAGCAACCTGACCGGAACATCAGACTTGCGGATCCGGTAGATTCGGTATTCGGTCTTCGGCTTGAGGCGTCCGCTCAATGGATGGTTACTAACGTGGTCGGACATCGGGATTGCAAATCTCCTACTACACGACATACAACACGGATCGAGCATTGCGACGCCGACTAACCGTGCTGAGCAAGTTAAGGCTTGCTGTCGCGGAATAGAAGATGTGTTACTCAGCTTACTAAGTCAGCCTGCAGGACCAATGTTGTGCAGGATCTCCCCGCAGACAGGCGGAACAGCCCTCGAGCATTGCAGCGTTGGTGTCGAGCTGCAAGTGGCTCGACCAAAACCAATAGAATGGCGGATCGCGTTCGAAGAACCTCGGTATGTCAGATATTGCAGTCGTATAGCAGTCGCCGTTGCCTCAAAGTGGTCAGCGGTCGAACGGTCCGCTTCGCGGCGTGCGTTTACCTGGCGTGTATGCGTGGGTGAACCGAGCACTTTGAATAGTACTCGTGTGGTATCTGCACGGCACCCAAGGAACAACTTCCGTTTCGCTCTGCTTGAGACTTCATCCTTTGGATCTGGTTTCTATGTTACTGCTGTGCTCATCGCAAGTACTTTCGAGCCAGATGAAGGGAATCTGATTGTTGACACGGGATGCGGATGACGTAAACCGTTATGTGCGATTGAGAGCTCCCGTGTGCTCTCTCTGAAACCAGACATCCTTCCTCGCCTCAGAAATGCTTGTTAACGTTCTCTAAATGTTCTTACATCACTCTTTGCTCCTCTGGTGTCTCTGTATCCGCAAACCGAGTGGTCGTTCTCGTCGATAGAATGTCCCTCTGCATTCATGCCCGAGTAGGAGCAGCTGCTAACCCTTCTTGTATTGCGATTCAGATCCAACGATGTCGACCGTACAAAAATCTGGCAAAGCGACGTTGGATTCCGAGAACTCGATGACTGTAACATCATAGGTGCGCTGTATCAGAGCTCGGCGGCCAGCAATACTGCGATCTCATGCCGCCCATGTCCTTCGTTCGGAAACTTCGTCGCTCGTCATAGAAGGGCAACAGACATTTCCAACAAGCTGTCAGTGCAAGCGTCAAGCAGGCTCCATAACGGTTGGTAGCAGGTTGGTCCGCTATCGAACGAAGGTCTGAACAGACTGCGGTGAATTCTCATATCCGGACCGGCGTTTTCTGTTCCGAAATCTATATCGCCTCTCACGAAACCTCTATCGCCGCAGCCGGTCTTCTTATTGCCTGATCCCATCAAGATCTACGTCAAAGAACCGACCAGAAGTTCACGCCTCTGATAAGGGAGCATTGCAACCTCGCTGCCGACCTTGCCGTCGTCCCGCAAGCGCTGAGCCCCACGAGACGCCTTTCCTTAACGGGCAGCTGAGAGTGCCAAGTTCGTCCAAGCTTCCGCAAGCTTTCTCTAGTGATGTCGATATCGTCCACCCCAACCTTGCGCACGCAAAGACACTGGTGGACTCGCTCGCCTATTCGACAAGCAAGGGATGTCTAGCATACCGTCCGAATGGATCCGCAATATTTCTTCTACAGATCAGCGAATGCTGACACACTAGCTTTGCGCTTTTCGTTGCTACCTTCCTGAGTAGTATCGCGCTGGACACGCGATGCCGGTTGACATCAGATGCTGTTCGCGTAACAGATGCTCAGTGCGCGTCTAGTGGAGTATTACAAAGGGCCCTTGTGTCTCATCTCGAAACGATGATGGCGAGGACTTTCTAGCTTTGCAGTGAACCTGTCCACCATGCGTTGTACTCTGCTCCTTACCAGCCTTCTGGCTGTCACAACCGCTTCTGCCTTACAGAACCCTCACAAGAGAGTTCCAGCTAGCCTCAAGAAGCGAACAGCTGTTACTACTGAGCAAGCTCCCAGGAAGAGGCAAACCTCCGCCTACTTGAACTCCAATACTGCCAGTAAGTGGGACATTGCTATCGAACCCCTTGACTGAAGCTGACGCGAGCAGAATTCGCGGTCAATGGTAGCGCAATTCCGGACGTGGACTTCAACATAGGTGAATCGTATGCCGGTGTGTTGCCCATTACCTCAAACTCGAGTGATCCGAACGGACTTTGGTTTTGGTTCTTCCCATCCGAGAACCCGGCAGCTAGCGACGAGGTCGTGATTTGGCTGAACGGAGGTAAGATCTGTTGAGGGACAGTATGTGAGCATGGTGCTAAGATAGTCGCTAGGCCCTGGGTGCAGTTCACTTGACGGTCTGCTACAGGAAAACGGTCCTTTCTTGTGGCAATCGGGTACCTACCAGCCAATCCAGAATCCTTACTCATGGGTCAACCTGACCAATATGATCTGGATCGACCAGCCAATTGGTACCGGTTTCTCGCCAGCAGCTCCAGGGGCACCGGCGCAGATCAAGGACGAGCAGGATGTTGCCAGAGACTTCATGGGATTCTGGAAGAACTTCATGGACACGTTTGCCTTGAACGGACGCAAGGTGTACATTACTGGTGAATCCTACGCCGGTCAATACATCCCGTACATCGCTTCGGCCATGCTCGACACCAACGACACCGAGTACTACAACGTCAAGGGTATCCAGATCAACGATCCCTCCATCAACTACGACGACACCCTGATCGAAGCTCCTGCTGTGGGAGCGCTGAACTACTTCTCCAACATCTTCAACCTGAACGAAACCTTTATGGCACAGATCAACAACAGGTCCCAGGCCTGCGGTTACAACCAGTTCATGGAGACGGCTCTTACCTTCCCTCCTGCTGGCCCTATCCCAACTGCACCCAACTCGTCTCTTCCTGGTTGCGATGTCTGGAGTGACATCATCACGGCAGCCATCTACATCAATCCCTGCTTCAATCTTTACCACCTCACCGACTACTGTCCCTTCCTGTGGGACCAGCTGGGATTCCCGTCCCTCGCACCGGGCCCAAGGGACTACTTCAACCGCAGCGACGTGCAGAGAGCGATTCACGCACCGCCCACAGATTACAACGTTTGCGGTGACGACACCTTGGGTCTACTTAATCCTGGTGACCAGTCGGTCCCTAGTGCCCTCGGCCCGATCCCAGGAGTCATTGAGCGAACCAACAATGTCATCATCGGCCACGGCATGCTTGACTACCTCCTCCTCATGAACGGCACACTCGCCACGATCAACAACATGACTTGGAACGGCAAGCAGGGCTTCCAGACCGCCCCGTCCAAGACCTTCAACTTCTTCGTGCCTTACCACCAAAGCCTGGGTGACATCCTGTACGAGATCGAGGACCAGCCCATTCCCGCGGTCCCCCAGACCGACACTGCCGGTGCTGGACTCCTTGGAACAACCCATACGGAGCGCGGTCTCACCTTCGTCACCGTAAACGGAGCAGGCCACGAGATCCCACAGTACGTCCCAGGAGCTGCATACCGCCAGCTTGAGTTCTTGCTGGGCCGCATCCAGAGCCTGGAGCAGCGCGGGGACTACACCACGCAGACGGGCAACTTCACTGGCACGACGCCGCCGTCGGTCAGGCGTCGCCAGCAGATGTGGTCGTCTTAGATGCTTCGCACGGTGGGAACGAGGCTGGGAAGGGGAATGAGGACGAGCGATATGTATATGAATGAACGACCAAAAGTGCACTCTTTGTTCGCCTAAACATTCCACACGTAATCTCTGAGACAATCGAGGGAACAAAGTGCGCTGTAAAGGTATACGATTGGCCGGCTTCACCTGTTGCCGTTCGCGTGCACGCTACTTACCCGTAGCAGCAGTATCGTAACCCCACCTGTTATACTCTACACCAAAGGCAGCATCGTTCAGACCCCACTTGACGCTCGGCCTTGCCTGTTCCTCCGCATCTGGTGTCGATACTTCTGCAGCACGCCTCGAAAAGGCATCATGTCTGTACAACGGCTTGCAAAGAGAAGATCGCACACGAGGGAACGCATGCTCATGTTGTGCGGTGAGCGAGGAGCTGGATATATCAGGAGTTCTTCGTGATTGTGTATTTCATTCCGGCGTGTATAGGCAGAAAGTGTGCAAGATTGCATTCTGCAGGAACGGAGGGAGAGTACAATCCCGTTTTCAACGCGTCTTAACAAGGACAACGCCCTGAGACTTTCAGATACCGCCCGGCATGCCACCAAACCCCTCCCTCCAACGCCAATTTCATCATATTCGTACAAGGCAAGCGATGCTCGTGACTCCAGCGTCCTGCTGACCGATTCGTCAATGCATCCGTATTCGTCCCATCTCTTTCTCTCGAGAGGAATTCCATCGTTATGGATATCCTAGGAGCTTATTTGGGCTCGTGCATCTTGGACTCGACCATGGCCAGCAGCTCCGTTCTCGAGGCGTGACCGGGGTCGATCTTGTTCTAGAAGCGGTCGTCAGTCTCGACCTCCCAAGACACGACCGCACAACTTACGTCTTTCAGGAATTGCTTCAGGTCACTGTCAGACCATTCACGTGGGTCGTCGAAGCCGGTGCTCTTTGGCTCGTGCATCTTAGACTCGACCATGGCCAACAGCTCCGTTCTTGAGGCGTGACCGGGGTCGATGTGGTTCTAAAGAGGATCTATTAGCACGGACTTTGCCGCGCGGAACAGCAGGATACTTACGGATCTGAGGTAGTCCTTCATGTCCTCTTCGGACCACTCGCGTGGGTCGTCGAAGCCCGTGCTTGTCGGCTCGTGCAACTTGGCCTCAACCATTGCGAGAAGCTCATTCTTGGAGGCATGGCCAACGGCCATGTTACGCTGTGTCTTGTCAGTCTTGTGCTGCCTGCCTAATCCGGCTGAAAGCTAAAGAATTACTTACGGAGCTGAGGAACTTCTTCATGTCGTCCTCGGACCATGACTGAGGGTCTACAGAACGATGAGTATGCGGAGAACGACAAGAGAGTGACGAAGCGAGGGTACGTACCGCCCTTTGGCGTATAAGCAGGCTTCTTTGGAGCTTGGTAACCGCTCGAGGTGGTCTTGGTGGATTTCGCAGAGCTTGGGGTAATTGAGTCTGGAATCGCGTCTGAAATTGCGTCTGTGCCCCAGATTTTGTACACAGCAAGACCGAGAACGACAGCGGCGAAGCCGAAGAAGAGGGCCTGGATACGGTCAGTTTGACTGTTGGTACAGAGACGAGGTGGTGGTATCTACCCTCTGCATTGGCTGGTCAAGTCCCGTTTGCGACATTTTGAAGGTGGTGTTTGAAGGGCTTAACGTTATGAAGACGAATTAGATGGCAGTGATAAAACAGACAGCAATTGATCAAGAAAGGGAGAGGGAACAGAACGTAGAAAGCTGCGGCGCGCGGCACGTAGTACAGAGCGTACGTGCTTCTGACGTCACTGCAGCTGCCCCTCTTGAACAAACTCTCAGCTCCGCAGGCGGAGAGCCGTCGCCGAAACCTGGTATAGCGAACAACAGACACGATTAAGCAAATACATGTGGGCAAAGACCGTAGTCATAAATCGGTAATCGATGGCCCAGCCGTCTACATACGCAAGCGAAGGACGCCCATTTCGCTTTGTATATCTTCCGCTTCACCCCTTCCAAATCACACCTGGTATCATAACAGAACCGAACAGAAAGGAGACTCAACACCAGTATACCATGCCGCTCCACCTTTCGATCAATGTCAGCAGACGTTGGCAAGGAAATTAGCCAAGGTGATGGCAACACCGATGAACGGAGTGGCCTTTTCAGCAACCTCTCGTACTTTCTCCGCCAGGCTTGTCTTCTCCACCTTGTTTCCTTCGCCTTCATGTTTGTCGCCACAGTCCGGGAGCCGACCTGTAGTTGTCTCGGGCTGGTTCTGAGTACCATGCGTGGTGCATGAGCAATTGTGGCAAGGCTCCTGCTTCTTAAGAGCCTTGAAGGGTTTCCGGATGGCACCCTTCGTTTTGATTGCGACCTTGCGGAAGCCGCGGGCGACGATGTTAGTTTTACGGACATGGAATTTGCAAGATGCCTCGCCGACGGACCTTGGCCCGTGCTCATTGTCAGGAATGGCTGGGCATGTTAGCAACGGAGATCTTGCAAAGAGACAACGGGCCTACCGTGATTGAGTTCGATCTCGGGCTTGTCCGCAAGGGTGTTTGAGACTGCTGTGGATGGCGCGTACCCACTATCGAGGACAGTGTGGTGGTTCTCACGATCCGAAAGCAAGTACGAGAGAACACTATCCGCTGGCTCCCATGGCTGCGCGAGAGTGGAAGAGTTTGAGGCTAGACTAGGATCATCGCTCACTAAGGGTTCCTCACGCTGTGTCAATGGGGAGACGGGGAGGGTCATGTTCGCGGAAAGCATTCTGGTAGGTGAAAGCTTTCCGGTTTCACTGAAGCGTGGGTAGGCAAAGGCTTGAGGTATGACGGGGAAGGTCGAGTATAGGTCAGAAGAAACGAACGGGAGATGGGCAGACTCCAGCAAGAAATATATAAGATCTCCGACCTCGTTGCCCGCTGCTGCTCGCAGCCACTCGAGGTGTAGCGACGTGGAAGCTTTTGCAGACGCGGGCAACTGACGGATGGGAGGCAAGAGATACATCGATCTGCCACCATTACAGATGTCTTGCTCGTTGCCCGCTTGAATAGGTTGCGTGGTTTTGGTCCTCGCACCGTTCCGGGATGCCGTATCTATGCAGGTCCCGCGTCCGTGTCTTGTCGTTCCTGATGCTCGTTGCTCGTTATTCTCAAAGCTCAGGTTTCAGAACCACATGGCTTCCGCGTTTGCGCTCTTTAAAACGGCACACGACTAATACAAAGGCAGAGAAACTTTCGGTGCACCGTTGATGTTTTTCGTGGTTATGTATTCACCGCCAAGCTTGTGAAGCCTCTGTGAGAGGCCCGGAAGGACTGGTTCTGCCAGAAAGATCATTGTATGGTCGCGATGTGCAGTCGCGCCGCGCTCGTGGAGCTTAGCTCGTTATCTGCAGGCAGGGAAGATCATCCGGCAAGTCACCGCTAGAAGCAGGGTCGGACGGCATGTTGCTCGTTGTCCGTTCGATAGAGGCCGCCGCCACGGCTCGCATCGTCTCATATTCACTGTGTCGTCTCATTGCAACAGATGCTACACGACAATCGCAGGAGGGAAGCGCAGCAACGGATCGCTAACTTCGACGAAGGTCATCCGATGCACCACGCATACCTTCAACTGGCTGATATTAGCTAAGGACATCGCGTCTTTGACTGCGGCCGTCTGACCTCGCCTGACGCGCGCGCACGCAACCCAAAGTAACAACAAGGACCGCGCCCCGTTCCACCTCTCCCCCGCCGGTCCAAGGTCTGATGTCATATACGCCTCTCATACTCTACACCCCTAGCCTTCACCATCTTCCGACAACGACCACGCCATAGAAATCTTCCTCAACACCCCGGCTCCACGAAACAACACTACAATGTTTACATGCTTTCACAGATGAGAAAATGCCTGCCTAGCGGCGAGCGACCTTGTATGACTTCCAGATAAGCGCCCTCGAGACGCGTTGCCATGAGAGAGGGGACGGTGCCCCTCCAAGAAAAGCGTCGACGAGGTAAGATGTGAAGCGCATTTGACTAAGTCCGCGAATTCGTGTGAACGGTGCGCTGCATAAGACTTTCGTGGTGTGGTCGTTACCGTCGAAGCTTCACCATTAATGCTAACCTGCGCTCTGGGTGCGTGCACCAATTTCGCTCACCTTGTTTTCCCCGGTCTTGTTGTAGTATGGTGAGAAGCGCAGCACCTTCTCGGTCATCTCTAACGCGGATGCCAAGTGCGCAGCAACACCCAAGAGTGCCTGTAGTGAAGCGCAGTAACGCCCAAGGAGTGACATTGACAAAGCTTAGCCATGCTGAAACGAGCGACAAAAGCGCAGCAAGACTGAGCACCACTCGAGCCAAGGGACAACGAAGCGCAGCACTGCGACAGCTGCTTCTGCGCACTAGTCTCGTCCCATGCGTTATGTGCGGATCAGGCAAGACCATGAACGCCCAGCGTACCGAAAGTGAAGCGCAGCAGTTCCTCAGAGAGTGGAGCGCTGTGTTAAAGCTCAAGACGCACCCCTCCATGAGCAAGGTACGAAGAAAATGCAGCGACATGAGGTTGTGTCGCTTAGCCGGCAATAGCTCTAGAAAGCAATCATTGTCGATGTTTTTCTTTGGTTTCATTCTCTCTTAGACCACACAAAGCAAAGTAGCCTGTCGACAAGTGTAATGCTCCTGTGCATCCAACAGCCAATATCTTTTTCGTTTACTGTAATGTCGGTCTACGTATACATGTCATCGAGCCGAATGCGGGGCTGGTTGCTGATTGCTCGTTGCTCGGTCCCCAGTCATTGGATGGCAGGCCGGCCGGTCGGCGGTTGCTGCACCCTACGTGTGCACGCCGCACGATCGTGGCTGAGCCCATGCAGTACGGCCGTCCGACTCTGCGAACCCCGGTACGGTCGTTGGAACCGCGGCGACTACGTTGTCTCTATCAAGTGTAGGATGACGTTTGACAGCCTTACGCCCAATGGAATTGCTCATTGCCCGTTGCTGGTCGACTTCAGCTCTTCCAGTCCAAGCCGCGCAAGGCCGTCATTTTAATCCTCTACCCTCTACATAAGGACAAACATGTCCTTCGATCCGTGAGCCAACGACCCAACCAGCCGGCCATGCTTTGTCTGCCACAACTGTTCAGCCACACCGTACTTGACATTGTCGTCTTGATCGAGCAACTAACCCATGGCCTCCTCCCTCAATGTGCTGGCAGTGGCCGCTTTGCAGCACCAGCCAAGACCAAGAGTGGCCGCGAACCGGAAACCATCCACATGCCGCCATTGTGGAGTTGAATGCGCAACGGCCCTACAGCTTGAGCGTCACGCCAAACAAACCCGCCACGAAGCATGGGTATGCACGTACGAGGGATGTGGAGTGAAATTTAGAGACCGTTCAGCCTTCTCCACGCACAAAAGCAGGCACAGACAGCTACAAAAGGATCCCGATGCAGGACATCAATGCAAAGGTTGCGGCCACAGATTCCCACGTAAACACAATCTGAAGGAGCATCTAGAACTCCAGAGATGCAAAAGCCGCGGTCGACCTGCTACTGCGAGGTCTGATTTGGATCCCGACCAAGTTCGGCACACGCAGGCGGTGGAAGCACTCCCGGAAGTGATCTCTTTCTCGCCCGTACAAGGACCTGCAGGATGCAAGCTATGCGTTCTAGTAGATTCAGACAACGATCTCGAAGCGTTACCGACGTCTACTTTGACCGTCGTGTTCGGCTCTACAGCGTGCGATGCAACGGTTCAAAAGCATCTAAGTCAGTACGCGTTAACGGTCGATGTTCCGCCACACGACTCAACCGGGTGGGAATCGATGCAAGTACCCTTACGCCTGCACTATAGTAGTAGTACTTTGTTGGTGATGATGCCTTTCGGCTCATACACTTACACAGATGCTACGGTTCACAGCCCCGAGCATGCCATAGTGGGCGAGATGGAATCACTTAGCGGCCACCTGCACCCAGTCCACGAAATTCAAGAGGTACTAGCATACTCTTTTCGGGCTCCCCGTTTTGGAAGCAGTACCTGATCATCCTGCTCCACGTCCGATTACGGTCGTGACGTCTCCAGAACCCAGGATACCACGCGAGTCCCCCGAAACAGTGGCAGAGACAGCTAGTGGGAGGCAGAATGATGTGTTGTTCCCTGACCTTCATCGCGACTACATCCTGGACCTCGCCAATCCGGAGCGCGACGAGACTAACGCCCCGACATCTGCTCGACGGAGAGCAGAACAGCGGCTTCTAAAAACATTCCAATGCCATCTATGCCCAAAGCGTTTCAGACGTGTCTACAACCTCCGCTCACATCTTCGTACCCATACCGATGAGCGCCCCTATATCTGCGAGCTTTGCGACAAGACCTTTGCGCGCCAATCCGATCGCAAACGGCACAAAGTTATACACACGGACGAGAAAAATTCGTCTGCAAAGGTGTTCTTAAAAACGGTGCCACATGGGGCTGCGGCCGCCGCTTTGCGCAAGCAGGCCAACTCGGTCGCCATCAACGCTGCCAGAAAGGTCGTGAATGCATTCGTCCGTTTTTGGACGAAAAGGCGCAGGCAATGAGGCGGCAGTGGGCGGCAGTGGGCGGATGAGTGTGTCGCCGCTCCCATGGGCGCCTCCCAGGGATGGGGAAAAGAGAGGCTATAGACTCTCGACAAAGCTCCGCTCACCACAAAGGGACGCTCCGGTTACTGTTCTCATGACACAACTAACAAGAGCTTGCATCGTCAGGTGCAGACATGACTGCTTTCTGGTCTGCAGCCGAGTTCACCAAATTCGTCGTCAAGCAACCGACGTATCCATCCGCCGAGAACATCCTGTGTTTGTTGACACCACTGCTATCCTTTGTGGTGCTGTGATTAGCAGGCATAAACCGTATCGCCATGGGAACTCAAGCATCAATGGACTGAGTGAAGGATGTGGCCTACAATGAGAGAGAAGCCAAGCAGAAGAATGAGGGTTCATGATTATATTATCCACAGCACAGCTACATAGACAAACGAGTGACCATAGCCCTATCTCACTTCCGTTTCCAATCCAAAACGCCGAATGTGTGCAAACAATTCCTATGCACACACACACAAAAACTCAAACGTTTCGCCTTACTCCATCCCGCAATGCGGTTTTTGACAGACCTCTTCTCCGTCGACAAATCACCCTATCTACATATTCGCCAGCTCAAAATCAATCTGGGCATCCAAGAACGCCTTCTTCTCTCCGCTCAACTGACACTGCAGCCTCTGCTCCGTAAGCGCCTTGAGCTGCTTCTTGGTTACATTATCCAAATCCACCTCCCGCAAGCACTCCCTGATGGCCTCGGTGATCATGACATCACTTGGTCCCTGGCTCTGGAATCCTTGCAGACCCAAGTTGGCAGTGCTGACAGGCCTGCTCTGCGCATAGCCCAGCGGCGAGCGCGCACGAGGTGCGTTAGCGTTGGGGTGCAGGCCAGGCGACTGCATGGCGATGAGGTTGTCAGAGGACGGGAAGGCGCCGGAGTTGTTGCGGGAAAGACCCTGCTGGTAGGGTTGAGTGTAATGGTCGCTCATTCCGCCCATGGACATGAGACGTGAGTGCTCGGCTTGCGGGTTGTCGGTGTAGCGGCTCATGTGCGAGAACGTAGTAGACTGGCGGTTGAGGGCGCCGTAAGGTGCGGGCGACTGTGGCGGACGGTACGGCGTGTTCTGCTGTGGGAAGCCGGTCAGGATGGTTGAGGCGGGCTTAACGGACGAGTAGACGGAGTGGATATCGTCCATCTCGTAGCCACCGTCCTGGTATGGCGGCATCATGTCCTTTTCTTGAGCCATGCCGCGGCGACCGGGGAGATTGTTTTGAAGTGCGTAGTCGTCCCAACGTTGGAGAGGGATGCTGCGAGGGTCGAAGCCTTCATCGTCTACGGCCACGACCTGCTTGTTACCCTTCTCTCCCAGGACGACACGAGTGTTACCCCAGGAGAAGTCGTCTTGCTTCCAGAAAGAGTATATCGGCAAGATGAACGAGTAGATTGGGAAGGCCAGGATGTAGATAATCATCCACCCAATATGCTGCCACTGCCTCTTGATGATGAAGATGAGGGCCTGCAGGCCGTAGACACCAGCCAACATAATAATGGAGATCAGAGGGAACTGTCCTTTGCCAGTCGCGACATTCACAATAAGGTAGACCAGGTATGTGCAGGTGGCCGGGAGGATGATAGTACCGAAGAGATCGATGAAGACCACGAAACGCATGGAGAAACAGCAGAAACCGCACATGTCCTTGATAAACATCAGTTCAGCCAAGTTGTGGATGGTCGAGTTGATCCACCGACGTCGCTGGGACAGCAGCACACTCCAGGTCTCGGGCGCAGCGGTGAGGGCGTAGGCGCCTGGAACGAACTTGTAGGACATAGTTGGGAAGTGCTTCGTCATGAGAGTGGTGAGGAAACGATCTTCACCCAGAGACAACAGGTTCTTCTTGTGTAGCGTGTCAACGTTGCAGTCACTGTACTCCTCGATGATTTGGTCGGCGATAATCAGCGGCTTGCCCTTGTCGGCAGTCCGCAAACGGTACATGCAGAAACTGACGTCCGGTTAGCATGGTCTTGAGAAGGAGAGTCTTGGAAAACTCACCATCCAGGCAGACAGGTGACACTGCCGAACAAACTCTCGAAAGCCTTGGCCAGGTGATGCGAAATGTAGTACTCGTAGACTTGAATCATTGTCCACCAACTGCGCTCCTCGTTTTCCAGACTGGTTTCACCGCAGATACCGGCGATCTTAGCATCGTTGGCACAGCTTGCGACGAGCCTGTTAAGCGAGTCTTCCTTGACCAGAGTATCGGCATCGACCATGAACAAGTACTCGTAGAGCTCCGGATCAACACCAATGATGTTGTTGATCTGGTGGAACATTTCTAATTCGAGAGGAGACATCGGCGAACGGTGGTGGACGCGGTTCAAGAAGCTCATGAGCAGGATTTGCGAATCACGCTTGCCACGGTTTCCTGGCTTCGATTTGCTCTGCTCGGATTCTTTGCCCACCTTGACAACGACGAGGTAAGGGACAACGTTGCCTTCGTACTCGTAGAGACCGGAGTAGACCTTGCCGTAGTTGAGTTGCTCGCTGCCCATACCAACAGACTTGAATGGAAGAGCAGGAGGGTCGATCTTCGGATCAACCCCGAGAATGTCCAGAACGATCTTTGGCGTGGGTCTGTCGTTACCACCACCGACGATCATACCATCGCAGATGACACAGATGAGCTTTCGCTTGTTGTCGTAAGCGAGAGCAGTGAGCGAGTCGAGACCCTTCCGCAGATGATCCTCTCCTTCGGTATAGGCAGGGACCTGGCAGATAACGAACTTGTCTTGCGAAGCGGGACGGCGCTTGGAACCAAGTTGCAGAGCTGCTAAGAACTTGACGACAATGACGGAACAGAGGATGATAGTGAAGACCAACAGGATGTAGTTGTTGACCTGGCATCTCGCGCTGTCTCTGAAATCAGTCTTCCCAACATAGAACATGTTGTTCAGGCAGTTCAAGCTGTTAACACGCGTGGTGTAGTTGAGACGCTGGCTCCACAGCTCGGTGAGATCAGCGCCGGGGTTCTCCTTGACGAGTTCCTCCACATCGTCGGCGAAGAAGCTGTAGGATGCGAGGTTGTCCATCAGCTTGAGCGTGTAGAAGTAGTCTGTAAGATCATAGATCTTGTTGTCGATGATAAACCAATAGTGCGAGTTGTCGTCACCGTCAGACTTGACTTTGCTGGCTTTGGTAACCAGGTCACCCTTGTAGTACTCCTTCATGCGAGGCAGGAAATCGTCCCTGTACCAGTTGATGTTGTGAAGCTTCGTGGTGGTATCCGTTTGATAAGTCGGGCCAGAAATGTGCTCTGCAGTGGGGTAGGTGAGCGTGGTGTTATGTTGCAGCTGGACGGTTGCATCCGTAACCAAACCAGGGCAGGCAACAGTAAGTGGAGGCACGATGTAGGCGCTCACATCCGTGCCGGCAAAGGGCTGCATGTTGTCTGTGGTCGTCTCAATCGAGCTGTCACTGTGTTGCAGCTTCCAAAACTTGGAGAGATCGTAAACACCGCCACGGAAACTGACGTAGAAATCGTTGTCCCCCTGATGGTAGCCGACTTCTTTCGCATCCCAAACCTTGTCAAAGTTCGGGCAAAGAAGCCTTCCGAACTCAACAATGTAGAAGACAACTATGCCGTTGAGAAGGAAAATCAACAAGACGAGCGCGAGCTTTTCTCTCCATGCCATGCGCACGTCAGGTCTCTTCATGCGACCGACATAGCGAAGCAGGAAGGATGGCATCCAGAACGTCAAAGCCCAAGTCAGAGCCACCCAAGCGCGTCTTGAGGCGGGTATGGGTTCTTCTTGTATGACCTTGCCGTCACCTGTCTCGGGGTCCAATTCGCCTTCATAGGTGATATCGTAACGCTTGGTGTCACCCTTCGTTCCCAGACCGTAGTCACCAGCGGTCACAGTCCTGGCGGTACGTGCTTGTGTGGGTGCCAAAGACCTGGCAACTCCCATCTGGCTGGGTGCAGCCAAGCTTGGCTGGCGACTCAATAGGTTATCCCGGCTGTCAAAGGGCGAGTTAAAGATGTTGTTGCCTAGGTTAGGATTGTGCACTTGATAGACGTTCTCCACGCCACCAGCACCTACCATGCCCCCAAGCATACTGCCAGGAGACACGTCGGCAACAGGTACGAGGTCAAGCTGGCTTTCAGCCTCCCACCAAGCGTGCTCACGGATCCAGACACGCTCGTGGCCAACGACGACCTCGCCGTTGCTCCAGCCGCGCTCCATGATCCATGTCTCTACGCCCTCGCGGCCGCCTTGACAGCCCAGACGGGAGTAGCGGTCACAGAACTCTGCGTGGTCAAAGTCCGCGGTGTAATCCAAGCGCTTGTTTCTGTAGTTGGCCCATTCAGGCAGCCTCCAGGTGCGGATCTGGCTGGACACGGAGCCGGCTGACCAGGGAAAAGTACCGGGCGCAAGGTTGGCCAGAGAAGCAGGGGAGTCGTCGGTGGGGTGCATAGCAAGGTGGAACCAGACGCGACTGCTTCCGAGGAGAGCTGCAAGGCTAAATCTTCCGGCTTTGCCCAGGTTGATACCTTGACCAGCGATCGGGTAGAGGATCCGCTTGATGAAACTGTCGGCATCAGCTTCGCTTCCGAACTTCTCGAGAACACCTTCCCGGCGGTCCAGCTCCACTTCGCGTTCTCTGCTTTGAGCTCCGCCGGTCATTTCAAGATCAGCCTCATTCTCATAAACTGCTGTGTGCATCTCCTTGAGCACGGAAGAGCCAGCAGATACCACAGGGACGCCATCCTCCTTCATCTCTGCATTGATGCCCGTCGTGTCATCAAAGACAGTCCGCATAGCAACAGCTCTTGCAAGACTCTGGCGAGGCACTTCCACAACAGTAACGCTGACAGTGTCGCCGTCTTCTTGAGTGGATGGGGAGTAAGGACGCCAGAGTCTCCGCTGTCAGAGGACGACGCCACAGCCTTGCCGTTGCGCATCTCACTTTTGATCGCGTCGTTTGCTCTTGAGACGACCCAGTCCACCAATGCCTCGTATATACCTCCCATTAGGATCTCACGCTCCACGGTGTCGCACTTCTTGATCAGAACATCCGGGTCGATATCGAGAAGACCAGCCACTTCTTCGCACACATTCTCCAGAACATCCTCATCGACCAGAAAGCCCAGGGTGTCTCCAAGCTTTAAAAGCGCAGCAATAACGGAAAGGAGGCTGCGCAGAGATGAGCCCTTGATTCCGATGGCCTTGAGTGAATCGCGGAAATCTTCAGCTGCCGCTGCATCATCGGCAGTGGGGAGGTATGAAGGTGCATTGTAAGTCTCAGACTTTCGTAGGAGAGAGTATGCGGAGGGGGCCTTCAGGTCAAGGTATTCACGTTCAGTGGTAGAGGCGCTGGTGAGAAGGTAGTAGAAGACGTCAAAAGCCCTGTATCCGGGCTCTGCTGGAACGTTCAGCAGACCCTTGTTTGTGTCAATGCCAGCGTTGGAAAGACTGAGAGAAGCACCGGTGATATCACCTGTGAGGGAGAGCGTAAAGGTTGCGGCGAGAGACGCATATCTAGGGGTAGAAGGGTTTTGCGGCGTAACGCAGTGCAGGAACGGGCGAAGAACGTTGACTGCCGTATAGAAGGTCGAGGGCACCGAGAGCGGTAAACCAGAAACGAATGGAGCGAGGAGAGAAGGAGTGGAGTCGTGCAAAGACCTGTGCAAGGCGCGTCAGCATTAAGAAGCGCACAATTTCGAATCCGCATATCGTCTCAACCTACCCCAGTACTATGCATCCATCCTCAGCTCTCCTTCTGGCGTGTTCCCAAGCCCTCCTTCCCAGCTCGACGTCGACTGTGCCGCCATATCGTCCGTCAGATCCGACATTGAGTGCTGTGACCCAGGTGTTTACCACCAGGCTAGTGCTGGACTCGAGAGGGTATGGCTGGCCGGAAGTATAGCTGGTATGCAGAGCATTGAGCAATGTAGTCGTCGAAACCTGTGCGGATGGCTGGTTCGCCGAACGAGGAGCAGCCGAGTGGGTGGAGTACATGGACATGCGAGTTTGTGGGCCCGCCATGTCTGTGTATGGGGTTGTCGGGTTGGCCCTTGCAGGGCAGTAAGGATTCTAGAAACGCTCTTGGGGAGAGTCGCTTAACCAGAGCAGATATTAAGAGTAGTGGCTGTTGTTGCGGTCAAGTCCACGGAGGCGTTCAGACGTAAGCAAGCGGTCTCCTGAGTTTCAAGTTCGGTGGAAACAGTAAGTCGAGGAGGTACAAGAAAGCGAATGTTCGTTTCGTTGGCTACGGGTTAGAAGCGACAGTGGTACAACGAGAGAAAAGAATTGGCAAGAAGAGGTGATTAAAGGGTGTAGTGGAAGAGTGCTGATGGCGTGGTAAAAGTGTGCTGGGGAGGCGACGGTATATAAGTCCGTGCTCAGCTGGCGTCGGTAATCCACAAACACGAACCTCTCCAACTACGGCATAACGCCTCTCCTTAACGACCATGCATAGGGACCAATATATCTTGAGGTATCTGCGTATCGCGTCTCTCTATTCTCTTATTTTGTGTGGATTTCCTTGCGGTTCCGTAGGCTTTCCACGCTTCCGTTGACTCTCTTTCGGCTTATAATATGACCCGAACAGGCAACTCAGTAGGACTGTTTTCTATTTCCAGCCATGTTCCGCGGCCCTGCATAGAGGGGATAAGATCCCTATGGTAACGCGGACCAAGTTGCATAAGATCTCTCCGCTGCCGAGTGTCCCACTGGCCGTACAACAATGCGTATCACAGTTCATGTATTTCATCATGGATATGTTTCACGCGCTTCTTCGCCTCTTGCTCGCCCACATACCATGAGCGACAGCGGTTTCTAGAAGAGGGTCACCACTTCTCGGTCAGAAACAGAGGCGCAGGGATCGAGCGGCTCACCCCTACTAGCGCAACCCCATGCAGAGATGCTTGTTGCTAGCCGCGCATCACCTCGTATTCCTTCCCTCCCGCCACACATCCGCATCACCTACTTGGACTTGTGCGACAGGCTACGAGGAGCTTTAACAGCTGCCAGACTCCTGGTCGAACGTCCACAATGCGAGAGCTGACATTGTGCTTCATCCAACCAAAGCTTCGGAGTTTTGATGATTCATGGCTGGGGCAGTTTCCCAAAAATAAAGTGGCGCGGGACGTTGATTAGGCGAATCTTAGCGCACAGTACCCGCCTGAACACGACATCTTCATGATGCGATATCGATCGTTCTTGTCTTCACAAGAGTATGCAGAAATATGGCCGTGGAACGATGCCAGACAATGTATGATCTGGTATGGGATTGGTTCGCCTACGAAACGATACAACTGCTACTCAGTCATCTACCTGCTTCACAACAAGCGTTCGGTAGAAACCCTCCGATGGCTGGCCTATTAAGAACAGTGGATATGGACGTCATGGTAACAGGCATAAGACCTTGTTCGGATGTGTGGCCGGCTGCGCCACGGAAAAGAGAACTGTCCCGTCGAGCACGACGGAAGAGCTCGTCGGCGACCCGACTCTACCAGGTCACCTAAGGACACGGGTACAACCGCGAGCTATGGGATGATGGAAGCTCAACAAGCCCAGAGGACTTGATAAGCCGCTCAAAGCCTGTAGGCGTTGTGGGACGTCACCGCGGTCGTTCAGTTCTCGCCCAGCTCCAGCAGCTTCAGCAGCAGTCACTGGCTACGGCGTATGTGGTTGATGGTCCTCTGGCAGCACTCCAATCGCTGTGGTCCGAAAGGGGCGAGCAGTACACCCACCCAGCTGGTACTATCGACCAGCTTGCCGATAAGTTCTAGCGAATCAATGGAGATGACATTTCTGCGCCCTTACAGAGTGCCTCTCATCTCTACTCTAGACTCACTTCGGAACAAAACCACTGGAATCTGAGCCCGCTACCGGAGATGTGCATCAGGCGATCGACCTGTCGAGAGCACCGACTCTCCATTCTACGATCATCTGTCCTTTTTATCAATCATCTTTCCTGTTAGCATCTGAGCGACCACCGCACACGAGCGTCTGCAGTACAATGAACGGCCCAAAAATCCATCTACGAGTGTACATCTCGCATCGCAGGTGTAAACGATATAAAAGCGGTTTCGTCATGTTCCTAAGGTGGCGACACCACATGTTGCATGAGATTATGGCCACGGAGGCTTCCATTCGTTGGCCGAAACGGGAAAGTACATTCTAGTCAGCGCTCGTGCATGTGTGAAGCATCGTGTTGGTGCATATGCTCACTTCTTCTTATATCATAGGAGGGTAAGATGCTGGGTGATTGGCTGACAAGGGGCAGAGAAACCTGGATGAAGGTTGCTGGTCTTGTCTACATCTTCGCTGACCAGTACAACATACTGGCTCTCCGTCGTGCTGTCACAACCTCTTGGCATAGACTCAAGCTCGCGCCATACAGCGTCGTCATTCAAGCATACGAGAATCTCCCAGAATCCTCGCTATTCCGCCGCTTCCTCGTCGAATCTTACGTCTGGCACTGGCGTGGGGACTCGGACATAGAGACAGAAAAACAAAAGGTTGGTGATGTGCCCATCCGGTTCTTCTGTTCATGGATATCTGTTATGGTTCCCCGTGTGCGTTTGGGTAAACTCAAGGGATCATGCCCTTGCTGCAACGACTCCTGCCGTTTTCATGAGCACGAAAGCGCGGAGGAGAAAGTCCGCAAGCAAGTCATCACCATTTTAGTTTCTAGTGCTGCATATGCTTACTTTCCGTTAGCTTGCGGAAGAATTGGCAAGAACAAGAATTAGAGCAAGGCACAGGCATTCGACTCACCACTAGCCCCATCACAGTGGACTTAAGCCCAACAATCTTATCTGAATGCATAGCACGCAAAAGATAGGCATGCGGCAAGAGATGTGAGAACAGAGAAGAGGGAAAAGGCTACCTGTGGTTTTGGGAAGAAGGGAAAGATGCGCATCTCTCCCGGTCTCGAGCTCGCCTCTGACAGGACTTTCTGGCTCACTGAATGTTGAGGGCATCCATTCTTTCTGGGGATGGAGAGGAACAAGAGAATGAGACGACGTACTCGATTACGAAAGTGCAGGAGAGGTTGCAGCAAATGGTTCATTGTCCCTTAGCAGACCTCTTTCTATACCGCGATCTTCCACATTCTCTCCTATGACAAACATCTCGATATCGTTCTCCTCAAACCTTGACGTCCGCCTCCTTCTCCACCTCTCCCGCGAGCCTATCCAACGCTTCCCCATCCACCCTCAACCCGACCCACTCTTCCATCTCTTTGGCGCCCAAACTGCGGTAAAACTTCAAACTCGGTTCGTTCCACCTCAAACAGCTCCACTCCAGTCTCCCTCCCTCAATCCTCTTAACCTCCTTCGCCAGCGCCTTGATCAACAGTGTCCCATACCCCATCTTCCTATACTGCGGTCTGACGAACAGATCCTCGAGGTACACGCCGGGGGCCGCGCGCCAGGTGCTGTAGTTGTTGAAGTAGAGGGCCATGCCTGCGACCTCACTGCCTTGTGATTGGGGTGTGCGGAGGAGGAGGGTTTTGGCGTAGCCCGGGGCGGATGAGGGTGGAGGAGTGGAGGGGTTGGGAGCTAGACTGAGCGTCTTCGTGAGGGACTCGACGGTTGCGAGAACGGAGGAGGAGGCTTTCTCGTAGTCGGCGAGTTCTTTGATCAGGTCGAGGATGACGGGAACGTCTGGAGGGGTTAAAGCGGGTTGGTGTGGGCGATTGGGGGAATTGTACCGTCCTGAGTGGCATAGCTGATTGTGGGTTGGTTGGACATTGTGACGGGTGATGTACGCGACCGGATTTGAGAGGACTGAGGAGTCAATGCTAGCTAAATAATCCAGCAATTGCACAACGAGCCCGCTTTTGACGCCCTTTGTCATGTTCGAAATTCTGGGGCTAAGCTATCGGCTGCTCCCGAAGGTACGGCACGTGATAGCCGGTCTGGTGAGATGCCGAAAAGCATGTGCTGCAGCGTCGCCTAGAACCGGTCGAATGCGTGGTCCTAGAATGCCCAGGAGGAAATGATTCGAAAGATGTGGTGTTCACTCCTCTGCTGTTCCGCATCGCCTTGCGAGCGGAACAGACTGATCCGTCTGAGCTCGTCCTTCAAAAGAGTAGAGCCCCATCGAACCGTCCACTTCCCAGTTTGAGTGTTCAGATCCATACGAGGACACTGCTGAAATACCATGGCCCAGCGTCGGCGCATAAAATCGGATGTGAGCGTATGTCTCCTCCAATTTTCGGTGCGAGTGGGTTTCGCTGCGAGTCCGAGAGATTGCGCAAGCAACGAGTCCTGAGCAGCCGCTTCAAGAATTTCATCCGATTGTGCCCGAGCCCGTCGAGCGGTTGGCCCTGTGAAACGTATCACACCCAGAGCGCGATCCCGCAGGTTCTCCCATTCACGGTCGGGCAAGGGAGGCAACACATGCTCTAACATGCCAGCATACCATTTCTTCTTCATGTTGGCTACTCGATTCTGCGGCATTGGCTCACCCCAGGAATTGAACTCCGGAATAGTCAATTTCAGCTTCCGGGGGTTGGGATTAGCACGGGTCATCTCCAATGGGGATGCTTGAATTTGCGACCGTAGCAGCGCACGCAACTTTTCCGTGAGTTCAGGCGAGTTTGAGGTGGTTAGCCCCGGTCCAGAAGTATGCTCACTAGCCCCTGCCGTGATTCCCAGACTGGGCGGACTGCTTCCTCCTGACGAGAGCCGGGCTTCATCAGGGGCTTCGTCAGGTCCCACAAGTGGTCGCATCAACTCATGCCTTCTTTTACCAGTACGCCCGTATGCAGCCAACAGCACCTTCATCAGCGGCTTGGATACACCAGCATTAGCCCGTCTGAGATGGCTGAGTGCCTTGCGAGCTTCTTTGACCTTCTCGGTCCTTCGCTCTCTCAAGAGGTCTAATGACTTCGCACCGTCGCGATAGTCCCGAAAGCGTGACAGCGCATGGCCCCGGAGGTATATGCGTGCTTGATCGTCCGGTAGGTAGGTGATTTCGCGGAGGATAGCGCGGAGGAGGTGCCGGGCTTCATCCAGCTGTGGCCGTGTCCATGGCGATTTGAGAGAGCCGGAGGTCGCTCTCAGACCTTTCTTTGAAAGACGCTGCTGGCTTTCATGCCATTGGAGATGCAATGTCTATGGTGACTGTGGCTGGAGCAGGACAGAGTTAATTGGCCGGCTGTAGAAAGTTCCCGAGGCCCGTGCGCAGCGCTGCCGAATCTCGCGTCTCCCACTCCACGTCGCGTACTTCCAGCATTGCATACATTGTACCCGCATTGTGCACGAAGTTATCCGCCAAACCGCTCGTCGTTGTTGCTGTCACGAGCATGAAAAGAATATAATACAGAAAGCCTCCACTGCGCGACTCTTCGCTTGCACTGCGCACACATACATGGCCACGCCGGCAGTAGTTGCGCAAGCCCCGCAGACCACCACCGCTCCAATGACCTCGTCCTTCACTGCTAGGAGCCCAAGCAAACCTCACGATACGAGCCAATACGCGCCATCCGTCTCTCATAACATGTCTTTCACCTCTCAGTCCGCCCAGGGGCCCTCCCAATACCCTTCTGCGCTCACCCAGAGCATGACTTCTCAGAACGGCAGTATGGCGCACTCTGCATACAGGAGTTTCAACGACGCTTCGTACGGCAGTCCTCTGCGCTACAGCGATGTGAACAAGCCACAGATTTATACAGTGAGCGCGGCCTGCGGTAGGCGCATGGTGGTTGGTGCTCTGTGCGCTAACATGTTGTAGGCGGTGTACTCTGGCGTGTCGGTCTATGAAATGGAAGTTCATGGCGTCGCATGTATGCGCCGCCGCAACGATCACTGGTTGAATGCTACGCAGATTCTCAAAGTTGCCGGCGTCGACAAAGGCAAGCGCACCAAGGTGCTGGAGAAAGAAATACTGACGGGCGAGCACGAGAAGGTGCAGGGCGGATATGGAAAATACCAAGGAACATGGGTCAATTATCAGAGAGGGCGGGAGTTCTGTCGGCAGTATGGAGTAGAGGATTTGCTCAAGCCCTTGCTGGAATATGATATGAATGGGGACGGAGCCAATGGTGGTCCACCGCAGGAAACACCTACTAAGGAACAAGCTATGGCTGCTCAACGCAAGAAGTTCTACAACTCTTCTATGGAGGCAAGAAACGGATTGCAGACGGCGACCGGCACTTTCTTTCAAAACATCTCTCCCATGTCTTCTGTTGCCCTGGCAGCAATGAACAAAGCAGCGAGGATAAATTCTCCAGTAGGACGGACAGGCAGTGGTTACCGGCTCTCAGGCTTAGCGAGACAGCCATCGCAAGCACTCCCTGATGCCAGCCAACAGAGTTTAGCATCAGAAGCCAGCTTTGGTGCCGACCAACCGATGGATTCCGCATACGCAACCCAGAACGGTGCGACAGGCTGGCGTCAGGATCCCTTGGCAGAACCTCCGAGGAAGAAGATGCGGCCCTCGCAAGATTTTGGAACCCCGGGTCGACCCGCGGACGTATCAATGCGGTCCACCACGCCCACCGAGCCAAATGAGTCGTTTGTATACACGCAACAGCAGTATCTGGACGGCGCGCTCGACAACGAAGAACCGACTGCTCTGCCGCCGCTTCCCGCTCCGTCAACTCGTGAAGAAGAAGAGAAGAAGATGATCCTACTCGACTTGTTTGCAGACAGTGGAAGGACAGATTTCAGTACTCATCCGGCAATCACTCAATTGTCTGCAGAAGACCTCAACATGCCACTTGACGCTTCGGCAAATACTGTGTTACACTGGGCAGCCACGCTCGCAAGAGTGCCTCTCTTGAAACTTCTGGTCTGCAAGGGCGCAAACATCTACCGTGGTAATGCCGCAGGACAAAGCGCGCTGATTTCTGCAGTACTAGTCAACAACTCTTGGGAACTGTCGTGCTTTCCGAGTATCCTGGAACTACTTGGTCCTCTCATAGAGGTACGTGATGCCACAGGCCGGACGATCCTTCATCACATCGTCGTTTCGAGCGGTATCAAGGGCCGAGCACCGAGCAGCAAATACTACCTGGAAGTGTTGCTTGAGTTCCTGGTGCGAAGTGCATCAGGGCGCGCTACCACGAATGGAGACTCAAGCGGTCAAGATCCATCATCATCCAAGCCGATTCAGTCAAGCAGTGGACCTATGTCATTGATGAAATTCTTATCCACCATTGTCAACGCTCAAGATAAAGCAGGAAACACTGCGTTGAACCTTGTGGCCAGGATAGGAAACCGCAACATTATTCAACAACTGCTCGAGATCAAAGCAGACCCGACGATTCCCAACTTCCGAGGAGTGTCCGCTCGTGACTTTGGGATTGGCGTCGAAGATGTCGAGCACGTGATGAACGGCGTTTCATATACAGCTCCACCACAGTTGCCTCTACTCGGAAGCCCTAACAAAGACGTCGTGGCGCTTGCAGAATCCGCCCTGAGCGCAGGCAGTCAAGCAGAAGACCACAACCAGGACGTCATCGCCTGTGAGTAACCGCCTCGCTCCTCCTTCCCTCCCACGAATGTGTTTTGTACATGCTGACTTCGTCCACAGCGATAACAAGCATGCTAACCTCGAACCTCGCAACGCACAAACAACTCCTCGCCGCCAAAACCGTCAGCATTGACCGGCTGAACGCGCAGATCCGCGAGCTTTCAGCCCAGCAAAAACAAGAGCTCGACACGTTGCAAAACCTGACCCGCAAAGCCAAAGCACGCACCGACCGGGTCCAAAAATCGCCAACCTTCGCCGCCTGCTCTCGGAAAAGAAGGCCGCGGCCGCGCACAACGGGCACATCAGCCCGCGCAAGCGCAAGACGGCCGGCGACGTTGATGTTAACAGCGGCCTGGGCATCCCGCCTAACCTAGACCTGGAAGAAGGTGATCCGGAGACGCAGGAGTACCTCGCCACATTGCCGAGCCCGAGGACGCTGAGGGCGAGGCTCGAGGCGTATAGAGAGAACAACAAGGCGTTGGCGGATCAGAGCGCGCAGTTGAAGTCGAGGAGTCTGGAGCTTGAGGGACAGTATAGGAAGGCGGTGGCGCTGTGTACGCAGACGGCGGAGGAGAAGGTAGAGGAGTGTTTGCCGAGTCTTATTGCGGCGGTGGAGAGTGAGAGGGGCGGATTGGGGAGAGAGGAGGTGGGCAGGATTAGGGAGTTCTTGATGAAGGTTGAAGGGGTTGGTGGGGAGGTTTAAGAGGACGCGGGCGGATGGTGGATCGGTGGATGTTGTCCGTGGTGGGTTGAAGTCGAGGTAAGTGATGCGGCTGAGGTAAGTCATGCCGCTTGGGGCCGGACCTGGCCTCATTGGTCACAGTTCTCTGGAAAGGAGTTTGGGGTTCTATCTGCGGAGTACGTATGGGGGTAATTTGGGTGGCTTTACCAGTGTCATGATGGGACGACACGGCATTCTGTTGCTTGCGATCCTCCTTGGCTACCTTTACAAAGGTGAAGCGCATGGCTGATAGATTTGGCGAGATACCACATTATCAAGTATTTTCTTATTGAAATGCTTCTCTTGTCTGCTTCCAATTTTATCTATCGAACCACGGTGTGCCGTTGCCGCCTCTTGTGGTAGAGCCTATGAGCGTATTCTGTCTCCATCCAGAGCAGCCGGTCGGTCGAGACTGTATAGCTACAGTCGTGACCAACAGCAATGTATAGCATGTTAGCCTCACTGCCCGTCCTTGACTTGTTTCATCGAGAACGGGAAGCGGATAGTCAAGTAGGTCTTGTGTGAAAGTTGACTAAGGCAGATTGAAGCCCGAATGAAGTTGAGGTAAGGCTCAAGTAAAGTTCATATAAAGTTCAGGCGAGGCCTGAGTGAAGCCAAGTAAATCATAAGTAGTTAATAACTCCCGACTAGTCTTGGAGTCAGTGAAAGTACAAGCGTAATAGATATAGCGGCGAGTAAGAGTAAGAGCTTCTGAGTTGGCGAAAATTTTTACTAAATCCTTGTACAGACGCTAAACCCTTGTGATAGGACACAAAGAATCGTTCAAGGAGAACATGCTACCTATGATCCTCAAATCTTTATAGAGCTAATACTAGTACAGAATCTGTTTCATCTAGCAAAGTGGTGAATAAGAAACGACGCATGCATGTGATTTAGCCCTGCTCCTTCATCCAGGGACTGCATGTATGACGTAGTGAATCTTGAAGTCGTTCCAAAAGGCTGTGCGAACAACACAACAAATCTCGAACACCAGTAACAATCTACGAGACTTACCAGCAAGCTGCTCAGACAGGCAACAATGTCAACTCTCACGCCTCTCAAGGACCTAGAGGTCGTCAAGCACCAGATCCCCGCCCACGGGCTCATTCCAAACACTTCGATCCAGAACAAACCCCTTCTGATCTACCGCTCCGCATTCGGTTCCAAAGCCAGCGCATCGCAGATAGAGTCACAACTGCGATCCGTCGGAGTTGTCGAGCCCCAATGGCGGTATACCATGTACCAACAATCGCACTTTCACAGCACATCGCACGAAGTGTTAGGTATCGCGTCCGGAGAAGCGAAGCTATGTTTTGGACATGAGGATAACCCGAAGAAGGTAGAGGAAGTGCTGCGGAAAGGCGATGTGGTGGTCGTACCGGCGGGCGTAGCGCACAGGCTGCTGGAGGATTTGAAGGGAGGGTTCGAAATGGTGGGGAGCTATCCGACGGGCTGCAACTGGGATATGTGTTATGGCAAGAAGGGTGAGGAGGGGAAGATCAAGGGTATCGAGAAGCTAGGATGGTTCAAGAAGGATCCAGTGTATGGAGATGAGGGACCCGCGCTGGACGTGTGAAACGGAGGAAGAGGTAGAGGTTGGAATGGTACGTAACAATGTGCGGACATTATTCAGGTCGGCAGAGCGTCTTTGCGGATTCGTAACTGCTTTAGTTGGGACCAGCGTTTGGAACCTTCGGAACATCGTTTTGCTTGCTATCGTGGTATTACGCGCACATAACTATGGCGGAAAACGAATACAGAACTGCGGAACTGTAATGCATGGTAAATAAGGTTACTTATCGTTATCGGCTAGCCTGCGGAAAGATCCGGCTGTAGCCTTGTAGCCTTGCCTCATGTCATCGCCTTTGCAAGTGACTCTCTGCTTGTTGTAACTAACTTCACCACCCGTTCTCACCACCCAAGCCGCTGCGCCAACTCTCCTACAAAACCCAGTGACTTCCGGCGATCCATCCTACACGACTTCCACCTCCACCACCCTCCCAGTCTCTCTTACCTGAGCGCCGCAGTCTTCGCCCGCCTCTTAGGTGGTTCCCCCAACCAGCAACAGCGCGCGATACCTGAACACACCTCCATCCTCCTACACGCTCGTGTGAGCACCTTGCGAAGATGCCGCCGTCAACAGCTACTGCCGCAGGCCAGATGCCGGCGAAAGACGACATTAATGGAACGTAAGTCAACTCTCTCAAGAACATCACCGATATAGTCCGTAGCACCTTGAGCTCTGCGACCCAACAACTCTACCGACATCTTCCATAACACCTCTATCTGCGACATGTATCCTACGTGGGAGCAGAATTTGGATGGGATGAGGGAAAATGGGGTGATAGGAGGGACGGACAGGGACTACTCTTGTTACCTCGCGTCCTGGGGGGTGGGCGGACAGGAAGTGTATCTGGCCTGCGGCTCACATCAGGAGAGACACTGCTAGACCCGTGCTGACATCGCCTCCAGTTGGCAGTTCCTTGAAAATGGCGTCGACAAGATCATCAACCACCTTAGAGAAGGTGTCGACCTCAAGACGTACATGAGTCTCTACACTGCGATCCACAACTTCTGTACCGCTCAAAAAGCTGTTGGAAACAGCAGTCAGCTCAATGCTACCCATAGGGGAGGTACGTGCAGACTTTTTCCAGCAGGCGTCTCAACAGTCAGTCCGACCGACTGACTGGCTACTATCGCAATGCGAGTTCACAGCTACTGTGGCATGGGTGAGGCCTACTGGGCCATATTCACCTCTACAGCTGCGGGCGTCTAAGTATTAGGGTCAAGCATGGCGCGTTCCGTATGCGCATGTGTTGCCTATATGCGGGCACAGCAGTGATGCTGCTGCATTGTGATAGCAGTCAGTCGGCTCAACCGACTGACTGTTGAGAACCCTGTTTTGAGCATCATGACAGACTGCTGACAAGAACCAGCTCACCTTCTCGGTGAGGACCTGTATCAGCGGCTCAACCAGTACCTCCAGAGGCATCTCCAAGGTGTTCATGCTCAGATGGTGACACACCAGGATGAGGCTCTCTTATCATTTTACATCAAGCAATGGGAACGCTACACCACAGCAGGATCGTACAACAACCACCTGTTCCGTTATCTCAACCGACACTGGGTCAAGCGCGAGGTGGATGAGGGGAAGAAAGACATTTACGACATCTACACTCTCCACTTGGTACGATGGAAGGAGGATATGTTTGGGACAACACAAAATGCTGTGATGGATGCCGTGCTCCGCCTGGTTGAGAAACAAAGAAACGGAGAGACCATTGAGCAGAGCCAGATCAAGACCGTTGTGGACTCATTTGTTTCGCTCGGTATCGATGAGCAGGACAGCACGAAGTCCACTCTGGATGTCTACAGGCAATACTTTGAGAAGCCTTACTTGGAAGCAACAGAAAATTACTACACCAGGGAATCCCAGCAATTCCTTGCGGAGAACACCGTGGTTGAGTACATGAAGAAGGCAGAACAGCGCCTTGAGGAAGAGAAGGAGCGTGTCTCGCTGTACCTCTTGAGCGAGATTATGACTCCGTTGATGAAGACCTGCGAGAAAGCCCTCATTGCGAACCACGCCATAACATTACGTGACGAATTCCAGCAGCTCCTCGATAACGACCGCCAAGATGACATGGCTCGAATGTATAAGCTTCTGTCCCGGATTCCTGATGGCCTGGATCCTCTCCGAACCAGGTTCGAAGCGCATGTGCTCAAGGCTGGCAATGCTGCCGTCGACAAGGCCGTGGCATCTGGTGAGACCGTTGAGCCTAAGACATACGTGGATGCTCTTCTGGAAGTCCACACGAAGTATGCCGATCTGGTACAGAAGGCCTTCAACGGAGAGTCCGAATTTGTGCGGTCGCTGGACAACGCTTGCCGAAACTATGTGAACAGAAACTCCCTCTGCAAGAACGGCTCGACTCGATCGCCAGAACTCCTCTCGAAGCACGCAGACGCCCTGCTTAAGAAGTCCACTAAGAGCACAGAAGAGGACGATATGGAGAAGCAGCTCGACAGGATCATGACAGTCTTCAAATACATTGAGGACAAGGATGTATTCCACAAGTTCTACTCCCAGACCCTCGCCAAGCGCCTGGTATACGACACTTCAGCATCAGGAGATGCTGAGGCCAGCATGATCAGCAAGCTGAAGGACGCTAGTGGTTTCGAGTACACCAACAAGTTGCAGCGTATGTTCCAAGACCTGCAGATCTCCAAGGATCTGAACGCATCCTACGAGGAGCATCGCAACACGAACCTTGATGAGTCTGACCGCAAGGGCATAATCGATGCGTACTACAAGGTACTCGGTACCGGTATGTGGCCGCTTCAACCACCGACTACACCCTTCGTGCCACCTCAGGAGCTGGTGCGCACATACGAACGCTTTCAAAACTTCTACGTGTCCAAGCACGGTGGCCGTAAGCTTACATGGCTGTGGCATCTCAGCAAGGGTGAAATTCGTGCCAACTATGTCAAACTGAATAAGGTGCCCTACACGTTCCAGGCCTCTACCTACCAAATGGCCATCATGTTGCTCTTCAACGATAGCGAGACCGTCAGCTACGATGAGATGGCCGAGGCGACCAAGCTTAACAAGACGACGCTCGATCCCTCAATTGCGATCATGGTGAAGGCTAGAGTCATCACGCCTAAGCCCGAAGGTGCAGGTACAGAGAGCGGTACGACTTACACTCTGAACCACGGCTTCAAAAACAAGAAGCTCAAGGTCAACTTGAACGTGACGATCAAGGCGGAGCAGAAGCAGGAGGCCGAGGAGACACACAAGACGATCGAGGAGGACCGCAACATGCTCATCCAGGTAAGTATCGTATACTCAACGCACCAAGATTGAAAGCTAATCGTCTTTTTAGTCGGCTATCGTCCGTATCATGAAGTCTCGGAAGAAGATGAAGCACAGCCAGCTAGTAGCCGAAGTCATCTCGCAAATCAAGTCGCGCTTCGTCCCGAAGGTACCAGACATCAAGAAGAACATCGACATCCTCTTGGAGAAGGAGTACCTAGAGAGACTTGAGGCCGACGAGCTCGGATATCTGGCATGATTGACGCGGCGGACACGTCTGCTACGGGATATACGAAAGGTTATACTTCGAAAGGCGTTGGGGCGTTGCTGTCTTAGGTCGTAAGCATATATAGCTCGACGATGGACGTGAGGCACTGGGTGGGACTTTGGAATGGGATCATCCGGTCCTCAGCATGGCGTGGGCGTTGCGCATATCTCGTGTGCGCATGATACCTGATGTAGCGTTATGGAAGCATCATTAGCTTCGGGCTGATAGCGAGAAGGCATAGACCGTGAAGCTTATCACCTCGGTGTCTCTGTGCTTCCTCTCCCTCATCGCCACGTGACGAATCGCGCCTGTTCCTGTGACGCAGCTTAGGCGCGGGTACATGCACTAGCCGAAAGTCGATATCTCGGCTCGGGTTGTGTACCAGAATCGCATCCAAACGTGCCTCTACAGGAAAGAGTGGAATTAATATATGACACATCGGTCACTTCTACCATCTGTGGAAGTTCGCAAGTCCTGACGACAACTCACCCTCACTTGCTCAAATGCAAGCTCATTTAGCAGCGAGCTTGCGATCCAACATCTTCCACATGCCGGATCCTTGAATCATCACATCCCACCTTAACCCCTCCGACGCGCCGACACTGGCAGGATCCCAAGCGCAGGAGGAACATACATCATGGAAAGACAGAGAAAGCGTATGTTGTGTGCAGAAGAGCCATGTTTGGAAGGATAGACTAAAGCATGCGCATCAGGCGAACTGCGCGAGCTCAACCTGAGGGTTTGGGCTGGGGAGAGAGGTGCGTATACCAAACAATCCGATTACATACGAGGCTGTCTGTATACTCATCAGTTGGCGCAGATGTCTTCCCCGTTCAGGGCTCTCTCGACTCGTCTATGAAGAAGAACACCGCCTTCATCAAGCGTCTACGCACCGCAATCAATGCCGCCGGCCTTAGCACCTTTATGCAGGAAATTCGCACGCTGTCGCTACACAAATACCTCTCCGAGCTCATATCGGCATGCTTTGAAGGCCTTTGCAAGCTGAGAACCCCTGGAGAAATCGCCGCCGGCGTGGAAATTGTCGCGGCATTGCACCAGCGCTTCGGTCCAGAGGAGTTTACTAGCTACATTGGCTGGCATATTGGCCGCGGACTCAGTTCGCCAGACAAGGCGCAGTTGAAGGCTTTACCGCAGGAGGTCAGGGAAAGAGAAGAAAAAGAGAGGATTGCAAGGCAGCGCATCCTTCTGCGTGTGGCTACAGAACTATGGCTCGTTGGCGTATTGAAAAGCTTGGAAGATGTGGCGAGACCAGAAGAGGCTGGCAAGGCTAAGGACACTGGAAAGGCAGGAGACGGTCTACCCAAGTCAAAGACGAATGGAGCACGCCAGGACGCTGCGGACCCAGAGCCCTTCCCCTGGAAGTCCTGAAGGATATGCTAGGTCATGATCGCGAGCACGTCAACCTTCCGCTGGTAGTCATCTTCGTCAAAGCGTTTGCTTGGGATATCTTGGGGTCCAAGGCGACCAAAGCAGAGGGACGTAGAACTGTCACTGAAGACGGCGCGACAGCAGTCACAGATGGAAGATTGGAATCGGCTACATCCACGGATGATGACGAGGTCGGCTCTTCGGATGCGCCCATCATTGCGCCGGAACTGCAGCAACGATTCAAGAACATTTTGACACGTTATTTCGAAGATGTGAAGGCGCACATTTTGCGGGACCAAAAACACCTCACAGCGCAAGGGCGTCGCAATGCTGAAGCCTATGTCAAGTCTGGTGAGGTCTTCGAGGATAGACAAGCCAACTACGAAAAGCAGATGAAGGCACAGGAGAAATTGGTCTCGAACGCACAAACACTGGCAGACGCCCTAGGTGCAGAAATGCCAGACCTGTCGGAGAAGGAGACCTCAGCTACAGGAGCAGACGGTGCGATCGGCCTCGTCAAGACCGGCGAGTATTTGCGCGGTCAAGGTGAAGGTGCCGGAATCTGGGAAGATGAGGAGGAGCGCCGCTTCTATGAGAACCTTGTTGATCTAAAGGACAGAGTTCCTGGTATCTTGCTGGAAGATGGCAAGAAGAAGAAGACGGACGGCGATGAGCAGGTCGGCAAGAGAATCGAAGACAAACCGACCGAAGCGGCTGATGGCAAAGAGAAGCCGGACGAAACGGATGCCAAACCTGCTGAGACTGACGACCAGTCGACAGCCATTGCGAACAAAACTGTCGGCGCTCAGGTAGACGCTCTTCTCGCCCGCCTCGCTGAGCTGACTACGAAAGACCAAGTCGACCAGTTTGCCATTGACTTCTGCTTTCTCAACTCCAAGGCTTCAAGGAACCGCTTAATCAAGGCTGTCCAAGATATACCGAAGGGCCGGACTGACCTTCTGCCACTCTATTCCCGCCTCATCGCAACCCTTGGCAGACACCTGGCGGATGTGTCTCAGGGTCTCGTTTCATATTTGGACGATGAGTTCCGCAGCCTGCAGCGTCGCAAAACCAAGGACTTCCTGGGACAAGTTCGTATGGTGAACATCAGGTACATTGCCGAACTCACCAAGTTTGGTGTTGTTCCTGAGCATGTCATCTTCCATTGCCTCAAAGTCAGCTTGGACGACTTCTCACGAATGAATATCGAAATCATCTCTAGCCTTTTGGAGAACTGCGGTCGTTATCTACTTCGCAACCCTGAGACATCTCCCAGGATGAGTTCGTTCCTCGAGACCCTCCAACGCAAGAAGGCTGCACAGCATCTTGGCCAACAGGAGCGTATGCTTCTTGAGAATGCCATGTATTACGTCAACCCTCCGGAGAGAGCAGCAATCCAGCAAAAAGAACGCACCCCTCTCGACCTGTATGTTCGCAAGCTGATCTATCTTGATCTCTCGAAGCGGTCCTTGGAGAAAATCATCAAACAGATTAGGAAATTGCACTGGGAGGAACCAGAGGTACCCGAGCTGTTACGCAAGATCTTTACCAAACCTGGCAAGATAAAGTACAGTAATGTCTATCTGCTTGCAGTCATACTCGGCGCATTGCACAAGTACCATCAAGATTTTACAATCCTGGTTATGGACGATCTTCTGGAGAGGATCACGGCCGGTCTTGAGATCAACGACTTCAAGTTCAATCAGAAGCGTATTGCAGAGGTCAAGTATCTTGGCGAGTTATACATCTACCGCATGGTAGACTCCGGTCTGATCTTTGATACACTGTACAAGCTTCTCAACTATGGTCATCCTGGAGGGTTTGCTCGGCCCGACAGCATCTGTGCAATCGACCTGCCTGATGACTACTTCCGCGTCCGCCTTGTTTGCAGCCTACTCGAAACTTGCGGAATGTATTTTGATAAGGGCAATGTCAAGAAGAAGCTCGATTTCTTCCTGACTTTCTTCCAGTACTACATCCAGACTAAGGATCCTGTACCTATGGACATGGACTTCGTCATTCAGGATACTTTTGCTCTCCTACGTCCTCAGTGGAAGGTTGCTGCAACCATGGAAGAAGCCAGTCATGCCTTTGCGGAGGCATGCAAGCAGAACTACCAAAACATCGCTGCGGGCAGACCTTCGGAGACAGATGAGCCCGAAGAAGTGGATGTTTCTGACGATGCTCGCGATGATGAAGACATTCCCCGTACTGAGGATGACGATGATAACGAGAAGTCATCTGGTGAAGAGGCGGCGGTATGGCATAACACAACCGATCTTGTGTGTGCTGAATGCTGATTAAGAGACAGGAACCGAATGACGAAGAGCCCTCTGGGAGCCTGTCCGACGAAGAAGAAGAGCAGATCGTTGTCACCCGACCGGAAGACCAACGCGATCCTGAGGCTGACGCCGAGTTCGATCGCGAGTTGGCGAAGATGATGGCCGAAAGCGTAGAGTCCCGCAAGTTCGACAGAAAGCCCATGTTCGATGTACCGCTTCCGATGCGCCGGACGGCAAAAGATATCTCGTCGAGTGCCGACGATGCTACTGACAGCACAGCACCGGCAGGTGGAGCCAACACGATGAAGTTCGCTTTATTGAGCAGGAAGGGCAACCGTCAGCAGGCAAGCTTACATACCAATACCTCTATATCGTTTCCAACTTGCTGTGTTCATACTTTGCTAACACTCGGTAGACTCGTGCAATCGATTTGCCAGCCGATTCGAACTTTGCTGTGGCCATGCGTACGCAGCAGCAAGCCGAGCGTGCCGAGCAGCAACGCATCAAGAGTCTTGTCCTGAACTATGACCTCCGCGAAGACGACGCAAACGATGGTGAATCCGCCTTTTCTTACGTTCTGCAACCCAACACCAACCGCTCCGTCCTCATCGGCAAGGGCGCTCTGAACAACCCCAATGCTCGCCATTTCAACAATGCGAGCCGTCGTGAAAATGACATAAGACTCCCCTCCACTCGTTCTGCTTCCGCTCCCGTTCCCGGCGCTCAAACCACCCTGCAAAAGGGGTCTGCCAACAAAACAACACATGCTGATTCTAGTACGACTACAGCGTCCGACCTCCACTCGCCGTACAGCCAACCAAGGCTTGACAAGGCAGGAAGCACGCGCAACAACCAGCGCGCGAGGAAGTTGCAGCTTAGTGATGTCGATTGGTACGCAAACAAAGAATTTCGCAAACCTCCACCTTCCGATGCGGTCTCCCTGGACGCCTACATTGTCAAAGACCGCGCAGTGTCAACGACTATGGCGGCGAGAACGGCAAGCCGAGGGAGCGCGGGAATAGGAACTTTAGCTGACTAAGGCCCCGTACGTGGGCGTTGCAGGACTTAAGATGACGGCTGGCAGTATCCTTAGCTGGGTGCCGTCATTATACCGCAATATTCCACTGGAAGAGATACACCACCATGCTGCGCTAACCCTGACATGAAGAACCGGATGGAAAACAGATGGACGGACTGTGGTCGAAGCATACGATCTACCATGGCGATGATCTGATCAGCCTCAGCAGTCCACGAGCCATGGACAACATCGTACTGTTGCGGCGAGTCCGACGCCGTTGCCGACTGGACTCTGTCCTGCGGCGGCCGCTGTCGATCGCGCAACAGCTCGTCATTGCACCGGAGCAGCGGCAGCCAGTCGACAGGGCAAAGTGTGACGGAGGGGGAAGACTGGCGGGAACGTAGGAAGGATGGCAGACGGACGTTTTCACACAGTATCATTTCGTTACACGCACACCACTGACCGTAGTCACTCGTTCAGGCCTTTGCGCTCGTTTCTTCCGGGTCGAACGAACTGCATCTGCTTCAATAGCATAGTTCTTCAAGACTACAAAACCGAGATCCGTGACGCTTGAAGCCCAACAGCACCCCTCAGGTATCATAAAAAGAACATTCACAGGGTCCTCCCGGTTAACAATGATCATCGACTTTTGTTCCGTCATCGCAATTTGCCCCGCCAACGGCGGCGCCGCGCCCATGGCATCACATCCCAACCCATCCCTCGCTCCAAGAATAGAAATCGAACTCGACCATAAACGTCTAACCCTCCATGTTAGGATCCACACCATGCATCTTCCCATGTCCGTTCATCTCGCAATCGCCACCAGCAGGGTGACATCAGCCAGCGGCGGCCTCAATGCACACCCGACGAGGTCGAGTATCCGGCCCTCACATCGCCACCACTCAGCATCCTCTCCATCATGGCCCTCTTCTGGTCTCCCGCATTCCAACTCTGCTGTCTGCCCAACAGACCCATGTCCGGCCTCGCCTGCTGCTGCTGCTGCTCGCCGACCTCGTCGCCGCGGTACTTGTATCCCGCGCCCGGCGTCACGGCGGCGGCGGCGCCGCTGCCCGATGCGGCCGCCTCGGCGCGCTGGGCGGCCTCCTTGAGCGCGTCTTCGTAGTTGTGGGTCCGGCGTCTGTGCAGCTGGGGATGCTGGCTCGGTGCCGGTTCTGCGGTGTCCGAGGCGGTGGTGTTGACGGGCGTGAGCGGGACATCGCCTTCGCTGCCCAGGCCGGCGGGCACGGCGCTGGTGGAGGTGGTGGGGAGGTTGTCCGGGTCGATGACGGCGCGGGTCGACATGGTCGAGGCGCGCTGGAAGGCGTAGGTTGGTGAGGATGGAGTCGCCATGAGCGGGTGGTTCGTTGTTGTTAGGACTGCGGGGATGCTGATGATGTGCTGCAAGTGTGCTGCTGGTCGGGTGCTTGTGAGGGTGGAGAGCTCTGTTATAGCTTGTGCGTGGATGCCTGTAGGCGATTGAGTAACTGTTGTGGATGCTTGTTGTATTTGAGCGGAGGAGCTGCTTTGTTTGAGTGGAGGAGTTGCTTTGATAGTATAATGAGAGGCACTGGAGCTCGAGGTTTCGAGTATAAGAATGAGAACAAGAATGAGGGGTTGTTTTGCTTGTGAGAGCTGGGGAAGGCGCGGGGTGCTGATCTCGCGGTGATCACCAGACCCTGAAACCGATTCTGGCTTTGCAAGGACAGGGCAGGGCAGTTCGAGCCCGCGCCATCTCCAGCGAGTAGCTGTTCATTCGACTTCTACATGGCAGGTACTACTGTACAGAGCTACCGAAAAAGCAGGAGCTCGTCAGCGGCACCACCCGACGTCTTTCCCAATTGCGTCTTCAGGGAGTGAATGCCGCCATCGCGCATCGCAAGAGGGAGAAGGGCCAGTCCGCCGCTCCCGGCAATTCGTACCCTGACCCTGCATGTTTAGCCACCAGCACCAGCACCAGCATCAGCACCAGCACCAGATCCCCACTTTGACCACGCGACCTCTTCCAAAATCAGAAACACCACGTCCACACCATATCGGGCCCTCCCGACGGTATGCCGTTCATCGACTTCCACTGCCCGCGCACAGAGAAGGAGGGTGCGCGATCAATGACGATCCTTCAACGGCAAGGTCGCTGTTATCGGTACGGCCTGCCTGCACAATGACATCCTGGGCGGTTACGGGAAACGGTCGCCTTCCCCAACAAACGGTAGGTATATCGAACGTATGGCAGGAGAGCGGGGCCGTCAGTCCGCACTTGGAAGGCATGCTACCCTTAAGTGGTGACAGGGTAACGGTGTGTACGATGAAGACAAGACCAGACCGACGACGTCTTGAAGCTGTGGCCGTGCTGACAATGACAAGAGTTGTGCTGACGCCTCAGAGGAGAAAGTCGGTGTGACTAGCGAAACTAATGCATCCCCAAACCGCCTTCTTCACCGACGTCTTGCCAGCCCGTTTGGAGTCTTGCACAAGGGCCACGGCACGTCCGCCGGTAGAACTCCATCCGATCGCGCGACTCCGCCGTTGGGCATCACGCCTAGGCTTACTGTGTCAGCTATCGGAAACACATTTCTGTTCCCGCGCTATAGAAACCCAGCTTCCTGTTCACCATTACAGGAGCTCAGCCTCAATAACCCGAGCACTTCTATATCTTTCCCTTTCCCTTTCTCCTGCCTCAATCGAACGCAGTTGTAGATACCAGAATCATCAATCCTCCATTGTCCAGGTCAACCGCCTCCTATCTATAACGTGTCCGGGACTGCCGCCATCACAACTCCACTTTGTCGCAAATATCGCAAAGCGCCCTGTATCCGTCAACATGTTCGACACTCTAGCCCCACCTTCTCCGGCCTTGAGCTTCTGCAGCTCTATCGCTTCGGACGACCTAGATGCCTTGCTTGATAATCTCGGACCTCTGTCTGGACTTCCAACACCGCCGCCAGCTAAGCAGTTGGGAAAGGACAATGCCCTCATTTCCGTGACGGGAGTTGAAGACGATGAGGAGTTTGCGGACAACTATGGTAACCAAGGCCTTCTCAAGTGCATCCTCGTGCCCAAGCTGACTAGCAGCAGATTACGCGCAGGTTCTCACAAGCGTCGCCGCTGGTGCTGATCATGTCTCGGAGACCATGGTTGAGTCGGTGGCACGCATGCTTGATCTGGCCCGCCTACCGCTGGAAACGCTCGCTCTCGCTTACAACATCCTGGATCACCTGAATCCTGACACGCTGGCGCTTTCCCACATTCGAGCTGCAGGACTCTTCAGCAAGTCCGCGCGGCAAACCCTTCTTGTCACGCTCTCCGCACTCTACCTCGGCGCTTCCACATTCGACGATGTAAGCCAGACGCTGTCATGCTGGTCGCGCGATGTGGCAGAGGGCTCCTGCACCGCTCGCGAACTCGAATCGACGAACCAGACCCTTCTTGCGAACCTGGATTGGAGATTGCATCCTTTGACCAGTGCGGATAAGCTGGCGTCTGCAATCGACCGATTGCAAGGCATTCCTATCGCCAGCGAGGCTATTATCAACGTCCTGCCACCGACTCCGCCTTGCGTGAAGCCCATGCTTCTCAGACTGGACAGCAATGTTACCAAGATCCAGCATGGCCTCCCCACGCCTACCTCGCCAACTGATGGCGATAAGGGTTGTCCTTTTCTCTGAGAGTGGACATGGTGTTGTCATCCATGTCTCTTCATCTTTTCATAGTCCTTCTCAACCTGGGAACACCCAGCTGTCGAAAGAAAGTAGTAGTGCTTATGGATGTTGCTGCACACTCCGGGGCGCAGTTGCGTTTTCTGGCTTTGGCGGTCACACGCGTCTACGGATTTCCTTTTTGTCGAGATACCCATTAGTTTAAGCTCTTATCCTGTTAATCTACGAATCTTGATGTTCGTTTCCTCGGTCCCCTATCACAGTGCCGTTGTTCTTCACACAAGATTGTATTTCAGAGCTTCGGGTAGAATCAAGGCCGCTGTGTAAGGACCGCTCCCGATTCCGGTCCGTACCTATAGCCTCAACGTCCGAGCGTATCGTTGTAAGCCTGGTACACTAACGAGTCGTTAGAGTCGAGCTGCATAGCCATGTGTGCCTCTGACAGTTGGACGTGACGCTTCTGTCGTAAGCGATCGTGTTGTCCTTCGCGTCGCAGCAACTCCTTACCCAAACCTTGTCCTGCTCAAAGGCCGGTCTTATTTCCTTTCGGATGGGAGCGGTCCGGTCAATCATTTCCCGCTTTTTTCATGTGATTGTGAGCTGAGAAGTCTGTGCTCGAGTCCTTCTTGAGTCGCAACACGGTGGAAGCGCCTCTTCAGTGCTCCATTGATCATGACTGAATCGCATGGCGCGGAAATGTGCGTCTTGTAAAGGTGCAAGAGGTGCCAACGCTGCACAATGAGTAAGGTGGCTTGAGCATTCCTCAACGATAGCCAGCGCAAGACTCGATTCCGGGCCGGTCCCAACCCCACACAATCCCTGTCAAGGGCAGGCACCCCGCGTGTTTACTGGAGCAAGCGCATTGCAGCAGTCTCTCAACAGTTGGAGCCGCATCTCTCTCTTCCCTTCCCATCCCGAGCTCCTGTCAATCTCTATCCTCTTTCGTTCCCTGCCGCACGCTGTCCCAAGTCCCTCAATCTTTACGTATACGTACCCTTTGTTTGTATACTCCCCGCACCTCGGTAACCACCAGCAGCAATGGCTACCTCGACCCGCGAGCGTAAGCTCTCTACTTCTGCTCCCATCTCGGACCTTAAGGGCCCCATCGGGCCACCTGGCCTCACCAGGCCAAAGCATAAGCGTACCGTCACCGGCTTTGGTGCTTCGGATCTCAAGAGTGTCGAGGCCTCCGTTCCTGAGCCTCAGAGAGCAGCGTAAGTCACTCATAGCGAGCTTGCTATCAGACTATATGACAGATGGCTGACCATTGTGCCACAGATGGAAGAAACACGTGAGCTGAAGCGTGACTGCTCCGCCTAGTCCTGACATCACTAACAAGAAGCGGTAGACCGCCCGCGAGTTCAAGACGAAGGATGAGTTCGAGGTACGGGCATACGTCTAAGAGGGTGACATGGTACAATGGCTGATCACGGCGTAGGCGGAAGCTGTCAGACACATTGAGACGACTCTTGCCAGATCTCTCTTCAATTGCGACGAGGCGTAAGCTCGACAGGGCTGCTGTCGTGGAGCTGTGCTGAAAATATGGCAGGGCCGCGTACTCTGGCACAGCGCTCGCTTTCCGGGATCGCCTGATCATCGAATGGAATAAGACACAGCAGCAGCAGACCCTTGCTGACCAGAAGCGTGTCTACTGTATGTTCAACACGTGACAACAGCGTGATATCACTGACGCGGATTAGACCTCTCGTTGGAGTTCTTGATGGGCAGAGCCCTGGACAATGCCATGCTGAACGTCGGTCTGAAAGACGTCGCACGAGGTAAACCACAGAGAGCCACGCAGGTCGTTTCTCTGGCGCGCTGACAGTACTACAGAGGGTCTTTCTGATCTGGGCTTCCGGATGGAAGACATTATCAGTCAAGAGCGGGATGCAGCGTTGGGTAACGGAGGTCTCGGTCGTCTTGCTGCGTGCTTTCTCGACAGTCTCGCTTCCCTCAATTACCCCGCCTGGGGTTATGGATTGCGTTACAGGTACGGTATCTTCAAGCAGGAGATCATCGACGGATACCAGGTCGAGATCCCAGACTACTGGTTGGACTTCAACCCATGGGAGTTTCCAAGACACGATGTGACCGTTGACATCCAGTTCTACGGAAACGTCCGTCGGTTCACGGACGACTCTGGCAAGCAAGGTTCCGTGTGGGAGAATGGTGAGATCGTGACTGCGGTGGCCTACGACGTGCCCATTCCTGGCTACGGTACATCCACCACGAACAACCTCCGCCTGTGGTCTAGCAGAGCATCTGGCGGAGAGTTTGACTTCCAGAAGTTCAACTCGGGCGACTACGAGAGTGCAGTAGGTGACCAGCAGAGAGCAGAGACCATCTCTGCTGTACTGTACCCCAACGACAACCTGGAACGTGGAAAGGAGCTTCGTCTCAAGCAGCAGTACTTCTGGTGCGCTGCCTCCCTTTTCGACATCGTTCGCCGTTTCAAGAAATCCAAGAAGGCATGGAAGGAGTTCCCCAACCAAGTTGCCATTCAACTCAATGACACTCACCCAACCCTTGCTATTCCGGAACTGCAGCGCATCCTTGTTGATATCGAGGGTCTTGAGTGGGATGAAGCCTGGAACAGTGAGTGCAGTGTATGTCGATATTGCACCTGATCGTGTACTGACATGGAACAGTCGTTCAAAACACCTTCGGCTACACCAACCACACCGTCATGCCAGAAGCCCTCGAGAAGTGGTCTGTGCCTCTCCTCCAGCACCTTCTCCCACGCCACCTTCAGATCATCTACGACATCAACCTGCAATTCCTGCAGTACGTTGAGCGCAACTTCCCCAAGGATCGTGACATGCTCGGCCGAGTCTCCATCATTGAGGAATCTCAGCCAAAGATGGTCCGCATGGCTTACCTTGCGGTCATCGGCTCGCACAAGGTCAACGGTGTTGCTGAACTGCACTCGGATTTGATCAAGACGACAATCTTTAAAGACTTTGTGAAAATCTATGGACCAGACAAATTTACCAACGTCACCAACGGAATCACTCCTCGGCGCTGGCTCCACCAGGCCAACCCTCGCTTGTCGGACCTCATTGCCTCCAAGGTTGGGGGCAATGAATTCGTCAAGGATCTTACGCTCATCAACAAGATCGAGCAATGCGTTGACGACAAGGATTTCCGCAAGGAGTTCCAAGAGATCAAGTATGCCAACAAGGTCCGTCTGGCCAAGTACATCAAGGAAACCATGGGCGTTTCCGTCAACCCCTCTGCTCTGTTCGACGTCCAAGTAAAGCGAATCCACGAGTACAAGCGCCAGCAGCTCAATATATTCGGTGTCATTGACCGCTACCTGAAGCTCAAGAAGATGTCTCCAGAGGAGCGCAAGAAGCAGGTGCCCAGAGTTTCCATTTTCGGTGGCAAGGCCGCACCCGGCTACTGGCAGGCGAAGAACATCATCCACCTCGTCAACTCCGTCGGCAAGGTTGTCAACAACGATAAGGACATTGGTGACGCTCTGAAGGTCATTTTCCTGGAGGACTACAATGTCAGCAAGGCGGAGATCATCATCCCTGCCAGCGATATCAGCGAGCACATCTCAACCGCCGGTACCGAGGCTTCGGGTACCTCGAACATGAAGTTCGTTCTGAACGGCGGTCTGATCATCGGCACGTGCGACGGCGCCAACATCGAGATCACGCGCGAGATCGGCGAGCAGAACATCTTCCTCTTCGGCAACTTGGCCGAGGATGTCGAGGATCTCCGCCACGCACACTTCTACAGCGAGTTCCACCTCAACCAAGACCTCGCCGCCGTCTTCGACGCCATCCGCAACGGCACCTTCGGCGACGCCGAGTCCTTTTCCTCCCTCGTCAACAGCATCACCGAGCACGGTGACTTCTACCTCGTCTCCGATGACTTCCAGAGCTACATCGAGACCCAGGCGCTCATCGATGAGGCCTACAAGAACCAGGAGGAGTGGGTCACCAAGTGCATCACTGCGGTCAGCCGGATGGGCTTCTTCACCTCGGATCGCTGCATCGATGAGTATGCCGAGATGATCTGGAACGTCGAGCCGCTGGCGCCTCAATCGAACGGCGTCGATGAGGTTCCCAGAGGCAAGGAAGAGTAATGTGTGTGAGGGGTTTCGAATATACTGGGTCACGGTGACGGAAAAGCAAGGCTCGTTATGCTTGTCGTATGGCACGATTAACGGGGGTTTAAGGGTCTTTACACTAGACTTTCGATAGCTTCTTCGAGATGGTTCAGGTAGTCTCATGGCTTTTTGTCGTCTTTGCGAGGGCCCGTCTGGAATGAATGGTAAACCTATGGCTCTCGAAAAGAGTGGTTTCTCCCCGTCCGAAAAGTTGGGGTGCGAGTGCTTATACTACCTGCCTGCCTGCCTGCCTGCCTGCCTGCTCTTTTCTGGCATGTGGTAAAAAGGGCAGATACGTCACCGGGTCGGAAAAGCTGTGATTGGGCAAGGAGGGCAACACGTCCTCCACCAATTCAAGACAGCTTTGGAGGCTCAGACTGCGTGAACTGGCACATTCCGTGCATGATACAGATTGTACAGTATCCCTGCTCATGTTTGCGTAAGCGGTTGTGCTTGTGCTGCTGCAGGCTGAAGTGGTAACGCATGGTCGAGCGCGGGCTGAGTGGGCAAGGCCAGGTTCGCCCGGATCTGCCGTGTATATTGTAAGAAGCAGGAAGTGGTGTGGACGAGCAGAAGAAATGTCAATGAATGGGATGCGGACCGGTGTACAGGGAACCCTAGACGGGGCCCTAGAGGGGAAAGGGCGGATGAGGACGACAGAGAAAGAGAGGTCCAAAGGCAGCAGGAGACACGTATGTTTATCTTGCGGCCCCCTGCTCGGCAGAGTCTCTCAACCCTTGGAAAAACTCATCAGCTCGCCGCTTCGCTCGGCTCTTGTTGCGTTCGACTGACCGTGCTTCACCGAACGCGCTGTCGCCTGCAGGATGCGAGATGCTGTTCGTGCATGCCGCAGGGTGTCTGAATCTGCAACTCAACGCTACAGCGACGTACGCCGCTTCGAACTGGCAGTTGGCCAACGTGCTTCTGCTGGAATCAACGCATTCGGAGCTTTAGCCGGGCTCGGCCGCTTGATCCTCAATAGACCAGGTTCGATGCTGGAGCCGCCCGCCAGTCGCGAAGCTTCGAATTGGGGACTAAAGCAGACGGCATTCCTTGAAACTGTGCAGGACCCGCAGTTTTCTTGCATCTGTCGCAATAGGCAGACACCCTACCAGATTCGTCTTTCCTCGCATCGCCCCTCCATTGGCTTCAATCCTCACCGCCCACGTCTCAGCCGCAACTATCGACGGGTGCCAGACGCCAGATTCTACGCAGTCAGCCCGCCACGCTATAGAATGATGCGGATCCAGACCCTCCGTGTAGTCGTGACAGTGGTGAGACTGTATGGGAGTGCGCGACGCTAAGCGGTCCCGCTTCAGAGCGTGTCATACTGTAGCTCTTTCTCCCCAAGATCTGTGATGTGGACACCCGCAGCTACGCCGGGCATATAGCTGAGATCAAGCCTTGACGGGGTAGAAGCGCCGCAGGGGCTATGGTATTGCACGCAGATCAGTTGAGCGGTTGCACAGTAGGCAGGAGGTCAAACGCCGTAGTGCAGTCTCCCGCTTTCCGACCTTGACTCTCGCCCTGTTACGCCCTCAAGCGTCTCTGTAGTTCCCCTTGCAGCTTTACGAATCAGAACTACAATTGCTTGCCGGCCGATTAGCTCGAGACCGTTCAAACAACGCGCTGTGGTGACGCAACGTCTTCCGTACTGTGCGCCTGTCAACTCGCAACTTACCGTCCCGCTTTCCAACGACGCAGACCCCCGCCGTCCCGACACCGAGTTCAACCATTCTCTTTTAACGTCCTGCATCCCGACATTCCGACATCCGTAGCGCCGACCACCCAAATCAGCACACCCTGACCTTATCAAGTATCCTCCCATCAAAGAACTCCAGACTCTCCACCGACGCCCTTCCCGAGCCCTGTCCCGTCTCCAACACACTCGTCACAACTTCAGATTCCACAGCCACTTCTCCAGCCTCAAACGCGACTTCACCGTCACCGATCCTGGTCTTCAGCATACTCGGGCCATGCGGTTCCATAGCCACACCATCATCGTCTCCGGCTGCGCTGTCCCTGCCTGGCGGCAAATTCGTGGTCCGGGCAGATTCCCGCAGCCGTGGTACCGTTTCCACGTCGGCTGGCTGCGGGCTCGTACGACAAGTGTGCATGCACCACGTCACCGCAAACCTCGTTATGCCGTAGAGAACGGCCAAGGTCAGGAGAGCCGTGGTGACGAAGATGAGCGCCATGGCGATGTCGATAGTGAGGGTTTGGAGACGTGGGAGATGCATTGTTGGATGTTGGCCAGTTTTTTAAGCCGAATTCGAGGCTAATTCAGGTGATAGTCGGGTGTTGTGTGTGCTTGAGGAGGTGGCCCGGACGATCGTTGCGATCAACTGGATGTGTTGGTCGTGTCGTTTCCGAATCTCCGTGCTTGAGCAGCCTTCGCGCGGTCGTTTGAAAATAGTAAATACGATATCCGTGATTCGAGAACAAGGATCCAGAGGATGTCGTAACCAACATACAGATACAGATAAATGCGAAAACTTGGTCATAAGTGAAACATGTCTTCGAAGCACCTGTGCGTTGGTGATTCTTACCGCTCGAAGGGAAAGGAAAGGGGGAAAGGTGAACAAGGTAACTCCGTGACCTACCTTCGCCCTGAAGTACGCTGCACAACACCTTTCACGTTAGGAGACAGCTCGACGCACCAACTGTTCTAGAGATGAACGATTAGCATTATCAACTCTTCTCTTGCTTAATCTCTACATCCGTGGGCGGTGTATCCTCTTTCTTAATGTCCGTATCCGAGGACGAGCTAGCAGTGCTGAGGTTGCTGGGTCGCTTGCTCAACGAAGGCTCGCGACCAATCGCAGTCGCAGAGGAATCGCTAGTTAACGGCGTGCGCGGCCTCGAATCGTCTCGAGGCGTAAACCGAGTCGGTTTAGGGACAGCGCCTCCGTTGCTCGCAGTCGATGGGTTAGAAGTTGGCTTCTTCTTCCGTCCGAGTCCTTGACTGCTGCTGCCTCTCCTCAACCTGTCCTCTCCAGGACGGCGCGGGTGACGACTGTCTGGTTCGGGTGTGACGCTTCGTGAGCTGGAACGAGAGTGGCTGCCGTCGCGTAGTAAACTCTCCGGCCTCTTCTTCCTGAGCTGGGTGGCGCTGCCTTTCTCCCTGATGGTCCTGGCAATCATTTCCAGATCGGCTTTCTTCGCGCCTCGTAGGTTCTGCCATCCTCTCCAGCCGGTCCACCAAAGCCAGCCGCCTTCTCTCTTGGCGATTTCCCGGTTGCGGGCCTTGATAATTTTGCGTAAACGGGCGCGTCGCTCGTTCTCCTTTTCCCAATACGTGGTGCGGTAGTTATCCCAATCCTCTCTGAAATCCGGAGAGAAGGGCTTCGGAAGCAACAGTAGCTTGATGTAGTCTCCGCCAGGGGCGATATCCTCCTCGATCCAGCCTTCCCTTCCTCCATCTTCCCATTTCCGCAGCCTGTCTTTTTCCTTGTCCTGACCAATGCTCCTCTCGATGTCTTTCGGCATGACCTCAAACCGCATGCCCTTGACTTCAGTCAAATGCCACCAGCCTAACGGATCCAGCAAAGACAGATAGCCCAGTGCTTCCTTCCACCACGGGCCTCTGATGACAACGACCTTGAGGTTGAATCCTCTCAATCCCCTGTTTGTGATGCCAACCCATCTCCTCGGCCACCTGACCCCACGTTCCCACATGCCCGTCCCCCACACCAACGACGCAGTAACAACACCACCCACCCAACCCACCTTCTCCCCCATATCAACGACCCAATACGGACTCCCGCCCGTCCCCTTGCCATCCTCCCTCGGCCTCAGGAACAACAGATACGTAAACGTCAGGGTCCAGATAGCCAAGACGGTCATGAGGACCGAGTACAGTCTCAAGCGGGCGCGTAAGGACAGATACTGCGCGCGCAGCGAGGACTCGAGGATGAGCAGGTTGAGATATATCTGGCCCGGCGAGGACGGAAGGTTAGAGGTAGGGTCGTAGGTCGTTGACGGAGGGGCTGGGGTGCTGTGATGGATTCGGAAGCTGAGGCACGACGGGCGGCGGATGCGACTTGGTCGGGAGAGACGTCGGGGGTGGTGCGCCTTTGACAATGCGATCTAACTGTGAGGTGGACATGCTGCTGGGTACTTTGAGTGCGTTGATGCGGGTGTAGCTGGCTCGTCTGGCTGGCTGGCTGTTCCCAAGACGCAAGCTGGATGTAGAAGGCGCGGTTGTAATGCCCGCGGTTCGGCAGGATTCCTATCGCATCGTGTCCGAACGGCTGATGCCTGGCTTAATTGCGCGCTCCGGATATAACAAAGGCAGACAAGAAGTGTTGCGCGAATCGGTGCTCGTTCGTACGGGTGGGTTGGACGCTGCAAGTGAGGCTGAGGCGACGCGGCCGGAGTTTGCGGAGCCAGTTTGGGCCGAGCATCGTGCGACGCCAGATGTGATGGGATTTGGGCCATAATAATCGGTTAATCCCATCAGATCTGAACTAGATAAGTGGCATGGTTCGATTCATTGGCCCTGAATGACCTGCATACATCATCGCCGCCGGCTGCAGGTAAACACTCAAAACCTTTGCAGCTGCACTCTGCCTCAACACTTTCTCTACTCGCTTCCACTTCTTTCCCTGTTAGGATCTACATATCCGTCGCGGTCGCTCTTTCCTCTTGTGTCTTCCGAGTCGCGTGTTCAAGATTCCACCATCCGTCGCGCGCTCGTACCGCGCCGCGTCTGTCATTCCAGGCAGCCACTTGACCAAAGCCAGGGTTGCGAGCCGCTTGTTCGCCGCCCCTGAAAGACACTCGAATACAAGAATTCGGAGTTGTACGATACACCAAGCCAGGCGTAGCAACACGGCGACAGCAACCATGGCTTCAGCAGATGCAGAAGACGTGCGCGAACGCGGCCAGCAGCCTATGCTTGCTAGACAGCGCGAGAACCGTTCCGCCCAGAAGCCGGGCCATTTTCCTCTGGGCTACAAAGAGGGATTCAGTCAATGGGTAGGTTGACAGCATACCATAACATACCCTACCCTATCACCGTAGCATCTACTGACTCGATCCCAGTGGCAAGGTCTATCTCCGGCCGTCACCGAGCATCGCGTGCTGTCCTTCATCCCATACCTACAAAAGCCTCCTACCCACACACAGACCGGCTCTGCGCCACCTTCGACGAGCCCATCGACCGCGGAAGTACACAAGACAGCTGACAGAGAAGCGGACCCAATCACCACGAACAGCATAACAGACCCTTACGGACCACGACGGTGGGCTTCCAACCTTGTGCAGTTGAGGGGAAAGAACCGCTTCCTTAACGAGTTCTCTGTCGAGAGGATCGGGGAAGAGGTGGACAACGATCTGGTTATGCTCCACGGCTACGGCGCAGGTCTGGGGTTTTTCTACAAGAATTTCGAGTCGCTGTCTCGGCGACCCGGCTGGAAGCTGTATGCTCTGGATATGCTAGGCATGGGCCGGTCGTCCCGTCCGCCCTTCAGGATCCACGCCAAAGATCGTCAGGGCAAGATCACCGAAGCTGAGAACTGGTTCATCGACGCGCTGGAAGAATGGCGGATAAAGAAGGGCATCGACAAATTCACGCTTCTCGGACACAGCATGGGAGGGTACATGGCCGTAGCGTACGCGCTCAAGTACCCCGGCCGTTTAAAGAAGCTCATCCTTGCGTCTCCAGTCGGAATACCCGAAGACCCGTACGCAGTGAGCGCGGATATGCCTGAGCCGGGCGACTCCTCCGTCGTCAACGAAGTCACGCAAGACGCCTCGAGCACCGAAGCGGGAGCCTCGTCCGCTGCCAACACATCCAACGCTCCAAACGCGCCCACGGGCACCGAACGCAAGCGGCCTATGCCGAAATGGTTCGCCACCCTATGGGACGCCAACATCTCACCCTTCTCGCTGGTGCGCTGGGCCGGGCCCTTGGGTCCACGTCTCGTCTCCGGCTGGACGAGCCGCCGCTTCAGCCACCTTCCGCCCGAAGAGGCGCAGGCGCTGCACGACTACAGCTACTCGTTGTTCCGCCAACGGGGAAGCGGCGAGTATGCGCTTGCGTACATCCTAGCGCCGGGTGCGTTCGCGCGCAGCCCGCTCATCAGGCGCATTCAGGGCGTCGGACGGCAGTGGATCGAGCCGCATTTCGGCCCGCTTCCTGACGATGCTAGCAGGGAACCGCAACCCGCGCAGGCTAAGGTGAGGGAGACCGGCATCCCGGTTGTGTTGATGTATGGCGAGCACGATTGGATGGACGTGAAAGGCGGTTATGCGGCCGAGGAGAAGATGAAGGTGGAGAAGGAAAGGGCGTTGAAGAGTGCGAGCGAGGAGGAGAGGAAGAGGGAGAACGGGGATGTGAAGGTGGTGATTATCAGGAAGGCGGGCCATCATGTCTATCTGGACGGGCCGGATCACTTCAACAGCGTAATGGCGGACGAGATGGCGGATGTAGAGAAGAGGGAGAAGAGGTTGAAGGAGTTGTGATGCTAGAAGGGGATCGGGGATTGAAGTTGTGTGTTTTCGAACAGCGAGGCGTTGGCGGTGTTTCGGATTTGGCCCGATCTGGTCGTTAATATAGATGTGGGCAGCGGCGCCCTGCTGCATTGCGTCGTGGCAATCAACTTGCCCGTTGTACAGGTTCGCTCACCAGCGTCGTGTCTTTCCTGCGTGCAAACAGCATGAGAACATCTTCTCTGATAGTTCATGTGCGCTAGTCAAAGCGATTTAGATCGAGAGTGAGTGGGACGTTCATATCACGACGACACTGACTCAGGTTTTCTTCCATGCACATCTTCATCCGTCGCACCTGCATTGTAGCGCATCACCAAATCTGAGCTTACCCTTCCATGAGCAGCGCCTTCCTCCAAAGATCAGCCAATCCCGGTCGGATCTATCGATGGCAGCACTAAGAGGAAGGTACGTGTCTCAAACCGGGAAAATCTGGTCCCACTTTGGAATCGTACGGCTGGAGAGCCCACGTTTCACCTTTGTGGGAGGAGACTGGTGAGCAAGAAGAGCGTGGTGGATACGCCTCCCGAATTTACACCAGTAGAAGCGGTGAGGGCATGGCGTGACGTGGAGTTTCTGTCATGATCTAGAGCATTCGAGGGAACCGTCTACTCTCGGCTTCCTGCGAGAGCACGAGTGAGGTCGTGGCAGAAAATTAATTCTGCCGCCACCTCACCGCGTTTGTGAATGTGGGAGCGTTGGGCATTTGAACGACCTGCCCGTCTTGATGACCATCGCTCTGATAGATAGTGCGAGACCATCGACTAGAAAGGAGGACGAGGATGGGGTGGTTAGCAGGTCACTGCTGCCAACCAGTGAGCGTCGATCCCACCGGTTGTTGTCAGCCGCAAGCTAGTCTTCGAAAGGGTGGTATTTCTTCACACCTTCGCACAGCCGTAGAATCCGGTGTGGCTCATGATCGAGTTGAGGTCACACAACGCCTCAGCACGCAGTATCCGAGACGCACTCGTTGAAGCTCAGTAAAGTACAATTCTTTCTTGCCCGTTCTTCCACCGTCAGTCTCACTATTTACACTTCTCTTTTCATCTTCGCCGGTCTCCTTCTGTGCATCCGCGCCCAAATTTGCTCACTCCTTTTCCAGAACTAGAAGCAAGACTCTCAAACTCTCCCATTCTTTCAGCACTAGGCTCCCAGTCCACTTTCGAACGTCGAGCCGCTCGTCTTCCCCATCGCCGCCCTTCTCGTTCTCTCCCTTTCCTCTCAACCCTCTTTTATTCCCCTGCAGTCTCTCCGTCAATCTATCCCGCGCTTGCAGTACTTGTCGATCCAGCTCTCATCGATCAGCCCATCGTTATGTTCCGCTGCCCAAACTCTTTCAACCGACTTGAGCGCATACATCCAAACTTCACGATCGATGCTGCTGGAGGCGACATGTTCGAGCATCACGAGGCAGTTTCGCGGTGAAAGTTCCCCTTTGTCGTACTGGAGGAGCCCCCTACCCAATCTACGGATGTCGGAGCGGACCTCTTCTTGCCCGCTAAGACGGTCGTTGAAGTGTTCCATGAGTCCCTCCGTTGAGGTGGTTTGTTCATTGTTCTCTGCGACTGATGCAGCGGTGTCCATATTGCGTATGGCAAGTGTTCTGAAATGACCTACAGTGACAGGATCGAGGGCATTGCACTGCTTGTATACCACCTTCCTTTTCTTTGAATGCATCTCATCAAGACGCTCCACACGAGGACGCGTCCTAGCATCAAGCGCGCGGAGATATCTAGAAGGCACGTTCGTACAGCTGAATGTTTGCTCGCTCAGCACACGAGATGACGGAAGATGCTACCGCACGAAAAGGGCTGGAAGAAAGACAAAGCGGAAGTCTACACCGTTGCGTACATCTCCCTCCCCCACCCGGATCTTTCGAGTTCACCTCTTCATTTTTTGCGCTTACAACTTCATCCTTACACCATTTTGCAATGGAGCTTTCCATGTGTCTTGCGCTCAGCAGGTCTTCTTGGCGGTGATTGCGGTAGCGGTCTTTGTGAGAACAGAAGTAGCAGTGCATTCAGCGGTAGTGACAGACACAGCCGTTGTTGTTGTTGTTGTTGGTATATACTACTTGCCTCTTCTCGAAGGATATTACAAGCCAGACTTCTCGAGTATAAACACATCTCCGTGTGGCAAGCATACGGATAATGAAGGTATTGTATGTCATTCGTCCATGCTGTCTCCAACGCCCAAACGCCATCATATCCCAAACTTTACATTCAGTACCCTTGCCAACACTATACGAACTCCAAAATCCTCACAAAGAATGGCACGACCTTGGTTCTCATTATGCATGCATTCGTTTCTTCACCCTGCAATGCAACGTGCCCTATGCCTGTGACTCTTCTACCTGGTGCAGCTGGTTACAGTAACCGTTTTCTGGTTGCCATTGCCGGCACAGGTGTTGCTGATCACAGTGCTGGTCACAGTACTGATCACAGTGGTCTTCACGGTGGTGGCTGGCTGTATCGAGACAACAGTCTGGGTCGTGGACTGGATGACTGTAGTAGTGCTGGCCGGGAGCTGTGTAGTGGTTGTGGATAAGACAGTGGATACCGCTGTGGTGGTCGATACTACGGTGCTAGCGGGGAGCTGGGTCGTCTCCGTAGTCGTAGCTACGGCGGTGGTAACATCGGTTACAGTGTCAGTTTGAGTTACTGTGACGATGCTGGTGACTGGTGGAGGAGTGCTGACGATCGTAGTGGACTCAACATCGACTGAGGTAGTAGTCTCGGTGGCTGTGACGATGCTGATGACTGGTGGAAGAGTGCTGAAGACCGTAATAGGCTGTTCGACAGTGGTCGCAACGGTGTCAACGTGCGTGACAGTCGTAGGTACAGTAACAGTGGTGGTCGAGGCGGGAGGAGCAGTGCCAGCAACAGTGGTGGTCGAAGGCACGCAGGTTGAGCCTGCAGTCGTCTTTGTGATGGTCGTGGTGACCTGTGACGTGACTACGGAAGTCGCGGTGGCGCCTGAACCTCCAGCATTGCCGTTGGTCTTGGTGTTGCCATTGTTGCTCGGGGCACGCTCGAGCAGATGCGGGATGTGAGCGGCAAACGCCTGGGATGGGGCGCCTAGAAGGACGAGAAGCGAAGCAGAGGCGAGGCTGAGACGGACCATTTCGCTATTGAAGGAAAGGCGATTGAAAGAGTTAGCCTTGAACAAGTGACCACCGGATGAGTAAGAAGAAGGTGCTGGATACAAAAGCGAGGGACTTGTTATTCAATGGGAAGAGCGGGGACAAAGAAGAGTTCTTTATACTTAGAGCCTCAGTCTAGAACTCCGAGGAAGAAACGCATCGCATACCTCGAGATGGCTATCCTCATACCTAGCTGTAGCATGCTTGGGTGATGGAGTAGTAGTAGTTAGTGGCTTGGAAAGGAATATTCCAGCCCGCCGGACACGCCGATCTGCAAGCATCCATATCAAAAGATCCCGCTAGGTTCGCTACGCAGATGCGTCAAGCCTGCATGGTGCCAGGATGCTGTCCAGATGTCCGGTCGTAAGAAGTTCGCCACGGCGATCTCGTGGGGCAGGAAGACGGTGGAGCGGTCCGACGACCAGGATAAGGTAGCCGAGAGACAGGATACTGCACAGTAGCGCCATGACGGGAGAGGTTCATGGGGGCACTTCAACCGGAGGATCGCCTACACTATGCAGATCTGGGTGAGCTGCAGGCCTACAGCGTAGAACTACGCTGTGTCCTCGCGTCGTCCTAGCTGTAGATCGCACCGTGGCAATCCTTCGTGAGCCGCAAATCTGCCTGTATAATTGCAGTAAAACATACAAGTCATTTGACTGTTCACGCATGGTCGACTACTCTTTCTGGGGCCCCGCACGATCCCAAGCCCAGCGTTAGCGCCAGCGATGAGGCAGCTGGGAACCATAACTTGCTCGCCGAATACCTAGTCTCGGGGAAGCAGTATCATCATCATCCGGACTGCTGCAGAGGTAGCGAGGTGTAGCGGGCTGAAGACGACCCAGTCGACAGTTCCCGCTTGTGGTAGGCATTTTCGCTTCCGGATACTTCCCCAGTCGACACACTGAAGGACAGTGACATGCCGGAACGAGGTGGCATTACTCGTTTTCTTGATCACGGAAAGCGCCTATAAGGCAGTGACGTGGGTCGTTAGCCTCATTAGCTGTTCCTGTGCCTGAGAGAAGCCTTTTAGCCAGATCTGGATGCGGCTCTCTGCAGGGTCAATCCGAATTTGGTCAAGCAATATTTGGGTCATCCCTCATAGAGGCGGAGGTTATGAGCCGGTGGCGCTCAACTTCTGCTTAGTAAGACTCGAAGCGGGACGTGTGCTTTTGTTCGAAGGTGGGGAAAATTGCGACGATGCTGTTGATGAAACAGCAGAAGTACGCTCCATCGGGCATTTGAATATCTCAAGACTCGAGATGTCCTTCTCGCTCGGGTAGTTGCTGCTAAGCGTCAAAACAATATCCATATCTCAATGTAACATCGCACAAATCTCTCATAACTGCTTAGCTATTTTCGCGAGCTATCCCTTTTTTGGTTTCTATTTAGCCAAACTTTGAAGTCGGCCATTGAAAGTGGAGTAGGTGAGAAAGTGGCCCAAGGGCCTAAGAAGGTCTGGAAACCCCTCGATTGAACCGGGTCTTTTTCTCTTGAACTCTTAGCGAGGTGACAGCCGCGCTGACAGTCCGGATGGTGAATCTCGACCTCGAGGTGATGGCAATGGGGCCGTTCTCTGTGCTCCAACGGTTGATCGCGAACCGCGTGCAACGCTCCCGCAGCAAGTATCGCTTCTTCGTCCCGGGCCCTGTAGACTGAAAGGATCGCTCATCGGATTGTGTCTTTGCTTTGTTTGGTAACTTCAAACCCTTCTAGCAGCAGCAGACGTGAAGATGTGTTGTCGAGACAAGATCTGAAGGACGATGACAGTGGCACCATATCTTGGGGACCCCGCTGCCTTAGCACGGGTCCGATCCCACGTCGCCAAAAGCTTCATCGGTTTTAACTGTGAGGCCTTTGCCCCTTTCATCTGACAAGCAACTTATCCGCGACGCCCATATCTCAAGACGGATCTGATAACATCAAACCGTTTTGTCGACGCCGGTGTGTTTACCAGAGCAGTCGGTGCCTTTCTTGCTCGAGAGCAAAGACTTTCTTCACAACCAGAAGACCTACGCGTTGATTATAGTCGAGCTTTAAGAAGCGTGAGGTCCATGTTCTCCGGAACCTGGCTGTAATGGGGGCTAAAATACACTCTTACGGCATGATGCTGTCCTTGAGCCGAAGAAGGAACCAAGCGATAAGAGTTCATGTCGACTCTTGTCCGCAACAGACGCCGGCGCGTTTAGAGGGTCCATTCGACCCGCTGCAGCGACATCAACCTTGACATCCTGGAATTGCGACATGTAAGATGCCGATAAGTAACTGGCCGTCGCCTGTTGCTTGCTGGCCTGATTGGTTGGAAGCACCATGTTGCGGCTGAGCAGCTGTACTCGCTTGCTCTCCGATCATTAGCTGAGCCAGGCCCTTCAGGCCTGAAGAGCTATTTCTGTGCAACTATACCTCGCCAATCAAACTCCAACATTCCGGTCCGGCCCCTATATACTTGCTGCTCCAAGTTCAGCCTTGCAGTGACTAAAATGGCGTTCCACGTCTTTTAACATTGCCCTTGGCTCGCTCTTGCGTTCAGACTTGATTGTTGGTGCGCAAGCACATCCCAGCGCAACCCAGCGCAACAACGGCAGCATGGCTGCTTCAGCCTGTTCGTTTCTTTTCTTGATCTGTTTAGCTGCCACTCCGTCTTATGCAGCTCTTGTTGACCGTGGAGTCTTCGTAGTCCACGCCCTAGCAGCACGACGAATGTCCGGAAAAGCATTTCACAATGCAAGCGCGCCTGCCGCAACAAGCCCGACCGCTCAAGGTATCAACACAAGTACTCCTCCACTTACGACTTCGACTACTCAGGATCTCGACACGGATTGTACAGGATGCGCGCTCTTTGCGCCTGTTCTGTCCTACGCCATATGGGTTCCCAACGTGTATGCTACGACGATCAATGCAGGGACAGTCTATCATGCTGGAACAACCTCACGAACAGCTCCACGGTCGTGACTATATACCACCCAGTGCCAACCCAGTTGCACGGAAAGCCTCTGTCGGTCTTCACGCAAAGCACTAATTCTGATGGCTTCGCAATAACCACTATACCTACTGCAACGCTTCTCAATGGCGATGTCCTTAGCACCGTACTGTGAGATACACTTGGTCCTATCGAATCGCTCACCGGGCGTCAATTGATTTGGCTAACAGCACCTACCCTACCGGACTCGCCGATTACGACAATACATATATAAGCGAGACTTATGAGCTAAAGACATTCGGCGCGCAGGACACCCGATGCTTGCCCGTGGGCTCGACCCTCACATTGCCATCGCACCCGGTCTACAACGATGTGTTACCGGGTGAGACAACAACTTCCCTTGGCTACTTGTCAAACGGTACTAGTACAGAAGCGATCTATGGTCTGAACTACCGTGTTGTTACATTTACCGATTGGATCCACTCCAGCTGGGCCCTTTCCGCCTTTCCTTCTCAAGCCGACTTTCATTCGTGCGGGATGGCAAACTTCTCTAACAGTTCCTACCAATCGGTTCAATACACTGGAGCAGGTTGGACTGGTGGGTTCTTAGCGCCTAATATTGCTAATCAAGCCGACCTTTTCCACGCACTCATATATCGCTCCTTGCGCTGGCATTACAGCAGGTGCTCCGTCAGCAACTCCAACGCCTGCACAGGTAAGTTCTCCATGGCACGGAGGCTGTATTGAGTGGGAGAATCGAACAATAGCTGGCACTTTGTTGGTTGAACTTCTCTATCCCACCTTTGACCTTTTACGAGAACGACTTGATGTCAGGAGCTGACAATTACGTTAGCCTTCTATAGCTCCGTCCACGCCAGCCACGGTGACGTCTGTATCGAACAATGCTGGGAAGGCTGTAAATACGGGCGCTTCCCCTGTGCCTCAACACAGCAGCGCGGATGCAAGCCCATCGCAGGTAGCGCAACCTTCTCGATCTGTTACAGATAGCGCATCGCCCACGATTCCCTCCGATACTGTTGAGGCTTCTTCCTTCACAACGTCGGCCAATCCAACTCTTGGGAATCTTGTCAGTCTCATCAACAGCGCTGTACACCTGACGTCAGACTCGGCCGCTGCGGGCCCAGGGTCAGATTCCGGGTCTTCGTCAGCGCAATTTCCCAGCAACGATCAGTCTGCTGGTCCCGTTTCCCCGTCTGCTCCCGCTGCGGGCGGCAATGCAGGCTCAAGCACAACACTGATAGGATCCGCACCTCCAGCTCCCAGTACAAAGGCACCTTCGAACACGTCTGCTGCTAACGAAGGCTCCAAAGGCGAACCGTCCTCTTCTGGCGAGGGCACGAGCCCGCCTTCAACGCTGGCACCAGACTCCGGCGCAACGGCATCAGCGGGCAGTAGAAATCTGCAGACGCCTTCGCCGTTCGTTTTGACCGCTGGCACCAACACCTTCACTACCACACCTACTGCTGGAGGCTATGCTATAGGTGATCAGCACGTTCGACCCGGTTCAACTATCACAGTGGCGGATCATACCATAGCTTTAGCATCACAGACCAGCCTCATCGTGGATGGGACGACAGCCGCGCCAATAAGCCAGCAATCCCACTCAGGCACCATTTTCACCGCTGGCAGCGACGTCTTTACCGCGACGTCCGCTGCTGAAGGCTACTATGTTGGCTACCAGAACATTCAGCCCGGTTCCACGATTACTCTTTCGGGTCATACTATAGCCATACAATCGCAGACCGGCCTCATTATCGATGGCACGCCGGCCGCCTCGTTTATTCAGAACACTGACGCCGGCATTTTTACTGCTGGAAGCGATCTGGTATCCTACTCTGCGCTGCCATCATCGTCTGGCATTGTTATCTCCGGGCACACTCTGCTCCCTGGCTCGACAATTACGGCAGCCGACCATACCATAGCTTATCCGTCGCCCAGTGGCCTCGTGGTAGACGACAGCACAATCGCCTTGCCATCTTCTAAGGCAGGTGCAGGCGTTCTTGCTGCTGGAAGCGGCCCAATTTCTTATTCTGCTTTATCATCTTCACCTGGAATCGTGATTTCTGGGCAGACTCTATTTCCTGGCTCGACATTGACAGCTGCTGGTCACACCTTTGCATTGCCTACCGGTTCTGCTATCGTAGTGGATGGTACTACGTCAACACCGAGTGCTCAGGAGACGCCGTACAGTATCCTCACTGCAGGAAGCAGTTCACCGCTGGGCACTTTCTATGCTGGAAGCGACTTGATCACGTATTCCGTACTCCCCTCTTCATCTGGCATTCTAGTTGCTGGCCAGACTTTGCTCCTCGGCTCGACGATCACGGCCAGTGGTCACACCATTGCGTTACCTTCCGTTTCTGCTATCATCGCTGATGGAACTACATTGACAATGGCTGCACGGACGACCCCTGGCAGCGTGTTTACCGCAGGCGGCAATCTCTTAACGTTCTCGATGTTGCCACAAGCATCCGGCATTGCGATAGCTGGCCAAACACTCAGGCCTGGTTCGGCTGTCACGGTCAAGGGTGAGTCACTGAGCTTGCCACCTGGTGGTTCTGCTATTGTAATCGATGGCACCACAACGGCACTGGTTATGCAAGAGTCGCAGGCCAATGTTCTCACTGTGGGCAATACTCTCTTTTCGTACTCGGTTCTGCCGCAATCTTCAAGCATTGCAATTGCAGGACAAACGCTCAAGCCTGGCTCAGCAGTCACTGTCAACGGCGAAACACTGAGCCTACCCTCGGGTGGTTCTAGCGTCATCGCTGTGAGCGGTGCTACCGCCACGACGGAAGGCATCGGGGAGCGATCATGAGCGGGATTGGCGGTCCCACAAGCGTGCAAACGTATAGCCCGATTACAGGCAGCTCCACACCGAAAGCCTTCACCGGCGCAGCAAATCGACATCTTCATAACACTGCTCATCTCGCGGTGTCGTTAGGCGCATCTCTTCTATCTCTAGCTCTTCTATAGGGGTTCTAATCAGTTTGTCCAATTCGTCCTATCCGCGCCGCTTCACCCCTCCTCTTTTCCCACTACGTGCTGACTCTAGCATCCCTGAAAAGAATTGCCCTCCCCTTGCCCCGCCAACGGATTCCCTCTCCGTCGCCCGCTCGCGCGTCAATCCTCGTCATACCGCACTTCTCGTAGAAACGCTCCTTGCCCTCCGCACTGATGATGCTGACAGCAACATTCTCGGCGTCTGCGCGATCAAGACCCCATTTCACGAGCTTAGCTCCATGGCCGTGGCCTTGGTAGTGCGGATCAACGGCGAGCCATGTGAGATCGTAGCATTCTCTCCTCTTGCCTGTCCCATCCATCAGCACGCCAATCTAGCATCCAAAGCTCGCAACACGTGCAGGCCATGGCGAAGAAGGAAACCCCCCCAAAAAAAAGGAAGCAGAGGAAAGACTGAAGCTGAAAGATGGACATTACCTTTCCAGTGATGGGCAATAAACGGATACCCCTCTCGAGACAATCCTCCATCTTCGGATCCGCAGCTCTATTCCTCAACCCCTCCCTCTCCAACTCCGCCTCCACCTCCTCGCCCCTCTTCTTCTCCACCTCCTCCATTCCCGGCGCACCGGCACCACCCTCTCCTTTCCGCATCCACTGCGCCATCCCCGTGACCACCTCGCCCTCCTCCGGATCCTGCACCGTCGTCACGAGGAAGTGGTTGAAGGGAAGATCCCACCCCTTGCGCAGGCGCTTCAACCAATACAGATGTACGTCCTCTGGATACTGGTTTCGGTTCGGATGGATCCAGTCCCCGAAGAGCTCGTCGTCGAAAAACGCGGTGGCGGCCAGCTGGGACATGCGGATTTGATCCGCTGGGGTGGCGGGGCGGATGGACATGCTTGCAACGCGCCCTGCGACCAGAGTGGTGTGTCTTGCTCTGATGTTGCTTGTGCGCGGAATTGGGAAATGTGTATGTTCTAGAAAAAGGGAAGGGGGCGCGGGCTTACATGATTGTTTTGTTGCTATTGAAGTTCAAAAGTGGAGGTGTTGTTTGACTCGCAAGTTGACAGCTTGGCGGTCCAGAAGTCGCCCCGGGTAGGGCGGTTGGCGGTGCGCCCCGTTCTAGAAAGGGCAGGTATAGGCGAAAAGGCTTGGTGTGGGCATGTCCGTGTCTGCTCTGCTCGTACACCACCGTCGCCAAGCGATCGGCACTCTATGTTCGTACCAACTGCTTTCCAGCGCTGTCTATGATCGTTCGTATACACGTTTCATTGACATCACTCGGAACTAGATATTCATTGCACTGCCGGCGGATCCCTGATCTTCCCTAACGCTGATTCTATCCATCTCGCCGCCGCTGCCTTGTTCTCCTGTATGATGGCGTTGCGGCGCTGGACCACCTTGTCCTTCTTTGCCTGCCTCTCTTTCGGTCCTAGTGCCAGTACCCTTCCGACAACATCGAAATCGCTCTCGGTGTCGTTCTGTAACCAAATGTCCTCCTCGCGCAGGTAGTTGTATGTCTCCAACATTCTGCGTGTTGCGATAAGAGGTGTGCCTGAGATCAGACTTGCCGGCACGCTGCTGCTGGCTTTGCGGTCGTAGTAGGTGTCGGACGCGAACGCTGGAAGGAGAGCGAAGGTGCGAGAGAGGATGCCGTAGAAAACCGGGTAGTCGACGCTGTCGTCGAAGACGACATTGGCTTGGAGGGGTTCCGGTACTGGTGGACGCCAGCCGGCCGTGTTGTGCCCAATGAGATGGAGTGTGATGTTCGGTTCCGATGACTTCACGTTTGGAGAAGTCTCCGGGGTCCTTTCCTTTTTGGCGGCGAGAAACGATTCCAGGTGCTCGAAGATGCGGTTGTAGTCACGACGAAGAGGGTCATAATCGCCTTGCAGGGCGAAACTCAGATCTTCGTTCGCGCCGCGTGCGTTGTTGGATTCTACAGGAAAGACGGGGACGATTGTGCGAATCGTCACGTTGACTCCAGCAGGTACGTTCCAGTATGGGATGGCCTCCTTTTCGAGAAACTTCGCGGTGTGTTCGCTCAGCGACACCATGTCCACCATCCCCTTCTTGACCCAAGGCATGATGTTCCTCTGCTGCTCGGTCCCATTCCAACGATCCGCGTGGTGGACGACACAGAAGAGGTACGTGTTGCCTCTCGCAAGCAGCGTGTCGAACTGCTCCTTCAACTGAATGGAATCCAGTTCACACGTGGTGCTAACAAGAATGTGCGGCTCGGGCACGTCCTCATGCGCCATCAGCTGCTGGAACGGCGCGAAATCCGCAAGTGGGTAACTGAGCTCGAACTTGTCGAGGATGCTCTTGATGCCATATCTCTGAGCGTGCTGGTATAGCTCGAGCTTGACGTTGGGTTGCGCGCCGAACGTGTTGATTAGCGCGGCGCTGACTTCATCGTGAGTACCGGTGACTTCTGTGATGGCGACGCGGACCTGCTTCTCGAGCTGTATACGCGTCCACACGTTGTCCAGGAAAAGGTCCTTGGCGTCGTCCTGCGAATCCTTGGGTGAGGTGCTGGTGCTTGTACCCCAGATCTGACTCGTTGGGATGTACGTGCGGCCGGCTGCGCTGCTGCTAATGGCGAGGTAAGTGACAAAAAGACAATCGCTACAGAGGCAACGAGAAGGTAATTGAACCGGCGCATTGTTTACTCGCAGCAGCAGAAGAGACAACACAACGGCCATCAAAGGGCCAGGGAGGCTGGGTGATCATGGTCTTTTAGCCTTACAGTGACACCTGCATGCCGCTCTCTTTGTTCCCTTGCAGTGGCCGGGTACAGGACAGGTTATCGGGCTGATTTGTGCTCGGTTAGGCCGCCTGTGAGCACCGAGCAGGATTTCCAGCACTTCCAGGATTTCCAGCATTTTCGGAGCTGCGGCATGATGCGGTATGTTGTATCAGCAAGGGACTAATCACAAGCGGTTCTGCGATAGTATAGATTGCGTGGCCCACATGGGTTGTCTCGCGACTCGTATTCAACGCGGGGATCCGCCATTGCCATGCAGTACCTCTATCTCGGCAGCCATGGCATTAGAAGAGGATATCAGGAAGAATCCCTTCCAGTTGACCATCCCACTCCAAGCACGCGAGTAGTTGAAAGTGGGGAAAACTGTCGGCTGTTATGGTTCTGAAGTTTGACATCTTGGCGATTCTGCAATCCCGGTTCATCTCGTTTTCTTCCGCTGAAAAACTCCGAGTCCGACGGTACTACACATGCACTACCGAGTAAACACCGCCAGCGGCTTAGACGCTGATACGGATGTGACACAAGCTCTATCGTCCAGTCTTCTGCAAGCATTCTGCAATGTCTCGGATACATTCCTCACACCAGAAGATCCGGCTTTTCGGCAAATGGAAAGCCGCGGATAACATTGGCTATTTTTATCTACGACAGACCACCTCTCCCGCCTCCAAGTTTGCAATATGATAAGGGAGCTGAAGCCACTAGAGGCCCCAAGACCCACTGCCTCTTGAGTTGTCAAGCGCCCATGGCAAGATTGGAACCATGTCTGGCCTGACAAAGATCGTTGAAGTAATCATCGCCAGACCAATCTTGCCCCAAAACTGTCTACAGAAACCCACATGTAGGATACTTTCACGGCTGCACAGACAGATATTTGTAGCCCTTCCAAGGAGACCTCGACAGGTCTCCCTAGCAGGGAGTTTTATTTGTTTTCACCTCTCTCTTCCTTACCTCAATCCAAACCAGAGACGCAAGAGAAAGCGTCTTACCGTTCCGACACCCAACTACCCAACGGAAACTCACAACCTGAACCGGAGATCCTATCTCCACCAAGACCACCCATCGTTCAATCTCCGGCCAATGCAGAGTTCCAGAGCTCAGCCACGCAGAAGCCTTCAAATCTGCACATCCACCCCCAGCGAAGCGAACGCCTCACGCACCTTCGCACCATACCTTCTCCTGTCGTCCTTCTTAATCACCCTCCATCCCTTCGCCTGAATACCGTTACCGATCCTCAGCATGTTGAACACAGCCCTCATCACCGGCCTCGGAACCTCGAACCGATCCGCCAGATCCTCGACTGCGAAGGTGATACGCTTTGTCATGGTGCTGGGACTCGTTATCGGGTCTTCGCTGCACGACACGAGATACCGCGAGACGCGATCTCGAATGTCACTGTTGCCGTAGTGCAGCGCAACGCGCACCAGGTTGCCATAGTACAGCGCCTCCGGGTGGTTGTTGAAGATCCGGTCAGGCGCGGTTGCGAGCGGGAGTTCGTTGTGCATGACTGCATGCTGGACGGACTGGACACGAGTGCGATGGGTACGTCCCGGGCGGGCGTGTCGGGTTCGCTGTCCGTGTAGTCAGCATCAGAATCGTCGTCACATTCCGGCGATGATGATACTGACTCTTGGAGCGGGTTGGTCGGCTTTGAGAGCCCGTACCAGCAGTGGACGATTTGACCATCGCGCTCTTCCAGCTTATGGGCGAGCCAGATGGTTATTGTTGGCTGCGCCTCCACCCACGATCCCAAGTTGTTTGGCTGGCCGTGGTAGGTAGGGAACGTCACGGCATGATAACAAGCCAAGCTGGGATCGTAGAAAAGGATACCGAGTTGAAGGTGCGTCTGCTCACCTCCCTGCTCCTTCATGAAAGTCGAAAGCGTGCACAGCAATGCTCTAGCCGACTCGATCGTGATCTTGCTCTTGTCCACGAACTTGCTCAACTGTCCCGCATTCATCCTCTCATGCAGCCCCAACCCATTCTCAAGCCGGGCCACAAGCGCGAAAGCTCGCGCATAGTTGTGAAAGACATTACCTTGATGCAGCTTGTACAGGCTCTTGGGCTGTAGCAGCCCCTTTTCCGCATCGGTGGCAATGTTACAGAGACTGGTGCTGAGCGGTTCGTACGCGGCGTAAGGGCCCTCGGAGACCTCCTTCTGAGTGCGCGCGCCTTTAAGGACGACGTCAAAAAGTGTCGCAAGCGCTGTCTTTGTGCCACAGACCGGCACGAGACCGCCGGTGCCGTTGATGAGGTCCGCAATCTGTAATACCGTCTTGTTGTTGTCCTTTGGGAGTCTGACTGGGACAAGGTTGTTCAGGGTATCCTCGTCCGCAGGGGAGGATGAGGCAGTGGTATCAGCATCATTGCCGGCCGAAGACTCACCAGGAGCAGTTTCGAGGCTTCTGACGAATCGAGTAGGACGCGTCATGCTGTAGGGTGCGTAGCATCTGGAAGCGGATCGAGTGGTCGGCATGCTTGGTGTGTGAGAAAGAAGGTAGCCGTTGGTTTAATCCGACGACCGCAAGACTTGCGTTGAACTGGCAAGCCTGAAATAGGTAGAGACCAGACATCATGGATGGAATGCATTGTTTCTGGTGTGAAAGGCACGGCAAGCGAATGCGATAGGGTGTTGCTGGTATAAAGAAGGTGACAAAAACTCAATGGGTGAACAAAGCCAGAACAAGGCGACCTTTCACTACAACGAAAACAAAAGCGTGTGAAACAACTGAATGGTATACTTCCAAGCCGGTCTAGGTGACAAGAGCATTGCTGTAACATGGTCTGGTACGGTGGAGCATATTTGTAGGCCGCTACGTGTAAGACGCTTTCCTTGAAGAAACCGTCATGCATGCCAAAGTCTAGAAGACTGTACGGCCAGAATGCGTTTGTACGGGAAAGTCTGTTCGCGGAGGTAGAAAGTTGGTAGCAGCAGGCCATGGACCGAGACGAAGACAGCAGAGGTATGACAACATCGGAACACAGTCCATAGCCAAAGTTGCTTACATCTTATAGGCGCGCTGCTTGCGATAAAGAGGCCATCCCTTAGCAAAGCATGGACTAACTAGCTTCACCGCTCTCGTTAGTGATTCCGCGAGATACATAGGCCTTCACCGCTCTAGTCTGATTTCGCACGACAGGTGCCAGAACACCACCCTACCTCCACTAGCCTCCACCAATGTTCCATTGCTCAACCCAGCTGCGCGCGCTGGTCTGCGGAGGAGCGGCGTGTTCCTGCAGGTATCCAGCTAGAGTGACACTGGGCCAGTATACAAGTATGACGAATCTACATTCTGACTGGCGGCGACGACGACGACGACGACGACGACGACGATAATGTGGGATAGAAAGGCGAGGAAGAAAGGAGCTGAATGGAGTCTGAAGTCCATCCTGTCTTGGCAAGCCGTTCCTCTCCGCATTGTCACATGTCAAACTTCCTTCCTTCCTTTCCACTCCGTTGTCGTCTCTACACTCTCCACTCCACCCAGCAAATATTGAGCCATCAATGCCTCCCATGCCCGCGGCGCATGCTGCTCAATACAGCCCGTCGAAATGCCTAGCCTGTTAAACCTCCTAGGCATCCCCATCCTCCTCCTCGTCTCCCTCCCCTCGCCATCTTCGCCGCCTTCACCACATCCCTCGCCTTCACTACCCTCCTCCTGCGCGTGCTCGTCGTGTACGTCGAACTCGGGCTCGCCCTCCTCCAAGCCGCCATCAGCCCCTCAACTTCGACCACCCAGGGTTTCTCAGCCCTCAATCTCTCACAATCACCCCTCCGCGAAGTGAGAGTTACAAGTAGACGCAGCAGCACGACAGGGACACCCCCGAAGAAAACCTCCAGTTTCGCATCCCTGGCCGGCAGCGGCACGAACCGTGACTACGAAGGCGTTGGCGGTTGGCGCTTGCCAGGGAAGGAAGAAGAGGAGGATGTGTGGCAGAACATGAACTCGAGGCTTGAGTTGCCCGCTACACCACGGCGACATCGGCGCAGTCTTACTGGTGGAAGTCAAAGGGTCGTGTTCAGTTTGACACCTGAGTCGGGTCGTTCGCCGGGTATTGTAAGGACGAGGACGCCAGGGACGGCGAGCCCGGAGGGTTACTTCAGTATGCCGCCTGTGGCTGCGGGGTTCACGACGGCAATGCTTCAGAATGCTGCTGGGAAGGGTGAAAGAGAGGGTGGGGTGGGACGTGAGGAGAGGAGTAAGAGTTCTAGTGGGAGTAGTGCTACGAGTAATGGATCGAAGGGGAATGGAAGGGGTTGGTCAAGACAACGGAGATGGGTTGACGCTGGATTCATACTTGGACACTTGATATTCGGTTCCGACGCTTGTAGCGAGGATTGTTCACCCTTTGGACACCAGCGGAAGTTCTGGTGCAACGAGTGGGCCCCGTGTGGCGCGGAGTGGAATGGGTCTCGCTCCGGATCCAGCCCTTCCGTGAGGTTGGTTTAGCTTCTGGCAGTCCTGGGGACCCCGACAACGCGACCCATATACCTGCTCCGAACCTGCACCAACAGAGGCGGCGAAAGCGTAGCGTGGTAAACATTCCGTTATGACCCTTGTACCTACAGTCAGCACATGAAAACTCACCTACGGAGGACCCAAACCCAAAACCGCCAAGTGGCTCTGATCATCGCTACAAGAACACCCTTCGATGGTTTATGGCCTGAAATTGAGACGAGATGGGCGGAGAAAGAGCTGTAAATATCCTGCTCAAACTGCACTAGCAGAGGCGGCGAAGGCTAGCGTCATGACATCCCCTACTCGAATTGTCAGATGTACGGTGACTTACGAGCATTCAAGGACACAAGGATTGTAGGGCAAGAGCGTCTTCGATCAACGGAGAGAGACAAGCTAATTCAGGCCTCGCCCTTTAGCCCTCAGAGATCAATCCTCTGCAACAACTTCCTACTCCCATGATGCTTCCTCCTCCTCTCACGTCCCTCTCCCTCTCTCCCCCATCCTCATCCTCAGCCTCACCCGCCTCATACGTCCCCTTACCTCTCGGGTTCATAGTGTCATCGGCGCACTCTGCAAACCCATTCTTCCTCTGTCCATCATGCGTGATAACAGCACAGTAGACGGCGCTAGAGTAATCATCGGCAATACTTCCGATGACGATGCGGTCGGCACCCGGGCTCTGACCGTCGTATGCGCGGCCGGTGCGCGTGATGGGAAATTCGAGGTAGGGGGCTTGTGCGTGCTGGAAGGTGAAGTGTTCGTAGTCGTTGTAGGCGTGGGGGTACTTGTCGCGGCCTAGGAGCGGATTGTGAGGGTTGAGGAAGGTTGGAACTTGTGCATGGAGGGTGAAGGGGCGACGAGAAGGAAGGAAAGAGGGATGACGATGAGGGTATGTAGGAGAGCAGAAGGAGGAGCGAGGACGGGATTGGCAACTGAAGGTGAGCGAGCATATGTGGACATACCGACAGTGCGACCCTCAGAGGCCAGACGAAGCGCCTCCGTGGCAGCGGTGTTGATGTCTGAGCGATTGTATGCTGTGCCATCGCAGTTGCAGCCCGTAGGCTCGTAATAGATCTCCACGCCCGACATTGTGTATTCTCGGTTCGTGTCTCTCTCTTGAGACAAGGAGATAGCTAAAAAAGTTGAAGGAGAGAGGAACAAGACAACTACCTCGATCTCAACAGCCGGCAGCTGGTTTTATATACACCCTACCCGATGACTACGCAGCTACAGGACCCCACTATCATATCACGCCCCCATCCACGTAAGCTCCGAATGAAACAGTTGCAGGCCCCATTGCCCTGGATTTGAGACGGATGCTACAAGACCAAGGCATGAAACAAAGAAAACCAGAAAGCTGGGCAGTTGGAAGATAAACGTGCCTGAGCTTGGCGTCCGATTGGTATGGCAATCGTCAAACCTTCCTGCATGATGCACACAAGCTACCCGCTGTTTCATGCCACTACTGCAGATTAGGGCTTGTTGATGCTTGCTTGCGTGACTTAGTGGAGCTTGTTCTTTGTTAGCATAGGGAATGGGCTGACCCCCTTGATAGCGGGACGTGATGCGGTTGTTGCAAAAGCCAGGTACAAAACGCGCAAATAACGGTGTATACCTCCTGCCCATCCGCACCAGTATAGGCGGTGAGGGATCGCATGAGGGCTATCAGCATAGTACTCCAGCTCTAGGTGGCCATTGCCCTGCTGGCCAATACTCCCGGCCAAGTGCGGAAAGCCGTGCAGAGGCAGACAAGAACGAACGAATAGCCGTGTTCCCTATCTGTGTTCCCTACCTGTGTTTTGGGGGACTCTTTTAAGACTACCGAGACATACGAAAGACATGTAGTTGTGCCGATGGATGGGATGTTGGTGGGAAGAAGAATTTATGCTCGATGCTTTGAGTGATGCTACAACGCCTTGGCAGGCCGTGCTTCTCCCATGATGTATGACCATTATAGCTTGTGTTTGTCATCATTCCGTCTTCTTCATTGAGGACCTGATGTCTTATATCTCATCTCATGGACATGAAGTCGAGAAATATTCGGGCGTCCCGAGTCGCGTACTCGGGCAGCTCAGTTGGGTTCGTCAGCTGAGACGCCGCAGCGCTCAATGTCAGCTGAATGGCCGATGCTGTGGTCCCGCATGATGCTCCCTTACTCTATCAAATTCACTTGCACTTTAAGGTAGGCAGCAAGGAAACAGAGACACGGAAACTCCTGTTACAGCTTGTGTGGCTGTGCTAAAGGGCAGCGCTTATAACACACCGAACCTCGCCTGTAAGCGCCGTACAACTTCCGCATATACAACCCACCTTTGCATACGTTCCTTGCTTCTATCTACTTTCAGTTGCGCATCATGTCCGGTCAGGAGTACTACAATGGTGGTGGCCATTACCAACAACCACCGCAACATTCCTACGACCAACAAGGACAGTATGGAGCACCCCCACCTCAGGGCTACCCTCCGCAGGATGCGTACGGCGGACAGCACTACCACCAACAGGCACAGGTAAAGACTGTTACGCTGTGTACATGAGGCGGAATTGACAGGATCCAGTATCAACAGCCACAGCACCATTACCAGTCCGACCAGTACCAGCAGACACCTTATCCTCAGAGTAACGACCCCTACCAGCAGAATCCCCACTACGATACCCACTCTCCCGTGCCCAGCTACAACAACCAGGTAGCACCGTATCCGCAGGACGATCACACACGCGGTTACTCCCCTACCCTCACCATCAGCAGCAGCACCAAGGCTATGCGCCGCCTCCTCTGAGCGCCGGGTACGATCAGCCAGGCTACAGTCAAGGCGCACCATCCTACAGCGACCACCACCAGAAGAACGACTACAGAGACCAGGGCCCGGGCGGAGCAGAAGGAGAAAGAGGGCTCGGTGCGACACTGATCGGCGGAGCTGGCGGTGCGTTTCTGGGACATGAGCTTGGAGGAGGCGCGCTGGGCACCATCGGAGGGCTCATCGCAGGTGCTATCGGCGCCAACGCCCTGGAGAATAGACACGAGAAGTATGTACTATCTCTAACCCCTGAAACTGCAACTGCCCGAGTTAATTTTCGAGTCACAAGAGCGAACACTCGAACAAAGCATGCTAATACCAATGCTTCTGCAGGAAGAAGAAGGAGAAGAAGCACAAGAAACGCGACAGCGATTACAGCGGCCTTGTTTACGGCAGTTCAGCGGCTATGGGTGGTTTGTACCCACCCAGTCACGGCGGCCACAGTAGCCATGGACACCACAAGCACCGCAAGCACCACTCGAGATCTCGCAGCAGAAGCAGGCGGAGCAGTAGCAGCAGCACCAGCAGCGACTCTGATTAGCTTGTTCACTCTTATGCATATCGCTTCCAAGAGACCGGCACCTGCAACGACGGACGATCCGATGCATTCGGAGGGTGAAGGGCGGTCTTATGAATTAACGATGGGTTTGTGGGTTTCCGCAGTGAGATACCTCTTTACGTTACCTCAATATTCCACTCCTACGGATTCGTGCGCGTGATTGCTCCCACCTGCTGTTATCTCAGCATTCCTTGACCAATGTAGGGAGGCGCATGTCTTGTCGCCTCATGTACAGAGGCATCGCCACATTCCCAAGTTGTTATCACGTCTTTCCCTCGCTCTAAAAACTTCCTTTACATACGCATGAGGCGGCACAACTGTCTCTGACATCTCACAACATCGTCAGAATGCCATTCGACGGACTTGCAGCCTTCCTGAACGAACTCCATCCACGTCCGATAACTCACTAACAGCCAAGGCAATGCACCACGGAATCTCTCTGATGAGGCACGCAATAACGGTGTGGTTAATAGTCTGAATCTCCATAAAGTTCTACCTCCGTCTTTACTACCTCTCTGGAGCAACCCCCGGCCCTCGTCAGGTTAAAGGGCCTCCGTTACGACTTCACCATGTGCTTCGCAACACCAGGATTAGGCTTCTGGTAGAACTGGCTCATCTTGTACTGCGTCTCGCCTTCGTATACCGACAATTCTTCCAACGCCTGTCTGCCTTCGCGCTCGATCGTCTGTCGGATTTCCTCGGAGCGAGGCGTTATGGAACACTTGAACGGTTCTGGACGCATGTTCAAGCCGTTACTACAACTAGGAGTCAGCTCATTACTGCCTTCACACACACCACAAACCACTCTCAGATCGCCTCTCGTATGATGAAGCAGAGAGGAGGAAGGAACAGTAAGGCACTACTTACGTGTAAGCAAAGATGTCGACGGGGATTTCGTTGCCGTTCTCGTCGCGGGCTTTTTGGATGTTGAAAGCCCACAGGAACCGCGCGATGCTGATGAAGGTACCCTGTTCGGCCAGGCCCTGACCGCTGCAGACTCTACGTCCCCAGCCGAAAGTCATGTAGCCCTTCTCATTAGGGAAGGGACGTGAATCGGGGCTGTCTTTCATGTAACGGTCCGGGTTGAAGCGGTCTGGGTCAGGGAACTCCCGCTCGTTGTGGTGGATCGCCCAGCTGTTGACTGCGTTAGCAATCTCGCTTCATCATGTAAGAGATCGGGATCGGCGTGCAGGATGGTGACACAAAAGACAGTACTTACGTGTTTCCTTGCACCCATGTCTGCTTGGGAATGAGATAGCCGTTCCAGTAATCGTCTTGGATGGGCGCATGAGGTTGACCGCCGATGATGGCGACCGACCGCCACCGCAGGACTTCCTTCATGAACGCCTTTACGTATGGCAAGTTGGGCTCGTCGTCCCATGTCGGGCTCCGGTGCGGTCCGACGACGCGGTCCAACTCCTCCCATGCACGTGGTAGCGTTTCTGGGAAAGCACAGCACGCAAGCGTAAACGTGACGAGTGTAGAACTCGAAGTGTCACTGCCTGCACCAAAGAGATTACCCGTCAGGGATGCAATCTCGTTCTTGTCCAGGTTGTACTTTGGCGCCTCGCGGAACAGGTCTTTGACATAGCACGGCTCCTTGTCCGAGTTCTTGACCTCGTCCGCCAGCGCGTAGTAAAACGCCGTTCCACGTCCTCCGTTACCGAACGGCTTCAGCCATGGCGCGATCGACTTTGGGAACTTGGACAGCACAGGGAACGTCTCCATGACCATGGGGAAGCTGGTACTGGGTACGTTGAGTTCGGCGGCGCGCTGCATAACAGCCAAAACCTCAGTGATGAGCGGGTCTTCAATGTCGCCAACGCGGCGTCCGAATCCGATAATGGATACCACGGATGTAGCGTATCTTTCCATGTGCGTCACATACCGCTCTGGATTGCGCAGTGTGTCGTATGCCATGACTCGGCTCTCGTTGTTCTGGAAGTCACGATACTTGCGCACCTGTTGCAGGCCGACGCCCATGTGCGTGAGCTTGCGGTGCACCCGCCACCGGTCGCCGTAGTACATGTTGACCAGGTTGGACTGGCCGATGCCCGTCAGTTCGGCGAACACGAGCATGCGTGGTCGCGATGCGTATATGCCGGCTTTCTTGTCCAGGAGCTCGGAGGCTGCCCAGGCGTCGTTGATCCAGACGGTCGGGTTACGTCCGATCCAGAAAGTGATAACCGGCGAGTTGTGCTTCTTCGCCAGTTCTTCGAAATATAGCCATGGTTTGTTCTTGGGAAGAGAGTATGTGTTGCCCACGATAGGGAGCGGCAGAGGGCCCGGGGGCTGGAGACATTAGCATGTCGCAAAGATTTTTCAACGCAATGGCTCACCATTTTCTTGTGCATGTAGAGCATCCATGAGTAGTCGGCTAACAGCAAGGCGAATGCGGTTCCCAGCAGCGTAAGCAAGACGGTGCCCGCTCCATACTTGGACGCCGCGTCACTGAGCTTGAGCAGCGTCAAGCCCTCTACGATCGGTCTGGCATCCATCACTAGAACTCTATTACGAGAAGACTATGTCGATGTAATGAGTGTAATTCGTGTGAAGCAGTCGCGAACCAGGCCAAATAAAATTACCCTACCCTACCCTACCATACCATACCACTTGGAGATGCCACCAATAACCATGGCCCCACCGGATTTTGCGGCGCGTCTCCTCCTCTGCCATACTACGGTACGGCAGTCGTGTGCACGAGATAAGCGATCCTCATACGGGAATTGCACGCAGTAAGGAGTCGAAGTGGATCTGTGGGACTCGGGCTCGTATCAAGTGCGGGAGGGAGGACTCGTGGCCAAGGTGCGGGATCTGTCCGCGATGGGGGCGAGAAAACCTTAGCCCGTTCGTCTATTGGACGAGACCAGGGTGATGTATCAAGGTTGGTCGTCTCCGAGGGCACAGGGTCGCCCACCTGTCAAAAGCGGGACGGTCGACTGGGGATACCTTGGCCGGGATGGCCGGGGTGCGGAGGCGTGTGGAGGTGGGCGTGGAGAAGTCGTTGGGGTAAATCGTGGAGCAAACGAACGCGAATGACTCGAGCGCTGGCAACCACTCGTCTGCTGAGCACTACTGGCCGTTTAGCCTGTATACCAAAAACGGACTTGGTATCGCTTGTCTGTTCTCGTCGGGGTTCGCCCAGAAATATTGTTGCTAGATAAGAGGCATTCAAAAAAACAGCAATCCTTGGTGTTCCTCAATAACAGGGCATTGATATGGCTGATACAGCTAGAAGACCTTCCAACCGAGCCGAGACACATTGATGCCCGTTCAGCCTGAGTGACACTGTGACCTCCAAAGAGCAAGACCCGCGTCCAGCCCTTGCAGCTGCATGGAGCGCCGCCCGGTCTGGGTGGCTTGCCATGGCTAGACCGCCTCCAGATCGGCAATTGCTACTGCACCTCACCCATGCTTGTCAGTATTACAACACACCTTTTTCATCTTCCCCATCTCCTAGCAGTGAGTTTTTGTCTATATCTTAGGGTGCTCCACTACCCCAGATTTCCCCGGACACTCTCTTCCAACTCTATCCTCCCTCAGCTTCCTCTCCCTCTTCCTCGACCCACTCTTTCTGGCTGAGTTGTTGAGCTTTCGAATTGTTTGTCCATCTCGTCTTCAAATCCATCAATCGAGACACATTCTCTATCAGAACAAATCCGTTAGCACAATGGCGCCAAAAGGTGACCTTGCCGGTATCGGCGAGAACTGGAAATGTGCGCTCGCCATCCTGCTGGTGTCGATGTCGCCGTTCCAGTACGGTATCGACTTCAGTTTGATCGGTGGTATCCAAGCCATGAAAGGTTTCCTCGAGGTATGCGCGTTCTGTCGTGAACCAGCAGGCTGCTTCTTACTAACCACGATCAGATCTTTGGCTACGAATGCCCAGAATGTCCCGGCGGATGGAACATCACACCAGAACGTCAGCAGCTCATCTCGTCTCTCATGACCCTCGGAGCGGTCATCGCCTCCGCTTGCGCCGGTCCCATTGCCTGGAAGCTCGGCCGTAGGTGGTGCCTCTGGCTCGCGTGTCTGGGGTGCGGTGTCTCGAACGCCATTATGATGGGCACTCAGAGCATTGGTGTCCTCTACCTAGGACGTCTGCTTCTTGGTCTTGCAAACGGCATCCTCATGACCTTCTCACAGCTGTACATTCAGGAAACCGCACCGGCACGGTACCGTGGTCTAGCCTTGGCTGCATTCCAGTTCTGGACCAGTGCAGGATCGCTCGTCGGCACTGTTGTTGATAACTTCACGGCCAAGTTGCCCGGAAGGCAGGCATATATCGTGTCGCTGGCGCCTATCTATATCGTTCCTTTCGTCATCACCTGTGGACTGTTCTTCATTCCGTAAGTTCCACAGACTACGATTCTTACTTGGTGCGCTTTGCTGATTCTGTCAATAGCGAATCGCCTCGCTGGCTGCTGGAGAAGGGCAGGCGCGATGAAGCACTCAAGTCTCTTTTTGGCTGCGTCCAGACCGTGATACCGTCGAGGGCGAGCTGCTCGAGATGGAAACCTCCATGGAACAGGAAAAGGCTCTCTCAAGTGGCGTGTCCGTCTGGGACATGTTCAAGGGCACTGACCTGCGTCGAACCCTTCTCGCTGTTGGTGCCATTAGCACGCAAGCCGCCTCTGGCGCCATGTTCATGATTGGTGAGTACTTCCCCGATAGTTACATTTCACCGGACCATGGACTGATCCCGACCCTAGCATACGGCACATACTTCTTCGAGATGGCTGGCGTCGGCTCACCTTTCGAGAACTCTTGCATCCTGACCGGCGTCGGTGTCGTCGCTATCATCATCAACACCCTCGTGATCACAAAGTTCGGCCGCAGACGTTTCTTCCTGATCACGGGCCTCGTCATTTGCGGTTTCATCCAGCTCGCCGTCTCCATCGTCTACACCGTTGCACCCGGCACGAAAGCTGCAGGCAAGGCCATCGTGGCGCTCGGCGTCCTGTACATCGTCGGCTACAACGGCATGATCGCCACCTACGCCTGGCTCTGTGGTGGCGAAATCCCATCCCAGAGGCTGCGCTCTTACACGTTCGGTCTTGCGACATCGGTCGCTTTTCTCGGTGCTTGGCTCGCCACGTAAGTTTTCCCTACTTACTTGCCCTTATCTCTCGCTCCTACTGACACTGTTCCCAGTTTCACAGCCCCATACTTTATCAACCCCGCCGCCCTGGGCTGGGGCCCCAAGTACGGTTACATCTGGTTCCCGTCCTGCCTCCTCGCCGCCGTCTTCGTCTGGTTCTGCATTCCCGAGATCAAGGACCGCACCCTCGAGGAGATCACCGAGATGTTTGAGGCTCGCCTGCCAGCGAGGAAGTTCGCCGGCTACAAGTGTGTCGGCACTGGAAGGTACGAGGGTAAGCTGGACGACGAGAAGGAGAAAGAGATCAGTACCGTCGAGGAGGTTGAGATCGTGTACGGGGACAGGCACGCGACGCTGAACCCGGCGACGGAGACGGCCATTGCTATCTCGTAACTGCTGAGTAGTTCGAGTCAAGGGCGTTGTATTAGACGTGTGGTGGGGCGCCTAGCGTTCCGGGGCGGAGTCCTGGAATGTGATGGTGCGCTTGAGTGTGTATGGAAATCTTGATGATCTGATCCAGAGTAATGCGGGATCTGGTAATGGAATTGTACATCTTGCTCAAGCCTCCATTCCCGTTTCACGTTGGTATTTCCGTGTGTATGGGCCCGGTAAAAACCTACGCATCGACGAAGGGGCTTGGTAATCCACGGAAATGTGATGGTCGCGGACGTACAGAATTACGCATCATGAACAGCGGCCACGTGAAAGTGTCAATACTAGGGAATGTTCGTGATTCCGCTAGGTAGAACCATTCTGGGTCTTGCTCTCACCTTTCCCACCCGTAAGCTCCTCACTCAGAGTCCACAGCCTTCTAGCCAGATCAGGACTACTGGCATGCGGGACAGCATCCACAAGTTGACAATCGCTCAAAAGACGCCGTGATTCCCCGTGTCCAGCGCGGGATCGAGCGCCGCCACCAAAATGGTGGAGGTGCCTTGGTCATGTGACCGCCAAAAACCCGCCGTGCCCTCGATGATGGCCTCGTCCTCCGGCGAGAGATTGCGTGAGAGATCTGTGTGAATTGCTAAGGGCAGTCAACATAGATGCACTCGCCTCTGGTTTTCGCGCCAGTCGGTACAGTTTACTTACAGCCAGGATGAACGGCATAACTTCGAATGCCTTCGGCTTCCAATCGCTCCGTTAGTCCTATGGAGAACAAGATGTTCGCAGTCTTGCACTGTCCGTAAGACAAAAATCCCGAGTAAGGTTTATCCGCTTTGGGTAGGAAGTGTTCTGGGACCCAGCTCGCAGGTTTCTCTTCGTCAGGCACCTCCTTGCCCTCGAAGTTGTAGTCGTGGAAGCGGATCGGGGACAGCCGATGCCCTTGGGAGGTCACGTTCACTACTCTAACGGCACCTTTGGGCGCGGATCTGGCAGCGGCCTTGAGCTGTGGCAGAAGCAGGGTGGTGAAGAGGAAGTGACCGATGTGGTTGGTTCCAAATTGCAGCTCGATGCCTTCCTTGGTCCGCAAATGCTCTGGACTCATGACTGCGGCATTGTTGATGAGGAGGTCGATGTGGTCGACGAGGTCGGCAATCTCCGCAGCGGCTTGTCGAACGGACTTCTGGGAGGAAAGGTCCAAGGAGATGACAATGGGGTTACAGTCTGAAGCTACCTGGCGGGTCTTCTCAACCACGGCTTCGACCTTGGATTTCGTCCTGGAAGCGAGGATGAGAGTCTTTGGGGAGTGGGTGGCTAGAATTGTGGCGAGAGTCTCGCCCAGCGATTTTGGGCTCACTCCGGTTATCACAACTGTATGCAATGAATACTGGTCTGTCTTTGTAGTCGGGCGTCGTGAACATACTGTTCTTCCCTCTTACCCTTTCCGCAAAGACCTTTGATACCTCAGATCCATTGGTGTACTGATCGTATTCTTTGTGTGTAGCCATTGTCTGCAGCTGTCTCAAGTAGGCTTTGGTACGCTCGAGTGCTCCAAGAACAGAACGCCTGGGATGTTCCTGTACTCAGCTGACGGCAGAAAATCGGACAAGACGTGTACGCGTATGGATCAAACCGTGCCGTATGCCATTACAAGCGAGAGACTCGGCAGTACCCTTTTAGGCGATATGGGTCAAGTGAAGCAGCACCGCACGGAACTATTCCATGGTGCTGCAAGCGGACCCATACTGTCCGAATCACATGGACTGGAACGGCAATCGATATTGTCGTGTTCCTCATGCAGCGAGTTTGAAGCAGCTATGGCTGAATCAGGAAGTGGGGCCTTTTGTTCGTGGGGTCTCCACATGCAAACAACTCCGAGAGTTGGGGTAACTTCACCCCTCGTATACCTGCATGCTCAGTGTGTACCAGGGTACCGCTATCCACCTGATCCGCCGCTTGGCCTGGCTACAGCTTCTTTGATCTTGTGTGGCAGCAGAGCGGCAGAAGTAAAGACGCTCCATTGCCGACCGTGGATCTCGACAGAGCCCAGTCCGCGGCTACGGGCCCTCGGTGCAGTTCAAATCCCGCTGTCTTTGAATAAACTGATAAAGCTGTGATACGCAGCCACTGTAAGGAACTAGATACCCTTTCCCTCTTTGTCTTGTTCCTATATATCTCGATTACACTTGTAATGGCAACCTCGATAGACTCCATGACCATTCCGGTCGAGCCACAGACCAGCACGCATACCGACGGAGCAACGGACGGCACCACTCGCCAAAGAACCGGCATCAAAGTCATTGTAGTGGGTGCAGGCTTCGGCGGCCTCACAGCAGCTATTGAGTGCCACCGACAAGGCCACGACGTTGAGATCTATGAATCGTTTAAAGAGCTCAAGCAGCTGGGCGACATCATCTCGTTTGGCGCCAACGCAGGACGAATCTTCCGCCGGTGGAAGTACGCAGACGGCTCCCGCGTCTCAGACCGCCTTCGTCCCCTTTCGATCAACCTGACTGGGTACGGCTTCAACATTCACAAGTGGACGGGCGAGTTCATCATCAACCAGGGCACGCCGCCCCAAAACCCTGAGGCGCCTGTGTTCAACGGCCACAGAGGAGAGCTGCATACTGTCGTTTTCGAGTATGCGAGAGATGAGCTGGGAATCCCGATCCACCTGAACAGGAGGATACAGAAGTACTTCGAGACTGAAAGCGAAGCTGGCATCGTACTGGACTCTGGCGAGCGAATTAGCGCTGACCTAGTCATTGGATCCGATGGTGTGCGATCAAAGGCAAGAGAGCTTGTCCTGGGATACTTCGACAAGCCGAAGCCGAGCGGTTACGCTGTGTTCCGCGCATGGTAGGTGGAGACTCCTCCCGATGTAGTAGAACCGAATGCTAAAGGATTGCACGACAGGTTCCCCAACACCGACATGATCAAAGACCCACGGACGAAGCACTTCTGCGAGAACGGCGACACCTTTAACGGCTGGATTGGTCCAGACGTGCACTTCCTGTTCTCGACGATCAAGAACGGCGCCGACTGCTGCTGGGTTCTGACACATCGCGACGATGCCGACATTGAGGAGTCGTGGTCGTTGCCTGGAAAGATGGAGGACGTCTACAAGGTAATTGAGGGCTGGGATCCACTTTGCAAGGCCATCGTGGAAAAGACGCCTTCCGTTGGTAGGTTATGATCTCCTACTGTAGAGGAGAGTATTTGAGACTGACGACCAGCAGTGGACTGGAAGCTCGTATACCGTGACCCACTGCCACGTTGGATCTCGGACCACGGACGAATAGCACTAGCGGGCGATTCTGCTCACCCTTTCCTACCCACATCCGCACAGGGAGCGACGCAAGCTATGGAAGATGGCGTGACGATCGCGTACTGTCTCAAGGCAGCTGGCAAGAACAACATCCCCGCCGCTCTGCGATCGTTCCAGGACATTCGGTAAGCCAAGTTCAACAGCCTTCTCACCCCCGTTTGCCACGGTCATTGACATTTCTCTCCAGCTACGACCGCGTGAAGGCCGTTCAAAAGACAGGCGAAACAACGCGCGACATGTGGCACAAAGCGGACTGGGACAAAGTGAAAGAGAACCCGGACTCGGTCCAAATGCCACGCGAAGATTGGATCCACGGGTTCGACGCTGAAGTCCACGCAGCAGAGGTATTCAACCAGACGTTCAAGAAATTCGCTTCCGGGTCCGGTACTGCTGCTGAGGGACAGAGTGCTGAAAACGGTGCGGCAGCTTCTACGCCTTCGGTTTCAGTGTCCGCTTAGAGAGTTTAGATGGCTTTAGATATCCCTTTGACGTCTTTCATAGTGGGTATGCATCGATGGCGCTTGTCCCAAAAGAGTTTGCTATAAGTCGATTGAAGCGGCATTTGCGCCTGCGTCTTGCGGCTAGCCTATGTTAAGATTCCGGCCGTCCACGTGAAGGGAGGACATCCCCAAACAAGCCGCATCGTTCCAGCCAGACAGCACTTGCCCAGATCCAGACCTCTGTCCCATACCCCGCATATGCAGCAGGGGTTCCCCAGACATCCATCCCGTTCCTGTTGGCTTATACCAAGCGTGGCTGCGTGGGGCTCCAGTAACGAACGTCGTCTGGCCATATTGGCGTGGCGGAATGGTTTCGAAAAAGCTGGCATGATGTGAGCACGAGGCACCCGTGTCAGCATGATCTGCCGAAGAGCTCGTATGATGGCTTGACACGACCGCAGAGCTCTGCGTAGGAGCTTCAAAAAGAGCTCCGTGGGCGCTCTGCCTAGACCCCAGCTTCCTGAGCTTCGAAAGATACCTTTATAGAGCTCTTAAGCAACCTTGCCTTCTGTCGCGTTGTTGCTGGTAACATCTTATCTGAAAAAGAACACTGGAAAGGCTCGAAGCAATGTCTGGCTCTATTCATCGAGTCTCGACGTCCGAGATGGACAATATTGAGAGCAAGCCTGAACTCACGCACACGAAGTCTACGGGTGCTATAACAATCTCACCTGAGCTGTTCGAAAAGGTTCTCCTCCTCCCAGCGTCCAAGTCCCACCATCTCCCCTGTCTCATGCTCCATGGAGATTGCTTGACTCCTGACCCTTCTGACCCTTTCTGCTGTAGCTCTACCTGACGCCGAAAGTTCCTCATGTCGGGGACAACTACAAACGCTTTGCGAATCCGACGCCAATGGGCTTTGTCGGGTGAGTTTCCATCGTCCAACTGAAGGAGAGAACAAAGGGAGTACTGACGAGATATTACTCAGCTTCGTAATCTCAACCTTCACGTTTGCCATGGTCAGCATGGGCTGGGGCGGCGCAGCCGGCCTCTCAGGCGTAGCGTGAGTTCCATTTCCCTAACTCTCCCTTCCGCACCCCCCGCCGCACGTCGTCTATCGTCCATCGTGCAGATTGCGTATACGCCCCGTTCTTGAAGTCAGTGCTTCCCATACAACCTCACTAACCTAAACCTCTCAGCGGCATATTCTTTTTCGTGGGACCCGTCCTCCTGATCCTTACCACAATCTTCGAATGGATCATGGGAAACTTCTTTTCCATGATGGTCTGCTCTCTCTTCTCTGTCTTCTGGCTCTCCTTCGGACTCCTCCAACTGCCCACACTAGCCCTCGCATCCGCGTACTCGCCGACCGGAAATGCGGCCGAGGGCGCCGCGTCCCCCGAATTCAACGCAGTCGTTGGACTTTATTTGATTGTATGGGGCTTCGCGCTGTTCACGTTTTTCATCTTCACGTTGAAGACGAACGCCGTCTTCGCGGGGATTTTCGGGTTCGTCACGCTCGCGGCGTGGGTGCTGGCAGGCGCGTACTTTAGGGTTGCGAGCGGCGAGTACGAGATGGCAGGGCGATTGCAGAAGGTGAGTTGCACTTGGTGCCCTTACGCTGCGGAAACAAATCTACGTTGAGTTGACTGGTTCGGCTGACTGGCTCGGATGCACGCAGGCTGGCGGCGCGCTACTCTTCATCGTTGCGATCCTGGGTTGGTATATGACCTTTGTCATCATGGCGGCAGAGATGCGTCTAGGTATCAACTTCCCCGTCGGAGATCTCAGCCATTTCTGGCCCAACACGGACGTTACCCTTTCGGAAGCGGAGAAGAACGTGTGAAAGAGAGAGGAAGCCCCTCGTATGCAAGAGAACGGACCCAGAATGAACGGGAAACACATGAAAACACTCTAGCGTTAGCTTTCAGTGAACAGGTCAATGGAAATGTTTGCGTATTGTCAGTCATATACGAAATTACGTACGACCATGATGAAGGCAACGTATTTAGGCGGAAGACTTTTTATCGAACACAAAGAGCGCCTCATCCTTACCAGCAAAGCTGGGTAGAGGGATCTGTAGAACCTTCTCGAACTGCGGCATATTCTTGTTCATCCAGTCCGAAATTGTCTCCTGCGCGAATGCCGTGAAGCCGTTAGCATTCTGCGTACCGGCCACGACAATTGTATCTCCCTCTGCAATATCACGTCAGTTTCGACTTCCTGCAAATACTTTACTGAGAATACTCACTGTACGCCCTCAATACCTTGCCCGTAAAGTCTGCGCCGACTTGTGGGTACACCAGCAGCAGTACTTGCTCCTTCCCACCCGCGTTCTTCTGCAGATACTGCACTCCATCACTAGTGACCGTGTCCCCGACCCACATCGTCCGCCATTCACTCAGCCCATTGTCTACCGGCACCACGCTCATCGACTTCTTCGTATCGAACCGTCGCAGCATGTACGTCCAGTACCCATTCCCACTACCCAGATCGACAATCGCCCTCCCTCGAGCAATCTGCTGTACGATACACAGAGCCTCAAAACTCGGCACAATGCATCCGAAATGGTGATACAGCACAGGCAGTATTGCGTGCGAGATCTTGACGTTGACGGTCCCTGGTTCCGGACCGCCCCACTCCAGGTTCTGATTCGACCAGGCCCAGACGTCGAAATATGGGTTCAGATGCTCTTTCTTAAGCTTAGGTACCACGATCTTGCGGTCCGCGGACGGCGGGCTGTATAGCGACTGCAAGTGTGCTGCCACGCCGGCTCTTATCGAGTCCTTCTTGGCGTTCGCTGCCAGGCCTTTTAACGCGTTCTGGGTGTTCGTTTTGGAGCGGAAGATGTCGGAGTATGCGGCGATATCCACGGCGGGTGGAGGAGGCTTCTAGGAGCGGTCTTAGGATCGTATGTCTACCTTCATCTTGGGTACTGCAAGAATGAGAACCGGACTCGGTGCCAATACCTCCTTGCCAGTATCGATGGTGTTGCTTACCTGGTTGCCCTCTTCGTCCTTGTACCACGCGTGCAGCCCGCCTTGCCCACCAAATTCGAGATACGTCTGAGTTTGCAACAACGATACTTCGGCAGTGGCTTTGTAAACGTAGGTATCCGTGGGCTTCAAGCCGAAGGACCTTATGATGAATTTTCTGAAGTCGTTGTCGTACGGAGGGGTAATCTGTTCTTGCTCCCAGGCTTCGAAGAACTTGTCTGGGTCGAAGGTTGTCGAGCCGTCTGTTTGAGCCTTGTCCGGGATGCGAGGCATTATCGTGGCGGACTTGAAAGGACTTTACAACAGTCTTACAGTGTATACTCACAGTGTATATGGGGCGATTAAAGTCGAGTGAGAGAGACCTGTTGGAATTCCAAAGCGTTGCTGACGCTTCGATTGAGCTTCAAGCCCCACCTACCTACCCAATGAGGTAATCTATAAACTGACTATCCTGCTAAGCACTGACTGTCTCACTTTAGACTTGACAAGCAATTGATAAAACAGGTCTTGCACAGGAAGCAGGTGTTCACTCGGGATCGATCATGAATTCCATCGAGTGCTCGCTAGAACATCTACCGTCGATATGCTAACCGAATCACCCATCCTCCAGCGCCTTCTACTCTACTGACCCATATCAAACAAGAGGAACTCAGCATCCTTGTCACCCACACTCTCCACCTCAATCTTCCCCGGTCTCTTCGCACCCCTCACAAACGCACCATTACCCTCACCCAACTCCACATCCCCAATCTTAATCTTCGCACCACCGCTCTTCGGCTGCGTGCGCCCACTCATGACAACATGCAAGTAAACATTCCTCTCCCCTCCTTGACCAACTCATGAACCACACTCTTGCCAGGACTCAGTATACTCGCATCCATACTGAGATCCGCATGCATCGGGATCGGCTCCGCCTCCTCATCCTTCCCCGAGTGCCTCTCCACGCTCTCCATAATCCTAACCAACCTATCCCTCTTCATCTCATCCGAAAACTTCCTCGTCTTATAACTTGGCTTCAGACCCCTGACGTCCGGCTTCGCCCAGATCTGCAAAAGTGCACGTCCTCGTCGCGATTCCTGCAGTACTCGCTGTGTCGGATGCCCGTGCCGGCGCTGGTGAACTGCACTTCGCCGCGGCGCAGGTTCTCGAGGTTGCCCATGCTGTCCTTGTGCTCGAGCTCGCCGTTGACAATGTACGACCAGATGAGGAACTCGGCGTGCGAGTGCGTCCCGAAGCCCGTTCCGCGCTCGACGCGGTCTTCGTTGATGACGCGTAGGGGACCGAAGGACTCGTATGTGGGGTCGTAGTAGGACGCGAAGGAGAAGGTGTGGAAGGTGTACAACCAGCCGTGATCGGCGTGGCCGCGCGCGTTCCAGGGACGCTTGGTGATTTTCAGGCTTGAGGTGCCGTTCGCGTGGCCGTTGGTGGTTGCCATTGTGCGTTCCGCGATAATTGGCTTTGTAGTGTTGGAGAGGAGCTTGGAGAAGGTGGACCGGAGAGGTGTTAAGAGCGCCAGACTGATTGCGAAGAGTGCTACGAGAAGTGCGGTTGTTTTGGAAGAAGGACTGTGAGATTGTACGTTTGGTGTTGCTGCTGCTGCTGTGGTTGTTACTTTAGAAGACATGTAAGAGGCAAGGAGACACGGAAATGCGATACTTATAGTTCTTGATATCGACGTCTACAATATGCGAGAAGGTCGCTAAAGAGTGGTTGAGAAGGTCGTTTGTCATGCTTACGGAGTCTTCGAAAAGCGCCGGCTAGGAACGACGGAGCGTGGAGTCGTCCCTGCAGAAACGCTGGCTTGCTATTGGTTAGATGTAGTCTGCCTTATGAAATCAATCTTCTGATGGAAAGCAAGATTATGTACTTTTCAAAATTTATACAGAGCACCATTGGAGTGAGTATGAAGGAACTAGTGGTAAGAGATCGAGACTCCATTCGCCTCGACATTCGATGCTATTCGCTGCAGTACAGATAACCAAGCCTGGTGGTTCCTTTTCCATCAATCCGCATCAGAGCAAACACGTCTTGAGCAAAGCCAAGCGCGTATAGTACAGTACAATCATGAACTCGTGCCTGTGGTTTACTTGGACTCCTCCTTGGCCTTGTCGGCGATCTCCTGGGCTTTATCCGCCTTCGAAGAAACAACCTTGCGGATCTCCTCCATAGTCTCCTTGAGCAGCTGCTCGCCCTCGTGGCTGTGTTTCTCCGCAACCTCTCTTAGCTGCTGGAGCTTGGGCATGATCTCGCTTCCGTGAGGAATCATGTCCATGTACTTATCAAGGCCCATTTGCGATCCCTTCGACTTCACTTTGTCGACGGTGCTGTTGACGTACTTTTGCAGATCCTCGGTGTTGCCGGACTCGACGGCCTGCTTCGCCCTGTTGAACAGCTCCATAGCGTTGCCCTTCCTCAGCGCATCGGCGTTGTTCTCGATCATCTTCTTGACCTCGGGGTTCTTGTCAAGGTACGGCTTGGCCTGCTCCATGCCCTTCTTCCATGCCTGCTCGCCCATCTGCTGCACCTGCTGCGACTTCTCCTCCACCAGCTTCTTGATCTTGTTGACTGAGTCCGCGCTGACGCCACTCTTCATAATGTCACGAACCTGATCCCAGGTCTGGTCGATCTGCTTCTGCACCTCGGGACCGTACTGCTGTCCCATCTGCTTCAGCTGCTGGATGTTGCCGCCGACCTTCTCCTTCATCTCTGGGTGGTTGTTCATAATCTCCTCCATGGCGTCAGCGCCGAGCTCGTACATGCGCTCCATATGCTTCTGAAGGACATCAACGGCCTTCTGCGCGGTCTGGATGTTGGCGCCGCCCTTGGAAACCTCCCTCAACTCGCTGTAGGCATCCTTCACGACCTTGTCGAACTCGTCGCCGTGCTTGTTCCTGATGGCATCGAGGTCGTTGAAGGCAGTGTCAATGTATCCACTGGCGCCAGGAATGAAAGCAGCGTACTGCTTAGCCGTCGACCGTAGGTACTTGTACGCTTCGCTCGCATCTGGGGTGCTTGCTTGAAGCTTCTGGAGGGCCTGGTTGTAGTATTCCCGTGTTTCGTGGGCAGTATTTACCATGGTCTTCATGGCCGAGAAATGGTACCATGTGTAGAGGCCGCCGAGCGTCACGGCGCCTCCTGCGATACCGGCGAGGAGGTGTGAGCTGCCAGAAGCCGGTTGCTGAGTCGACGAAGACTGGAAGCGGACATGTCTTGGGGCGCGAGCGATCTGAGACGGGCGAGCTGCTTGCCTTGCGGCAGCGCGCGCAACTGTCCTCGAGGTGTACATGGTTGTGGTTGTGGTTGTGGCAGTGGCAGAGGTTCTAAACAGGGAAAAGAGACAAAAACAATCGAGTTTTGGGGTATCACAGAGTTTGAAGAGTTTCAATGGAGGAATTGAGAAAAAGATGGAACGGGAACTCAGCTCCTTTTGTGCATTGTCAGGTTGGCGTTAGCTGCCCTTGGCTTGCAGTATTCTCAGATAGCTTCGCTCGTCAGCATGACGCAGGAACGGATAGTGTGGGGAAAGCTGAAAGTGGAACGCGGGCGGCCGTGCGCGTGGCAGGTTGCATGTGTCTGCATGTCACATCGAAGTCGGCTGTTCTCCTCTTGCATGTGAGGAAGCTACTGCAGTTCGCCTCTTTCCATGTGAGGAAGCTACTGCTGCTATAGTTGTTGATATTGACACGACTTGGAAAGATACACAACGAGCATGGCCTGCACAAGGAGGGCCGCAAGGAGCAGGCGCCAAATCCCCGGATCGGCAGGCAGATCTCCCGAAGGAGGCAGCCCTTGGCATTGACTCCTTCCTTTCTTCTACACTCGAGATTCTTGATTGATACAATCTTCTGAAAAGGATACAGTGAGAAGACACTATGAGCATTCGTCCACTGCCCGGCAGGAGTTCAAGACCGTCTTGCATGGCTGCAGATGCAAGGCCTTGGATGATGAATGCATGCACTGCGCAATATGCAGGTATGCGATTGGCTACGGCACGCTCAGCTGTTCGACGAGGCTGAGGCGCAGCACGCCTTGAAGGTCTTGCTTCCTCGACTCGACCTTTTCCTTTGCTCTTCCTTGTTTATGGTTGTCGCGTCTGTCGGTCATGGCTGAGGTCTTCGGCATTGCCGCTGGAGCCATCGGCGTCGCGTCTCTGACGATTCGACAGCATCAACAAGCTCAAGGACCTGTGTCAAGCATTTCGGGACGCGCCAAAGGAGGTTACAGACACGATATGGGAACTGGAGGCGCTTTATCTACAGTTACAGCAACTTGAACATGAGCAAAAGTTTCAACATGTTGATCGGGCCGCCAAATCCATCATTCAATCCTGTCTATTGCTTTTCCGACAGCGCATCGAGCAGATGGCCACTGTCGCATTGGAACTCCATGCAGAAGTTGTGAGATGGAGAAAATGGGGATCCTTGAAGATGACCTTCAAGAAGAGCGCGCTGGCAAAACCCAGCGAGCGCCTGGAAAGGGCGAAGACTGCGCTTCTGCTCTCGTATACCATGTATAGCAAGTATGTCGCCATCGGAACGCCACCTCAAGTCACTCGCCCGAAACGTCATCGCAGCTTAGAGACGACTCGCTGATGCGTTGGCAGTACGCTCCGCCAGTATGAATCCCAACACATCATTACCGAGATCCAGAAAGTTACGGTTGTTACATCCGGCCAACAGCCAGCAACCATCGACTCCTCCGTAACCCGAACAAGAGGCCGTCAACGATCCGGTGCAGGATACCGTTTCAGACTGTCTCCGTGGTTTCTACGACGTGCCTGGGAGATTAATTTCGACCGTTCAATAGCAGGATGGAATATGAACCTTCGAACTTACAACGTCGTTCCTACCAATTCACCGCTTTTCAACGCCTGTATATACGGGGACCTAGAACATGTTAAAAATCTACTCGCATCTGGGAAAGCATCGCCCTTCGATGTGGATGATCTGGGCTGGACAGCTTTACATGTAAGAACATCTCACTCATATACGTGCCAACGCCTGAAGCTGACACGGAACAACCAGTATGCCGCCGCATACTACGGGTCATCATCAACACCTGCTGCTGTCGAATCAGTATGCCGACTGCTGCTCGATTGTGGTGCCGATCCGACGGCTACCGGCTGTCATAACTTGTACGTACGCCTCAAACGATTGCAACCCCTCCCAGACCTAGCCAACCGGGTTCTTAATGTTTTTCGCACCAAGTGTACAGCAGCGCTTGGTACAGGCAAGCTCTGTGGCACCCGCACGGGTCGCAGTGGACCACGATAAGATCCCGAGCAACCGTCTACGATAGTAGCAAATGAGGTCTGCAGGCAGTCGCGAGCATTTAACCACATGAAATTCGCAAACGAACTAACCTTCAGTTCTGAACAGTGTCCCTGCGCTTTATATCGGACTTGGCTGTTCTGGTCGTCGCGGCACCAACAATGACATCGAACTTTTCGCTCATTTCGAAAGCTTTCATCGACTTCTTGGCCGCGACGTAGGTTTTGATATCTCGGACTCGCATGGGCCGTATCCTATGCAGCTTTTCGTTGCAGTAGCCGCAGTGGCCTACGAGAGGTCTGTGGCTTACGACTGTGAACCGGAGAAATCCCAATGGCACAATCTTTTCGCAGCTGGCATCAAACAAGGAATCGATCTACACTTCGAGAATGGTTTCAAGAGCATCATGCGCAGTTTTGTTGACAGCTTCGCTTTTGTCCCAATCTCCAGTGATTGGTATTTCCGGGTAGAAAGTTAGCATCATGACCCCTTCTGCCACAACAACCAGATGCTGCAACTTCTCGAGCGCGCTCTGAAGGCTTGGGCTCAGGAACTAAAAGAGCTTGGGGTAGACCTTGTGGACTTTGGCGCGACCCAACTCGCCATTCTTCGGAATGGAAGTGAACAGGAAATTCAGTTTGGTACACCAATTCTTCGGCCTCAGCATTCGTATCGGTTCAGACTGGTATCCTTCGAATTCGGCCCAGATCCCGACAACTGGCGTGGCTGTTGGCTGGCTCCGGTGGATGAACTATCGGGAGAATTCTGGGACATGGTGGAGCATCCGGAGCGGGCGATACCTGGAGCATGGCATCAAGAATAAAGTTCAGATTGAATGCAGACTGGAAAAAGCGCTGCTGCTGCTGCTGCTGCTGCTGCTGCTGCTTAGAAGTTGCTGGGGAACGTTGCGGTACGTGAAAAGAAAACTTCATATGGCGGGCTGGCGTTCGGACGGATCGCAACTTTCCAGCGGCAACACACAAGTCGAGACTAATTTGCATTTCGTTGTTGATATCTTTGTGCCGGACCAATCCTTCTGAATCACTTTCGGGACACTCTACGATACCTTGATGGTCCATTGAGTATGCCCAGATACCGGACGGTCACGCCGAGAATATAAACTCTTCGCCAAGATACTCTAACCTCTCCCTCTTGTATGCCTTTCGAGACACAGGCACTGTTGGAGGGACGAAATGTGTTCCCGCTGGCTTAGGCCGGGGAACTAAGGTCCCAAGGCCGAAAAGATGCAGATGCCCATCAAGGTGCGGGTTGGCTTCTTGGCTTCGATGGGAGATGCACCGACCAGAACCACATCAATCATTCCGGGTCTGCACCTCCATGCACAATCGACTGACACTCAGTTCCATGCTGTCTATCGGCGGCCTGATTTACATTTTGCATAACATTGCTGGATTGCCGTCGGGAACGGCTTTACCCATCAAGGTTCTCCTCACTTGTTTGAAGAAGCTTTCCCAAGAAATGTTCAGCGAGAGAGCAACTGAGCCAAGAAGAACCTGAAAAACGATGTACCTGGTGAGCATTGGCGTGCTTGAACTAGGAAAAATGTTCTTGGTATCTCCACTCCGTGTAAAAGATAAGTACAGCCTTGTACCGTTGAGGCCACACATTCGGCCGACAGAACAATACACAAGAGGCCACTCAGTTCGGCAATCAATCCTTACCATTCTTCATGCCCGAGAAAATGCTCCAATTGAACCAGAAAACCACGGGTTTGTTGGCCATCTTATTCCACGTGGGCCCCGTCTGGACCCAGACGTACACTCTTTCCGCTTGTGCCACCACCGGCAACGTTGTGTAAGTGTATTGGTAGCGAACTGTTTCTGTTACAGCCCTGATTATCACAGCAACTGCCTTAGAGACGGCACCACAGTACCATGGACAACGTACAGTACTCCTGTATCGTCGGCAACAGCACCCCCGGTGACAACAACCCTAGCGAGCGAGACTACGCAAGCACCATCCATCACCGCTTTGACAGGCTGCCACATGCATGGCTCTACGCAGTGAGTGCTCTGTAACCATTACATAGGCCTTGCTGACGTTGCAGGTTTTGCATGGCCGGAGCAGGCGAGTATCAAATGCTCACGACCGCGACTGGAACACAAGAGCTGCCGGCACAGTATACCGGGTGTCATAGCCATGGCGATGAGACGTAAGTTCCACCAAGGTATTCTTCTCACACAAACTGATGCTCTGCTCAAGATTCTGCTTCGGGCCGGACGACACGGAAGTGCAGGCAGTAGCGTTGGAAGAAGAGGCTTCCGCTACCACGAGCGCAACGACAGCATCGGGCACTTCCGGAGCAGCAGAAGGTGGTCGTGATTGTCATTTCCACGCTGGAGTCGAGTAAGTGTGCATTCGTGTGTGTTCGTCATCCACGCTTACGATCTAGGCATTGCGTGTCCCACAACGAACCGGAAAGTGCAACCGTTTCCACGTGCGAGGGTGTCGACAGAGACTACGACGTACCACTCAGGATTGGCCTTTTGTTTGTTGTTCTAGTGACAAGCGGCATCGGTACGTTGCTGCAACACATCCGTCCGGGCAATCCCTAACCGCCCTTCAGGTGTCTTCTCTCCAATCCTCATCGCATCCCTTTCGAAGTCGCATAGCCAGAATCTTTTCTTCATGGTCTTGAAGCAGTTCGGCACCGGTGTCATCATCTCAACGGCACTAGTTCATGTAAGACCCTGAGTCCGCACTGAAGCATTACAATGCATTGACGCCTCCAGTTGCTCACGCACGCCAACCTGCTTTTCAGCAACGAATGCGTTGGTGTGTTGGAGTACGAAGCAACAACAGCTGCCATTGCCATGGCTGGCATTTTCCTTTCCTTCCTTATTGAGTACAGTGGCACACGCTTCGTCCTCTGGCGTCAACGCAAGGCTTCTCCGGAACCGTCCATCGAGTCTCCGCACGAGGGGATTGCAGAGACGAAAGGTCCCTTACAGGTCAATTCGTCTCCATCACACCACGTCAATGGCCCCGTCGTGCCCGGTCATGCGCGCGCAAAGCTACAAGTCTGGGTCCTCGAAGCCGGAATCATCTTCCATTCACTCCGTAAGCCTCCCCCATTTCTCCATCCCCTATCGGCCACCTCATGCTCCATGCTAATTTCGACGGCACAGTAATCGGCCTCACGCTCGTTGTCGCGGGTGACTCCTTCTTCAAGACCCTTTTTGTCGTGATCATCTTCCATCAAATCTTCGAAGGCCTCGCTCTCGGCACGGCCATCGCCAGCCTCCCGTCCCCTGCCTCCACGTCATCTCACCCTGTCCGTTTGCGCCAGAAGATCCTAATGGCGGCCGCGTTCACACTCATCACGCCCATCGGCATGGCGATTGGGATTGGGGTGCTGAACACGTTCAACGGAAACGATCCAAGCACTATCATCGCCATCGCGACCTTGGACGCCTTCAGCGCAGGAATCTTATTGTGGGTCGGCCTGGTAGAGCTGTGGGCGCATGAGTGGATGCATGGAGGATTAGCTACTGCGCCACTGGGGAGGGTGCTTGTGGGAGGTTCAAGTTTGGTTACGGGAATGGCTTTGATGAGCTTGTTGGGGAAGTGGGCTTGATGCAGGGTTTGGAACCTGGCAGATTGTCTGTTGAGAAGCACGGGGCTGCGTCCGTGGAGTGCATTACGTTCAACCGGAGAAAGAGGGGCTTGCTCAGGACACTATTTGTTTTGATTACTTCTTGATATCTAGATCCTGATGCCTTGAACTCGCTCGTTCGCTGGTTTATGTTCGCTAAGCTCTAGTACAGAGCCGCTTCGCATCTCGTCCTGAACCGAGTGATCGGCCGCCGATGCGCTTCAGGTCCGGTTAGTTTGTGTGGGACATTTCGGTCTGGTTGAGTGGTTGTTGTTTCGCGGATGCCGTTGGTGGGATCCGAACTTGGGCCCACGTTTGTACGGTTTGACCTGACCCGTACGGGATACATGCTGGTTTCGTACGATGAGGTACATTTGTCGATAACTGCGTCATTCGGTCGAAGGCATCGGTTGCGGTCGGGGGTGATCGCTGTGGGTGTCTCCAAACTACCGAATATATACACTTTCGCAAGCGCAGAGCATGACTGGCGGGCGGAAGGCCAATCAGCAGCAGAGGATCGTGTCCTCATTGCCAACTAGTCGCCAATGTTTGCGATATGAATCGCAGTCCGAGAAGGCATATTGCTTGTTACTCCGATGCCGTTGCTAGGATGCTACTCCAGATACGCATCCCTCAAGTACCACATAGGGACACGACAGCTGTGTTCGACGCTCGCAGGGATACGATTACTTCCTGTTCCCTACGTGGGCTCTAGTGAACACCTTAGCCTAAATTCCGATCGAACATCCAAAATGCTCCTTTATCACGCTACGCATGTGGTGAGCGAGTGATATTCCTTTGTATAATAGTGCTTGGAGTATTGACGTGAAGGAAACTGGCGGCACGAAGAAACCTTACGAAGGATGAAGGCTAAAGAACTGCGAGACATACCTACATATTGCGGCGAGCCTGGATGCCTTGCTCATCCATGATTTGAGATCCCACCAGCTCCTCATCAGCTTTACTCTCCAGCATCCTCCTCACCATACATCTCCTCCTCCCTATCCTCATCTTTGATCCGCACGCTCTTCCCACCTGCGGCATCTCCCCTGCCCTCCGCTTCCCGCGCTTTGTCCTCCTCCATTTTTTGCGTCAGGAAGGAGTTGACGTCGTTCTGGAGCTCTGATACCTTGAGGCGTAACGCAGATAGGTATGCGGACTTCTCCTCGACAGATGATGTCTTCTCAGATCCTGGAGCAGGTAGGCTAGGCAAGGCCGACGAGAAGGTTTGTGTTGTGACGGGAGATGCGTAAGTCGCGGTCAAGCTGGGAGCTGAGGGTTCACTGGCCATGGTAGCGATGTTCAGTGAAGAAAGCCAGATGTACTATCAGACAAGCTGGCAAACACAATCGCTGTATCAAGTGAGTTGAAGCGAAGTGAAGCGATAAAATGTAACGATGAGAGGTTTCGATCTCGTTTCAGATTTCCGACAGGGTCCAGAATCGATGTCATCCTTCCCACGGCTGACTCGGGCGTTCTCACCACGTCTCTGTACCTGCGTCCGGCCTCACCTACATACACACATGTATAAAGCCACACTACTGCGCCAAGATGCATTTGCTTCATATTCTAGAGGAATGAGCAAGTCACATGCGCTATATCGACGGCATCGGTTAGGTTCACGCACGATTTTGCATGTACTGCAAACATGAACAATAGCAACGCAGCCTTACGGCCGCCTCCCAGACCACGCTCTCCGCCTAACAACCGTTCACAATCGGCAATTTCACAGCGGAGCGCATCCTCCGAGTCTTCCGCCGAGTCCCAGGTGAATGCTCTGCCTATGAAGCGCGGTCCTTATGGACAATTTCAGGCTGGACGACCTTCTACATCCGGCGGACCGTCCGCAAGTACAACAAGTCTCCAGAACTTTTCCCGGCCTGCTGCGCGACAAGGTTCTATTGATGGTGCCTTGCGTACTGCTTCACCAGCCATGGGACCGTCGGGATCGCAAATTGGCCATAGAGCGCGACAGCACTCTCAGGGCTTCTTCGAGCCGTCTTTACCGCACGCCTCATCTACCAATGCTCCCGGACTAAGTAACCTCACTGCATCTCAGATAGCTGCCCAGGCTGCCATGCATCATGTTTCGAACGTGCAACAGGAGAGGAGGCAGTCTGGATCTACAGTACGACCAGCGCCAATCAACACAGCCGGAACTGTGCCTGGGCGGCGGACCTCTTCGCCACTGACTAGTCCTCAACCTGCATCTTCAGGAAATCTGCCGTACAAAAACGGCACAGTCGGAGGCAATCGACTTGCTGCGGCTACGGCTGCGAATGCTGCATTTCCCCGAAGCCCTTTACCATCACCCAACAGTCAGCCAGCAATGGAGCATCCTCCCCGCTTGCACCTGTGGTTGCGTCGCAGCAGAAGGAGAGCAAGCCGAAGGAACGATCAATGGCGAAGCTATTCTCGAAGCCAAAAGTATCGGCATCTCGAAAGACAAGGATTTGGACAGGAGACATCCCGCTTTGCCGTCGCCAGGGAAGAACGTCTCACGACTTGGTTTTGCTAACGCCTCCACCACGAGCCTTGTTGACCCGGCGCTGTCCAGCGCATCTTCCTTTATTCGTCCGCCAATGCATCTACTTCGACGCTTGTACCTTCCACGACCACAGCATCTGGGTACGAAAAGGACAGAGAAAAACACCGCCACCACTTTCTATCGAGACAGAAGCATAAGCTCAAGGATGCACCTGACAACCGGAACCTGCCTCTATCATCAGCATCGTCAAACTCGCAGGCTGTGGATCCCTCAGCACCGCAGCCACTGTATTCTTTTACGCCACAGTCACCGGGGCCTTCATCCACATTTGCCAAGTCTATGAGCGGACTTGACCTCCGCCACGGTGGTCGCGCATTGCGAGAGAAGAAGAAAGAAGAGAAGGCCGCGGCATCTGCTGGACTAACACCCTTATCTAATGTCCTATCCAATTCATCTATAAACGCATCATTCGTACATGACAGAGGGGATTTCCTGGGGCCGAGCAGCCTCGACTCCACCACAATGCTCGGACCTCCCACAGCGTCATCAGCAAGCTTGTTCTCTTTCCCCACTCTCGAACAAACGCCCACAATCTCTCAAACTGCCTTCAACAGCATCGGTCTGAACATGGGTCTGAACGGGATTACCGCAGACGATGCTTGGCCATTGTTAAAGGCACGGCTGTTGAACATATTCGAAGGGGAAGACTTACGTACGCCCATCGAAGACTTCAACTTGCTGGTGTCGGTTCATATACGCCGATGCGTACACAAGCGAGCGCCTATAGTATTGATCGAAGACCTTCGAGAACTCCTCAACACCGGCTTTTCTTCACTGGGGCAAACTCTTCGGAACGTCCCCGACGAGCGGTTGGTCCCTAAACTGGTCGAAATGTGGTTAACCGTTTTTGGTTCCATTCTCCCATTCATCCAAGCGGTATTCCTGCCGTTAGACCTGGAGTTTAAAGGTCGGGGGCCTATCATGGGCGCCCGAGAGGCTGCCGAGTTCTGGGGTGCAATGCCAGAAACCTTCAGAGCAGACGAGCGACCGTCAAGCTCAGGCGGAACGATCAAACTGCCTTCGCTAGGCGAAGAGCTCGATGTCCGCCGCATAACACTCATCACGTTCCGCGACGCGGTCATCCTTCCACGCCACGAGACTCTCATGGCAATCTTCTCCCGCCTGAGCTTGGACAGCATCAATGCCGGGCCGACCGCGGATCCTAGCAATGCGAGCTCAAGGAGCAGAGGTCATTCCAACGCAGCAGCCGGCGCAGAGCGGCCAGGCACAGGCGGGAGTCTGAGCCCGCGGTTGAGTTCGTTCAACTCCCAGGGCTCGACGCTGCTGGATGCCGCATCCTCATCTTCCGGGGGCGCGATTTCCCACACGCACTCCCGCTCGCGCGCCGCGTCGAACACCTCCGCTGGCTCCTTTGGGACGTCGTTGCCGCATCTGCCGAGTCCACTGAGCAGCCAGGTACCCACATCAGTACCGCAGCACGGTCCGCCTATGACGGATCCTACCCAGGTCACTGAGACAGTGGCCAGGATGCTGCAGTGCGTCAGCGTGCTCGCGGGGGTGCAGACGGGTGATCAGGGGCAGAGTGTGATTGAGAAGTTGACCGGGGCGCTGAAGTATAACTGGCTTGGGAGAGGACGGACGGGTCGGCAGAGGAGGGGTTGGGTGGGTATGAGGGTTGGTGGGCGGACCGGCGTAGTCGGTGCCTGAGATGGCTGACAGTTGATGGCTGATGTTGATATACCCCCGGTCGGCTGGTTCGATCAGTGTTCTTTTCTTGGATATCTAGGGTAGGGATTGGAAATGAGGAAACGACATCCGTTACGATTGCGATGTGGACGTGGTCAGACATGTGCTCCGTAGATCTAGAGGCTGGACGTGAATACTTCTTTGCCACGGAGTATGCCAAGGTCTGACTGCAAGCCACAGTCTTTACGAGTACTTCGCCGTCCGCCGGAAGAAGGAATGGTGAAACAGTAAACAGTACCTAATCGCGAACATGATACCAGATCACGTGCGATGACGCCGAGCCCTTTGGTGGCAATTGGTGCCAAGCGTTCGAAATGAACTTCTCGAAAGTGCTTTGACTCTGCGAACCTTGGATAAAAGCACGACCAGCGACAACGACACACACGAAGACAACCGCAGCCATGCAGATCTTCGTGAAGACCCTGACGGGCAAGACCATCACCCTTGAGGTGGAGTCGAGCGATACCATCGACAATGTCAAGAGCAAGATCCAGGATAAGGAGGGTATCCCTCCTGATCAACAGCGTCTCATCTTTGCTGGAAAGCAACTCGAGGATGGGCGCACGCTGAGCGATTACAACATCCAGAAGGTACGCTAGCACTGGAACACACTCAAAGAGGCGGACGAAGGAGGATGAGTGGATGGGAAGACGTGGGAGGTGGTTCGGGAGAAGATGGTGGATCTTTGTGCGATCTGTGGATCTTTCGGCCATCCGGATGGGAGAGATGAGGATGCTGCAAGCACGGTCGCTGACGGCTGTTTGTGATACAGGAGTCCACCCTCCACCTGGTCCTCCGTCTGCGTGGTGGTATTATTGAACCCTCCCTCAAGGCTCTCGCTTCCAAGTACAACTGCGAGAAGTCCATCTGCCGCAAGTGCTACGTAAGTCGCTTCATCAAATCACTAGCACCCAACGTCTTCGCAAACGCTGACAATCTCTCTGCAGGCCCGTCTTCCTCCCCGTGCCACCAACTGCCGTAAGAAGAAGTGCGGTCACAGCAACCAGCTGCGCCCCAAGAAGAAGCTCAAGTAAACGACTCGCTACGGACAGGTGTTGGAGAGGGAAAGGTGGTTTCGACGGAGACTATCATTGCGGTTCAGGGATGGATGGACGGACGGATATCATCATGCGCCCACGAACCCATGCCGTGCCCTGCGCATAGAACGCAGCCGGCGTCAGATTAGGACTCGATAGCCCTTGACGAATGAATCACCTCCTTTGGAACAAGAATATGCATTTCCATTTGCAAATGATATTGCTACTGTGAGGGTTACCATCATCTCGGTTGCCTTTGCTCTAGAGCGCAGGCAGAAATGGAATTGTCATATTGTTCTGGTTTTGGATATCTGCGTTCCCCTGTACAATCGGTCTATTGATTTGAAAGATGTGGCAGGTATAGACGTAGAATGCGGTTTCACCGATCAGTATTTTATTCGATCCAGACTTTTCACTTCTGATAGAGTTAGCAATCCGTCCGCCTGCCCATGCAAGTAAGTAGCTGCGAGAACGAGATAGCGCTTGTGCAAGTAGGACGGTCGAAGCGTGATATAGCAGTAGTAACTCGGTTGGTTCCTCGAGGGCTGAGCCCTCGGTAGCAGATGATTACATGTTAATGCCAGAGTGCTAAGATCTGGTCGACAGCCACTACCATATCAAAGCGAAACCCAGTTTCCTGGCCAATCAGCCTCACATTTATTGAGCCGAACACACTCAACGCCCATCGTGCCGATCTGAACGCGTTCGAAGACAGCCACAAAACGCGGGTCTTCGTGGTAAAGTTCGTCATAGGGCTGGTTTATGAAGCTTGGTGTCTTGCATAGTGACATGGCATTCTCGCAAGATGAGTAGAAGCAGAACAGCGAAAGAGAGAAGTAGTCGCAATAAATCGACCGGAAACTACAAGCCCGATGCTTTCCATCTCCTTGACGATACCGTTTGAGATCACCATGGAGTGAGTGCATACGATAGAAACGGTTGCGCCGAATTATGCATCGAGTTTGCACGTCACAGACATCGATCGCCGGGTCTTGCTTGGCATTGGGAGCCAAAGCGTCCCGCTTTCCAACAGACGCGACCTCGCGACGCGCATCAGATTCCTACGAAAACCGTTGACAGCACGCAGGCCGACAGAACACGGCCCAAACCATACCATACCATACCATTCGCCAGAACAGAACACGCATGGCACACAGACACCGGCAACTGCACGCTTGATCAGGTATCTCGGCCTTCCTTGCTCTGTGTCTCGTCTCGTGCTGCAAGCGCCCAACTCAAGCGGGGCACGTCTGACCGCTCCGACGCTGGGAAACAAAGGCATTCTCGCATACACACGTCGGGACGCGGTACCTCGCAGCGCACTCAGCGTGTGCTTGCAGCATACTAACCTCATCTCACCATGGATGACCTGCCCAGCTTCGAGAAGCCGTCGTCGGCATCGTCACCAGTGAAGCCAGATGCACCACTGCGTCGCCCGTCACTGTTGCCGGCCTTCGAGCCGCTGTCGTCCTCACCAGGCCTACCGCGTCCCATGAAACGCAAATACGACGACCACCTCGACGACAGAAAGTACTACCCTACACCAGTGCCGACCTCGTCTACCGGCCTGTTCACTTCGTCACCCAATTCGCGTCGCCCGGCCAGCCTCCAACGGACCGTGTCCACGCTCTCCGAACGCGCTCCTCTCGGTGCTGTACCGAGTATTGATCTTCCCGCCAATGGCGAGCCCGTTGTTATGGGCCGCTCGAGCAATTCGTCCGATTACCAACTCTCCGCCAACCGCCTCATATCACGCGTCCATGTTCGTGCGACTTACCACGCGCCGGCCGGGTCAAGACTTCATGGGAAGGTGGTTGTCGAGTGTCTGGGTTGGAATGGATGCAAGGTACACTATCGTGGAGAGGTGCAAGAGTTGGCCAAGGGCGAGACATTCGAGTCGGACGAGCCGGCGTGCCAGATCATGATCGATGTGCAGGAAACGCGTGTTCTGCTCGTATGGCCTAAGCCGTCAGTGCCGTTCGAAACCAAGTCTCCCTGGACAGACGAGTCCCCGGTACGGAGAGACTCTTCCAACGTCGACAGGTTCGCGTCTAGTCCACCGGACCTGCACCCAAGGCTACGGTCCCCGGAATCACCTACACCAGCTAATCAGCATGACGCTAACCTTGAGGATACCTTCATTGCATCCGAATCCGTTGACGTTGCAGATGACGGTAACGTCCAAGTCTACGAAGACCAGGAGGAAGACGATGGGTCGCGTAGATCCGTGACTCCCACACCTGGCGACCGCACCCCGACTCAGCAATCTCTGTTGCAACCACCCAGCGCCAGACTGCTAAAGTCTCCAAGCATCAGCTCCCTCTCTGACCCAGAAGATCTCTCCGACCACGATGAGGAGAATGACCCCATCGTGCACTCCTTTGGACCATTCGGCGAGAACCTGCTCTCGAGATTCGAATCCTTCAAGTCCGCATCCCCACAACGCACCCGACGGATCAAGCAGCCCCTGGGCGCCTCCTTCAGCTCTCCCAAGCGCACCGCCGTCGACGTCGACGGCTCTCCATTCCGCCAGCTCCACACCTCCCCATCAAATCCGCCATCGTGGCCTCGCCCATCAAAAACCACGTCATCAATCAGCTCGCCTACTCGCGCGTGCACTCACTGCCGCTGTCCACCATCTACAACAACCTGCCGTCGGACATGAAAGCCTCGCGCACTGCGTCCGGATGGAGTAAGATGAGCCTGACAACCGTCGAGCTGGAGTCGCTACTCGACAAGGTTCCCTGCGTGGGCGAGATCCAGCGACAGGGAAGGGATGCGGCGGGCAAGCCCCTCGAGAACGAGTTTTACTACGTGCCCGAAATGGACGAGGATGAGGTTAGGAAGTCGGCTGTCAGTGCCAGTAGGCCGGGGATGAGAGCTGCGAGGAAACAACACAAGGTAAATACGATTCGATTCCTGTCCTCTTTGTTGCCGGTGGCGGTGGTCATTGGCCTTTGCGATTTGAGTTTGTGGCTGACGTGAAGTGTGCGTGCTGTAGCAATACTATTGGAAGAAACCACGTGTCTGAGCTCCCCTGTGTGTGGTTGTGGCTGCAGAGAAAGGAGATACGGTCCGGTTTGTGAAGAGGAAAACACTGACGCGTGCACACTTGGATGGTTGAAGATGCTTCCTGTTCTGGTTAGGCGTTGTTGGAGATCCTGACGTCCCATCTGTTGATTGCTGTTTGCTGTCTCATTTCGCCCAGCATCGCGAGGTGTCTGGCGCCATGTTGCAAGTCGCTGGTGGGAAAGGAGTAAATCCCCTTTTCGATGTCTTGCTTGCTTGTTCCTGTTCCTGCTTACCCATCGCTGCTTTTCTCTGCGAGGATATGAAGGAGTGGCGTAGAGTGGAGGGGCGTGCCAGTATTGTACGTCTCATGCTGTTGGAGCCGCAGTAGTCTTTAGCTGGTGTTCTTCGCGAAAAAGAAAAAGCCGACAATGTGAGAGTAATTCCGTTCGCTTTCTTCCGGAGCGTCAAAAGTGGAATGATGCGAACACTGTGGGAAGAGTTGGGGGAGGAAAAACCCACTTTAGTGGAAGACGCGACGCGATGACGTAGCGGAGATTACGGGCTCTAAACGGGCCGGTAGATCTGGGGGATAGTGTAGGGCTGAAGAGCCGCATCTCATCTCTTCTCTTCTCTACTTGCTCTGGTTTCCGATCTCAGCAGGCGATGACCCCGGTATACGATATATGTCTATTCCTAACATATGGTATAATTCGTTACGGTATATGAGTCTCGTCACGCTAGCTCTCACCGCTCTCACTAGCGCAGTGTCGGTGGATATGTCCGCAGTCCCCCCCCACCTTCGTCCTTTCCTCCAGGTTGCCACAAGCGCGGCCTCCGCAGCTAAGGAGGCCACATAAACTGCGTGGGGAGTCCGGTCGGCAGTCATCAGCTCCATGCCGGTCACCAAAGGGGGATCTCTGCGAGAGCGACCAATTGACCACTCTACCTCAGCAACGTCTCTGACGGGGAGATCCATCACTTGAGAACAAGTGTCGTGATTCTATGGAAACGCCGAGACCGCCTCGAAGGGCGTCATGAGGTGTCAAGTGCTAAGCTAAAGGAAAAAGAGCTGTGTAACGCTACGGCCTGCGTTCCCCTGTATCCACGGTCTACAGAGACCTCTCCTGCCAATCTGCAGCCGCGTCTGATGTAGTTTTCTGTAGTGGCCGCTCCTCCTCTTTCGGACCGTTGATTTGCCCGTCGTGCGGCGTGCGGAATCCATCAGGGACGCTGTATGCATCTGCTGACGTCTGCGTAGTCGGGGGTATACTCCGATCGTGCTGTTCGATAGATCGAACTGGGAAATCAGTATGGACTGAGAGCTGAGGACGATGCCGTAGAGTGGGTCCCGGAATGGCACCCCTGCGAGAGGAACCCTCGGTTTCTGGGGGATGTTGATTGTCCGGAGCGTATTGCGTCGACTTGTTCTTTCTTGACGCCGGTCTTCGCTTTCTTGGTCGATGAAGGGGCGATCAGATCAGCTTCTTCAGCCAGACGCTTCTGTGCGTCTGCGAATGCTGGTTCTGGGCATAGAGGGCGCGAGGTGCCTGCGTCGACACTCGGATGTCCGCAACTCTTCCATCCCAGTTCATTGCCTTCCATCCTTTCTTGATGGTAAGCTTCTTCTTGGTTGCGTTGATCTTCTTGGGAGAGTTGCCATTGTTTACCCATTCCTGGACGTAGGTCTGGAGGTCGATGGATTTCGCCCATAGCTCGTTAGCTGGGTCGATGGGCTTCTCGTTGTTGTACGCAGTAACCTTTCCTCCGTCGGTGAAGTTCTTCCAGTCAACGTCGATCCGACTCTCCATGTCCCGGCGCTGACGTCTCTGCGCGTACTTCTTGTCCGCCTCGAGCTGCTTCACATGCTTAGGGTCCATCGACAAGATCTTCTTTGGTGTGCCAGACGTTGTTGAGTGTCGATAGTGGAGAAGTGAAGCAGGTGTGTGTGTGTAGTAGTGAGGGTTGTAGATGGAAGAAACAAAGGTGCCGATGTTTTGTTCTCATCGTTAGATACGGTCGTGGATAGAGAATGGGAGCTGGTCGAAAAGTCGAACTCTGTGCTCCTTTGCCAAGTCATTGTTGGATGGTGTGTGGACTCTTGCGGCCGGGATCCCAGCGGAGTCAGTGGTTTCTGGTTCTGTACGCAATTCTGGTCAGCGCTGGACTTGCTCTTGTAATTTGCTGCCACAAGTCAGCAGCACTGCTGCGCAGAACGTTCCTTCGGACACATTATCCGCAATCTCTTCTCTTCGACCGCCCGTCAAGTGCTGCGGCTGAGCTAAAGCGCATTTTCGCAGTAGCACAATCTATGAAGAGGGAGCAGCAGCTGTATGTAAGCCTTGTGATAGCATCGCATAAGACATCTGTGGCGTACTGGTGAGAGCGCTGACTAGGCTAGTCATTTGCGCGCTCTCTCACGTATCGGCACGCAGAACTTGCCGGTGCGATTAACGACAAAACGACACTGGTTGACTTACGGGTCATATGCATGGTAATGATAGCCTATGGGAGTTGGATCACTGCCACCCCAAGGCGCGTCCCAGTCCGGACCGTGGCCCACATCGCAATCGGGCCCGCATGTTTCCTGGTTGTCGATTGGCAGAAGTGCAACTCTGCAGCGCGGGTATTGTGATAGATGCCATGATATTTCCGCATGCATGATGGGAAGTATGTGCGCTGAGAATCCACGATCGCGGACTTTAGAAAAGTGACTGCATCCATGTATCACCGGATACGATGCTGTCACGTAGACGTGAAGGTTCGCCATCACAAGTCGCGCAGAGGATTCTGCGGTCGCGTTCGGATCCGGTGTTGCAGGACGAGAACGACGCCCCAGGCACTCCTTGGTGCAGGCCGTCAAAACTCCCTCCTGTTTTGACGGTTTCCGCTCGCAAGCAGAAGAGACGAAGATGGTCTTGAGTTGTGATAGTACTCTGAGAGTCTGAACGAAGATGTGATGAGAGAAGATAAGGAATTTCAGAGTGTGGCCCCGATCCGCGGATCGTCCTTACCCATTATTTAAACTCTGAATGGTTGTTGGCTTGACTGAATTGTGGTAGATGCCCTCTTTCCATGGGGCCTGTCTCTTTCAAGACCCAGCCAGCGGTCTCATCAACCAGTCAAACCGAATGGTGGGCTCCTTTCGCAATGCAGCAAAGGCATTACCATGTCTGTAAGCGCGTGGTTTATACAGAAATGCGCTTTCTGGCTGACGGCCTTATCGCTTAGCCGCAGGTGTCGAGACGTAGCATTCCAGCACTTGCATCTCACGTAGTGCCTGCTAAGCCATGTGCTGCGGCTGTGGAACAGTGATCGGTATAATCAGTCCTTGGCCATTCAAGAAAATTGTCCACGCGTCCAGTTCTATCCACTCTGCTGTTGCTATAAGGATGCTGCTCGGCAGTGCCATTCAACCCCATGCGACACCCCGGATGAAACGCGTTTTTCAATGCAGATACAACGGAGCTCATCCCGCTTCCGCCAATATCCTCGAGAGTAGGTAACTCGCATCTAATCTTTCATCGCCAAGTGGCAACTCAAGAGTTTACAAACACGTCCATTGCAGCACACCCACTCATGAGCTCGAGCGGAGAGGATACGGTCAGATCAAGGGGTGGAGTAGCATTTGAGTTGATCTGTGGCTGAACTGATTTGGCATCAGCGGGCCAAATACGCTTTCATCGTGCAGCGGGAGGACCAAAGATAGTATCTATGGTTAGTCCCCGTGACAGGCATTCTCGGGCGATTCCACGTCATGACGGAGCAAGAAGATGCTGACTGGCGGGGCAACGTGACTTGGCTAAAAGGTTCCTGCATCTGACGCATTTGACAGTATTGAGGCAATGAGGGTGAGACAAGAAGACACAACGACACAACAACGCAAGCGTCGCGCCGTGCTGTCACATTCACATCTTCTTCCGGCAGGCCAGGGGCGTGGCAGCAGAAGCGTGCAAAAGGTCTCACCGCTGTCGTGCTCAAGCGACTGGGGGCCAGCCACACTTTGAACCTAGGCGAATCGTGGCAAGGGCCCGGGGAGAGTGACGGGAGGTGATTCGCCGGTCCCTGAAGACGACCGGGCAAGCTGTCGGAAAGCTAAAGAGGGGCAGTCGACGGGCAAGTGTGATGGTGGTGGACTCATCTCACATCTCACCACTCGAGCATGCTGTGATGCCCGTGCTAAACGAGCGATACCGCGTCAGCAGCAGCGAAGTAGGGAGGAGGACAGCGCTGACTTTAGCCAACGGGCACGGCGTTACGAATCAAAGTACTATGGACGATTTTCAGGGTTCGGTTTTCGACATGCGGGAGACAGAGGCCAAGGCCTGTAACGGTAGCAAGCCGAGTGCTATATTTGTGTCTCAGTCTCGTGCGCCGGATGGGCAGGCGTTTCAGGTCAGCCCTCGAGGCACTGCTCTGCGCACTTGTCGCGGCACAGAGATCTGGTTCCGCTGCACATGGACAGGACGTGCTCATAGCCTGAAACAGTGATGCTTCTGAACATGTTCAGCAATTGCGGCGTGTCAGTTCGAATCGTGTAGAGATGTGCATCTCGCGGGCGGGTGGTTGTGCCGTAGCCGATTAACCCAAAGCCAAGGATGGGATGGCCAAGCGCAAGCTAGTGTCGAGCGTAAATTCGCGGCAGACCCACGAGCACTCGCAAGCTTAACGTCTCCCGGGCAGGCCATCTGCTTGTACCGCAAACCACCGAGACCGTTCAATCCGTTATCCCCTAAACGCCTGCCAAAACCATTTTCTGACGAACTGCTGCCACCGCTGCCTGAATGCCGCAGCTCGACCAGGCTGCTTTTCGCTAGGTGCGCATGAAGATCGTGTGTGTTGACACCACCTGAATCAGCAACCGAACGCATCGTCTCCACCCCATATCCCTGCCTGCCACCTACCGAGGATCACAACGCGCAATTGATCGAAACGTCCAGCCATCATCTCGCTGTCCTGCGACTCTACAGCACTGAAGAAAGAGGAGGAACACACACACACTGGTCAGCCGCAATGTCCGTCACCGTGGAATCGCCTGGCGCATTCCCGGAATCACCCATCGACGATGGCGATGCGGTATATCCATGCAAAGGATGCGGAGAGGTACGACGAACAGCTAAGGACCTACCGGGACTAGAGTGCTGACGCGTGTGCGCACATCAGATCCTTGAGGAGGGTAAAGCCTTCGAGCTGGGTATGTGCAATTCACGCTTATAACATCGATTCCCTTTGTACTGATTCACGTTCACAGCCGGTAACAGATGGCACATTGATTGTTTTCGATGCGGCTCCTGCGGTACCTTGCTCGACTCCGATGCGAATCTCCTTCTCCTCGGTGATGGCTCACTGATCTGTAACAACTGCACGTACAGCTGTAGCGCCTGCGGGAACAAGATCGAAGACCTCGCCATTCTCACTGGCGATCAAGCTTTCTGTGCGGCCTGCTTTCGCTGTCGCAATTGCAAGCGTAAGATCGAGAACCTACGATACGCTCGGACGAGTCAGGGTATATTCTGCATGAATTGCCACGAGAGTTTAATGGCTAGGCGGCGGAAGAAGACGAGGCCAAAGCCGGGAGCAGCAGGGAATGGCACAGCACCGGTGATTCTTGACAAGAGCTTGCCAGCTTTACCGCCGAACGCAGTCCCTGGCAGTGCCCTTACCGCCGATGCCGACACTCCTGGATCGGATTCCTACATCGAAACACCCCCAGAAAGATCTCCCAGGCCGAGGCAAGTCAAGAGAAAGGAAGTTGCCATTGATATCAAGCGCGATGTATCTCCCTTGTCCGACGATGAGAAGAAAGGCAGGCTGCATCAGCATTCCCACACTGTAGCTGGGGCTGACCCGAATGCAGGCGGTCTCACACTTCCTGCGAGCACTTACAGACAAGAGCGCATGTCCAGCGTATCTTCCATGTCACAGGGCGAGCTCGACGACGATGACCGCGGCTTTCTACCAATGACCTTTGACCCCAATCCAGCACCTGGGCCGCCTCCTCTCTCCGCAAGAAGACTGCAGGCAATGCAAGAAGTAGTGACACCGAGAGTTACAGAGCAAAACCCACCACGCGACTACTTTACCGGGCGTACACCCTCAGGAACCCACAGAGAGTTTTTGCGGGAAGAGCGCCCCTCTTCGTCAAGGTCCGCATCTGCAGAAAGAGACGGGCTCTCAACAAAGGCTACAAGCTCACACATCGCGGATATGCAAAAGGGCCGTCAGCCAGCAAAGAAACGCGATATTTCTGGTGGTAACACACCAGCTTCTGGCTCGGCGCTTACATCTCCTGCCATGGGTGCCACCACCGAAAAGCAAGAACGACCAAAACCAACTCATCTTAGCAGCGCATCTTTCACCTTGGCTCCTTCGGAAAACTTCAAGCTGCAGGAGGCTCCAAAGTCGAGGAAGACATCGAGAGGCAGTGGAAGAGATGGCAGGTCGCCTACCTTCGACTCGCCTCTGCACGTTCTTCAGCAAACTCAACTTCTGGAGCCACAATCGCCCAAGTCCATCTCCCCTGTATCTGTCGATACCCCTGGATCTGGAATCAATCCATTTGACGATCCAAAATTGGGCGATGCAACTGCGGGTTCGCAAGCTGGAAAGATGTTCGACCGGCCGGTTCGCGGAGATTCTCTCGCAACATCAGCCCAGAAGAACACTCCCGCAAACCGCGATGATTACACTATGAAGACTCCTGATAATGTCACTCCTACTATGCCATCATCTGCAAAGCATGACCGCCAATCTTCGACTTCTTCAGTGCCCTCTTTCGTGGATGCGCCAACACATCAGCTGAGAGACAGCAATCGTTCCATACCGCCGAAGCAACCGATCGAGTCCCCACTCAGGAATAGCGTTGAAGTGCCTGGCCTACCACCACGTGCTTCTAGCCGTCCTATTGCTCCAAGCAAGCCCGTGGCAAACGCTGAGTTCATAACTCCAAGACAACCACCTCCTCCACCGCCCACTGAGCGCCATCAGCGCAATGAATCTACTGCCTCAATCCAGAGCGAAGGCCAATCTTCGCTGGTTCAATTCTCACCAACCATGCGCAGCTCGCTGCCGAAGCATACAGGAGGAGGTGAATTTTCTATGGAAGAGGAGATGGCACGAATCATGCGCGGTGAGACGAACAAGAGAGAAAGCGACAGTCAGCCCTCCGTCCTCCGCCGCGTATCAAACGCCGTCTCCAAGCACGGCAGGAGCTTCAGCGATCGGGGTCTTTCCAGCCGTGACAGTCAGAAATCACCGCTCACAGCACCAATGGAGATCAGCGCACCCATGAACTTCAGCAGTCAAATCTCATCACCAACTATGACTGATGACGTGGCATCACTCAGATCGCAGCTTCGCCGTGCCCAACAGCGCATTGCAGAGCTCGAGGCCGAAAAGCTCACTGTGGAAAACCAGTTCAACAGCTCGGCCGACGTGAAGCAAGCAAACACCGAACTTAGAGAGAAGCGTTCAACCATGGCGTTCCTTGACACTCAGCGGGAGATGGTCGTCAAAGAACTCGAAATCATGACAGAGCACCTCGCAAGAGCGAAGAACAGCAACGAGCCTTTCGATATCAACTCGCTCAAGTCTGGGGTTCTGCAGGATTTCGCCAACGCCATGCAAAGACTGAAGGACAACCTTGGTGGCCAGATTGAGGATCTTATTCATAAGAGGAATGAGCTCACTGATGAGATCAGCAATCTTATCCAGGTGAAGGATAAGGGACTTCAGGAGTTTGAGACACTGTCGACCAAGAATATGCAGCTGCAAGAACTGAACGCTAAGATCACCAACAACATCCAAGACGTCTATCAGGCCAACCGCGGAAAGAACTCGTTCGACAGCCGCTCCCCAATGGCCAACGGTCTTGGCATTTATACCAGCAACGGCAAAAGCGATTTTTCGAACAGCGACCTCCGCAGTCTACTCACCGCACATCAGACACAAGACTCGGCATCGTCAATTCAGGGCCTGTTGCCGGACGACGCGGAGTCTGCCCACGTGCTCACCGCTCCTAAGGTGGTCGACATACGCAAGGGACAACCAAAGAAATTCAATTGGAAGAAGGGCGGTCAGGCGGTGAAAAAGAATGTGACCAAGGGCCTCAAGGGTGCCTTTGCCGGTGGTGGAGACAGAGGCCCCGTCAACATGCAATCTGGCCAGTACACCATTGATGGTATGCCCTACAGCCAAATGCAGGCCGGCCCAGGTGCAATCATGGGCGACCAGCCAGTGACCAAGATCGGCGACAAGGGTGCGGGATTCGGCTTTTTCGCAGAAGAATGGCAGCCTCAAGCCGGGAATGGGTTCGCTGAAGAACAGCAGCAGCACCAACCTTTTAATCGCCGAGCCTCCATCTGGTGAGTCAAACAACATGGGCAAACCACGTTCATTCACTGACAAGCGAACAGTGCTCTTCGGCTCCGAGCTCGCAGCGCGCTGCGACTACGAGAAGCGCGTCATCCCTGCCATCGTGACCCGCTGTATCGACGAGGTCGAAGCGCGCGGCATGGACGTGGAAGGCGTGTACCGCAAGTCGGGCGGCACGGGCCAGGTCAAGCAGATCCAGGCCGGCTTCGAGAAAGAGGGCAGTGCGTACGATATCTCGGATCCGGACCTCGACATCCACGCCGTCACATCTTGTCTCAAGCAGTACTTCCGTCGCCTGCCGACCCCGCTCATCGCCTACGACACTTACGACGCCTTCCTCGAAGCCGGACAGATTACGGATGCGGAGAAACAGGCGCAGGCGATGAAGGCGGCGATTCAGACGCTGCCGGCCAGTCATAAGGACGTCCTGGAGTACCTGATTGGACATCTGGTCAAGGTGATGGATCAGCAGTCGGAGAACTTGGTGAGTGGATTTTGAGGCCTTTTAGGCAGGATGCGGGAGAGAACTTTGTTTGCTAACGGTGTCTGCGCAGATGAGCTCGATGAACCTTTCGGTCGTATTCGCGCCTACCATTATGCGCCCGCTGTCCATCGAGCGCGAAATGACGGATATGTCGACTCAGCGCGTCGCCATCGAAGCGCTTCTTACACACGCCCACGAGGTCTTTGAGCTCGAGTAGAGCGGGCGCCTCTGCTTCAAGTCCGAACTCCTATTCGGAAACCCGCTTCTTCCTTTCTTTTGACAGCGAGCGGCGTTCGTGTTCGCTACTCGACATCTTTTGGCACTGGTTTTGAATGCTGTTTGTTCTCACTAGCCCCTTTTACCATTCTCACGACTAATCGGCTGCCCTTATCGGGTGCCTTTATTCACTCTTCTCTCCCCGACGAATGATCCTCGGAGGGAAATTCGTTGTTGCTATCATCTTTTTCGCACCCTTCGAACTGGACGCTGGGTGTAGGAGAGCACCTTGTTGAACCTGGATTACTTCTGTTTGGACGTTGGGCAAGGGGCATATCAAGGGATGATGGAATGGTTGGGTTGTTTGCGACGTTTGTTGATTGCTTTGCTAAGGGCCCATGGGCGGACGTGGTGCCTTTGTTGAAGATGTAACATTATGAACGATCTTCCTGAGTGGATGAGTGAGGAATCAGTTGAAGAAATACTTTCTGAAAACGATTGAGATTGTCCCCTCTTAACTGTCTGAGCGTGACCTGGACGACGACCCTTTGAGCGTGTCGGGCTTCATGTGATCAAGACGGCTTGGCGTACGTCAACGCATAAACAGTTGCGTGAAAGGGAACGTGGGAAGCATCAAACCAACCCCTCTGTTCTCCCTTCCCTTCCTCCTCAAGAAATACAAATACATGCGAAGACTGCCCCGCTTCTTAGCATCAACATCATACCGATCTCGAATCTCACAAACTCCCATACCGTCTGCATTACGCGCTCGCCGAAGTTTCCTCCCCAGTTCCACTCGATCGCAAGCCGCAATGTCGAGCGACGAAGACTACGCCGCCTTCCTGGAAAAAGCCAACCAGGACACGGGCGCCAAGGTCGAGAGAGACGGGTCTTTTGTCAAGACCAAGGCTGTGGATACGGAGGTCCCGGGACCGCTCAAGAGTTTGGATGCATTTTACACGAGTGAGACGGATGAGCCGTTCGAGCCGGTCGCGTTGGAGTGGAAAGGGGGAGGAAGGTTTCCGAAAGTGAGTTGTTTGTAGTCCTCATCCCGGCCGAACTTTCCAGACGGCACTTTTGCCTTGCTTGGGTGCCGGTGGGAAGACGGATGATGGGACGGACTTGTGGGCTGATGGTTTTGCAGAGGAGTTCGGCGAGCTCGTCGGCCATTCTGGAGAAGTGGAGAAGTTGAAGCTGGAGGAGTGGAACGTGAAGAATCGGTATGAGGATGTTGTTGAGGCGGTTAGGAAGAGTGGGGATGGGGAGGTGGAGGTCTTCAGGGTGAACCATGGGAAGACGAGGTGTGAGTACTACGTTGTGGCGCTCGCGAAGGGGAAGATTGTGGGTGTGAAGGCGAGGGCTGTTGAGACTTGAGGCGGCGAATACGGGAGCGGATCATGCGTTCAAGGCGCCTGCCGTGAAGTTGGGAGAGATGGAGGCAAGAGTGGATGCGGAGTTCGAGTCTGCGAGCATAGCGAGGTTCAGACACCTCGCACAAGATACCCAACGATATTCAAGCGATTCAGCCAGCGAGATGCTTGTTCCGTCTACTCATGGTCCAAGAGCACAAAACACCGAAAAAGCTGATGGCAATATCAGACATCTCCCAGATCAAGAGGGCCCCATTGTTCGTCGTCAGCCTTGTGCTGATGTACAAAGGGGCACCGAGGCTTTTGCTAATCAACCCAACGATGCAGGACGCATCACCAACACGACAGTCCTTCATCGCCGGCCGTAGGAACCTGAGGAGTGACAAGAAAGTACCAAGGTGCGTCGTCAACCAATACCATAGGCCAACGCAATCCCGGAATAACGTGCTGCTTGTCCGAGTTCAGGTGTCAAGGATAAAAAGGTAAAGGTGAAGTAAACCGGTGGAAGATGTTATGGAGCCGTTACAGACATACACGAACCAACCCTCTAAGCCTGGCTGCAACCAGCCAGGCCTCTCTACGTGAAGATGATGCCCCCATCCACGACCATCGTCTGCCCGGTGACATAATCACTATCGCTACTTGCCAAAAAGCCGACCAACTTCGCCACATCCTCCGGCACGCTAACCCTACCCAACGCGATCAACTCATCCACATACTTCTTGATCGTCTCACCCTTCTTGACTACCTCGCCCAACTTGTCGCCCCGCTTCTTGCCCAACTCCTCGTCGATCAGATCCCACATCGCCGTTCCCACGATGCCGGGGGCGTAAGCATTCACAGTAATGTTGTGCTCAGCCATCTCCATCGCATACGCCTGCGTGAGTCCGCGCACTGCCCACTTGGACGCGCTGTAATGCGACAGCAGTGCGAAGGGCTTAAAAGCGACAATGGAGGCTGCGGCGACCAGTTTCGCGGGTTGTTCCTTGGTTGCGTTACCCTGAGAGATGATCTGCTTGGCTGCCGCTTGATAGCAGTTCTGTACACCAAAGACGTTGATGCTGAACATGCGTTGGAAGTCGTCAGGCGTGAGATCGAGGAGCTGTTTGACTTGGGCTATGCCGGCGTTTGCGATCCTGGTGGGTGAGGTGATTAGTGTTTGGTTATCTCTGCAGCAGCAGCAAGCAACGCAGTGACTTGGAAAGACTGCTACAATGCATACTTTCATGCTTCGGCAAGACATCTCTTGTGGAAGCATTGAGTGATGGGGCCTGATACAATCTAAGGGAATGCTGGATCGATGCTCTCTCAGATTGTTCAGAAAGGAGTGCAATCTAGCAACAACCCTTGCCCTGACAACCTCATCATCCATCCGGACAAACTACTCATCCACCATAGCAGAGTTGTTCTGCTGCAGCGGTTCGTGGTTCGGCCATACTGGCGATTGGAGATGGCGGCGTTTGCCGAAGTCAGAGCCGAAGCCGGAGCCGAAGTCGAAGTGAACGGGGTCGAAGGAATTGCCAAGCCGGCCTCGACAATTGCAAAAAATTCCACCACAACCAAAAAGAGACCAACCGAACCCAACGAGCGCAAAAACAAAAGAATCATCTCTCTCGGGTGGGCTCGAACCACCAACCTCTCGATTGCATCAACATGAGTAACAGTCGAACGCGCTAGCCAATTGCGCCACGAGAGATGACAAGGGATTGTTGACGTTATGCACAAGTTTTAACAATATAATGTTCATACGCCAGACGTAGGAAGCTCACCAACTTACATTGTGTTCAGTGGTCCCAGCTCTTTGACACTCGTCTGGATCATGTCCTCGACTTGCTCATACTTCGAAACGTCCGCGATCGCGGCGCAGGATCTCCGTCCCATGGATTTGATCTGTGAGACCACCTCCTCGACGCCGGACTTGTTGGCTTCGATATCGTTGATACACACATCATAGCCATCGGAGGCAAGGCGGAGGGCGATTGCTTTGCCGCTGCAAGGGGTCAGTGTCCAGTGACGGAGGGAAAAGCTTGCAGGAGCGACTTTACATTCCGCGACTGGAACCGGTCACAATGGCCGTCTTCTCGCCTTGGTGAACCGAGGATTGAGAGTACCTGCGGAGTGCTTGCGAGGTGAGCGGAGAAAGCAAACGCGGTGTTGGTGCTGTGACAGCACGGAGGGCGCTCCTAGGAAGGAGTCTCGCGGCCATGATGTTGAAGCGGCTGATGGTGGGAAGGATGCGTGAGTTACAGTATAAGACAACACGAGCAGCGTCTCAATGGAACAAGAAAGAGGGAGAGTTGGAGTAGCAGTCGAAGGAGCTGCTCCTCCTCACGGATATAAGGACCAACCCAAGAAGAGGGGGATGCCAGGCTGGGCAATCCGTTCTGCCACAAGACGCGCCTTCGTGCCACTCCGCAGACGGCCCCGCGCTTCTACATGACACGAGCAAGCCATCTGCGCCCTCGGTGATGCGGAGCAATTCCTGGTCGTGTGTTTTGTTGATCTGCATTGGAGAGCTTCCCGTAAGAAGAAAGCTGGGGAAAGCTGCACTCGTTCCGCGCTGCCCCGCGTCCAAACCTTGCGAGTCAAGATCCGGACGAATGCGTTCCGAGGTGCGAGACGTGCCCTGATGAGACCGGGACTAGCATATCTGGACAGATGTTGATAGATTCGTATATACACTAAGTTCAAACATGACTTTTGACTTCATCGCGTTCGTGAGTCGGGATACCGTTTACCGCACCCAATCGCTGCACTTCTTGGGGTACTGGACACTTCGCTTGACGAACTCCTTGACGCGGTCACCATCAACGGAAACAATCATGTTGACCTCACGGAGGTTCTGCGCGGCCGGTGCTAGAGCTTTCTGGTAGGCGTGGATGTTGCCGTACGTGGGGCTGGCGTAGGAGGTGTCGACATCCAGGTAGAAGCTGGTTTTGTTGGTGACAATGGATGGCTCCAACATGACCGCAGCAGCCGTCTCATCCCTACTTCTGGTTAGCGGGATGCATGATGATATGTCAAATGGAGCAGACTCACCAGTAGGGGAAGATGGTGCCATAGTAATTGTACATCAGTTCAGAGTACGGGTTCTTAACCTCGTAGATCTCATCCAACATATCTTGCGTGACGGCAATCTGGTTGGCAGCGTTTCCGACAATGGTGATGTTCGGGAAGGGGGCGGTCAAAGCAATTTTGGTGCCTTCAGGATCGATCATCAGGTTGATATCAGAGTTCCAGTCTGCCTGCATGATCGAGCCAGTAGTTTGGAGGAGGTTCACGTCGATGTAGCCACCCATGATGATCAGTTCGCGGCAGTTCTTTGCAAAGTTGGGGTCAAGGCGCACAGCGAGCGCGACGTTAGTAAGGGCGCCGGCAGAGTAGATGCTGACTTGGCCAGGGTACTTCCTGACTTGCTCTATCATGAACCACGCGGCATCCTCGGAGGTGAATGTGGTGTTAGGGAATCCCTCGTGGAGAGCAGATCTCGATACTCTGTCAGGGTTGCCGGAAGTTGGGTCGTTTCCCTCTGCCTCGTACGTGAGGTTCTCCTTCGCAAATGCACTGAAGCGAGTTAGTTAGGATCATGTTGAGTGTCATAGCGTCACATACCCTTCCCAAGGTAGAACACCGTGAACAAGCTCCCATGCCTGGAACAGCTCAGGTGTGTTCAATAGTGGGTAGTCGGCGCCCTTGTGGACGGGGATACATTCAAGGCCGCCGACTTCAAGAGTGGCAAGGGCATGGAGACCGGTTTGAAGGGCCCACGAGTTCGCAGTATCACTGACGAGACCCAGTATGTCCCAACCCGCATCCAGTGCCATCAGGTATGGTATGAAACCTGCTGTGCTCCAGTCCTGTCGAGTCGTGAGTCGAGGATGCCTTCACGAGGAATTTAAAGAGCTCACGTTGTCCATAATGACCTTGGGAGTAAGGTCATTATGAGTCCTCTTCTCCTTCACAGGAGCGGCGTGAACGAAAGAGGCCGTACCCGCAAGCGCGGCAACGAAGGTCTTGATGGAGGGCATTTCAGACCGGATCTAAAGGTTGACGATGACGAAAGGCGGCTGGTGTACTCTTTTACCGCAAGGGAATACGTTCTTTTATACATCACCCTCATTCCCGCTGATTCAGTCTCATAACTCCTTATCAGCGCCGGCTGAACCCTCCACTCGTACTCCATGTGCTACCTCGATGCCAAGAGAGGCGTACCGGGCAGATTGCTCCCAAAGATTGTGCCAGCATCGTGCAATGGAGAGACGTACCAGGCAAGCGAGTGTTCGACGCCCTAACGCAGGCACGGAATCGATGGGTTCGGGGTACAGAAATGTGTCAGCAGCTCTGTGGGAAAGATATAGAGATAGGCGTCGCCGGCGCCAGTCCATAATAAGGTCGCAACAGTTTAGCCGACCCGATTTGAACGGCGGCCTCCGGCACTTTCTCTACGCACTGAACCCAGAAGGATCTTTTGCAGATAGGATAATGAAGAAGGCGACGATAGACGGAAAGATGACCTGCCTGGTCCAGGAAGACCGGTGAGATGTAGGTACATACGTATCCGTGAGACCTGAAGCGGGCGAGCACCCCTGCAAACGGGCGGCGATAGAGTCTTCCTAAAGATGTAGGTAAGCCCTTGACGGGGCATCTCCTCGCTAGCGTATGCAGTACACATGCACAGGAGCACCATGAACTGCAATCAGGTTGACACGAGCGAGTTTACCAATAGATGGGGGTATTGGTGACGGGATGAACCATGTAGAGGCGGGGTTGCAATTTATAGTTGTTGTGTTTGATGCGGCCGCCAGACGCACAGCAATCACAGTAATGATCAGGACTCAGCATTGTGAGTGGTGGAAACACGACCACGAGTCATTGAAACAAGATGCAGCCAAGAATCATACATGGCGCTCAAGCTTCTGTTGTATGCACGGGACACGTCTTCAAGTGTAAAGTTCAATCCAACATGTGCTAAGATACGCTGCCATCCTTTATGACAGACCGTACCGGGTATCTCAAGAAACTCCGACGCCGCCCTGCTTGCCATACCAATAATCCCAAATGCCGCTACGACGACGAAGACGGAGAGCGGCGACGTAACTTAGGGGCGCGCGTTTTCCCCGTCCACCAAGACTTTCGCCTTTTCCTTCGCCGTCAAGTCTTCCTGTCCTATTGACTTCTGCTCCTCCTCTTGCAGCGCTTTCGCCTCCGCTTGTGCTTCCTCCTCCAATTCGTCCACCGTCTCTTCGGTCTCCAGACTGACGTTTCCCAGACTCGACTCCGTTGACTCCATTGACTCCGTTCGGTCGCTGCTCGACAAATCCGTTGACTCTCGGCGTGGTGTTCTCACTCGGTGGAGGGGTCGGAGGCAAAGGTGGCGTTCGTCTCCGTTTGGGATGGGCTGTTCCATTCTGTAGGCTGCATGACCTTGAGCTGGGACCTTTGATTGCTCGTTACCGAGGTGCTTGCTTTCGCATGAGTACACGATGGCAAGGAGGTAGCGTTGGATGTATCAGGCTAATGGAGGGGTTTACCCACCTTTGGCTTTTCCTTTGACATGACAATTCCTGCCGTCGGCGTGATCGTGATACTCACATGGATCGCCGGCTGTAGGGTCATCAAAGAGCATGCCGCCAGTGCCGGCCTTGATCGCGTTGACCATTTCAACCGCGAAGTCTGCGTTGTTCTCGAAGCACTTGCGATAGCTTTCCGCGTCCTTGTCGCTGTCCGGGTCCATTATTTGGCGCGCAGCGATCCTGGTCATGAGCTTGCGGAAGGGCGAATTGGCCGGTGAGCGTCGGTATATCTCATTGATTTCGTCGGCATCCGGTACTAGTTGTGCTTCCTGAAGCCCCTTCCTGTATTGATCGATTGAGATGTTCTTCAATTGGGGTAGATCGAATCGGTCGCAAAGCAAATGGAGCTTGTAGCAGGCCACAGAGTAGTCGTATTTCTTCTCGTCTGACATGTCCGAAACATCGTCCAACCTTCCTTGGTACAACCATTTAACCAAGAGTTCAAACCCGACCGGGTCGTCGTTCGGAAGTTCGAGTTTCTGCTCGCCATTGTTCTTCTTCGCCTTGGGCACCTCATTGCCCAGGAACTCCGCCTCAAAGTAGGACGAGTGGTGGCATAGCAGATTGCGATGCAGCGACCAATGGCGCTTGTCTGGACCGACGTAGATATCCACGATTGGACCGGAGAGAAGCCTTGTGTGCAGAGTCTCAGCTCGCAAGTCATTCATCAAGACAGGCGCCGCAGACGCGACCGCGCCTGACCGCGCTCAGCAACTGGCAAGAGAAAGACGAACGTACTCGGCAAAGGTCTTTGCGCTTGTGTCAGCTATGTTACCACGGGCCATGCGAACAACAACAGGACCGTTGTTTGCATATGCAAAGTCGCGCGAGTAAACAGTAGGCAAACGCCGGTAGGTGTAGTCGCTCAGATGCGGTAGGTGTTGGTACCAAGAGCCCATGCGCAGGGAAGACCGGGGATGATATATACAGGCGATTTCACGCAAGGAGGCAGTGGGCGCATAGCGATGCGAAGGAATGGAGGGATGGAGTGGAGCGGAACAATGAGCGTAGGGCTGGGCGCGACTTCATTATAGCAGCAGAGAGGGCAGGGCAGCTTACCGGTTGGGCGAGCTTAGGGCGTCATGGCACATGGCTCATGCATGCGAGCACTCTGCAGGCGAGTTCTGCCGAGGAAGTCGCGTCGATTAATCTAACGCGCGATGCCTCGACGCGTCTTCCTTCCCTAACGCGTCTAGCTTCCATTATACCACACCCAACACAAACACCGGATATGACTGCTAATGAGCTCGCAACTCCCGGATTCTGAAGACATCGGGGTATGCGACTTGGAACAATTACCATCAAACGCGTACGGCCCGTCTTTCTCGGATGATCTAGAGGCATTGCACGCCCAGGAGATTGAGACCAGATTCCAGAATAACAGCAGAGGCGTCGTGATCCAGCACAGGAGCTGGACTTTGTCCGACGTTTTCCACAGCGAACCAGATCCGCGCAAAGGCAGGCTCATACTTCCTGCGTGAGGATAAGGACGCCGCATTTCTGACAATACCTGCAGTTGTATCACCGAGCCAGCCCGTTAGCAACAAGACCCCTGACAATCGTGGTCCATCTGATACACCACAAGCCATATCGTCTTCACCACCGGTAATCAAAATGCCTTGGATGTCTTCTCCAGTCGCATATCCTACAACATCGTCTCCTCCCTTGGCCTCGCCGCCCCCAAGAGGAGAAGAGTGTTGAGTGCTGCACGCTCACCACTGCGTGATGTGGCGCCCAATCGCGCAGCCAAGTCCCAAGCCGCCATCTTCATCGAGGAATCAGAGGACGAGGACGAAGACGATGCTAACGCCCACGAACCGGCTTATCCAAGCAAACGTGCCCGTGTTGGAGAGACTGTTGCTGAGCTAGAGGTGACCAGAGTTACCCAAGTCCAGGCACCTCAAGACAATATTGAGCACGACGCCGATTTCGCGGACATCGATGCTTTGCCTGACAGCCTTCGTCCGCCACAGAGTGACCGGATTACTTCAACGCCACAGCTAGGAAGGTCTCTATTCACGCAGCGCAACAGCCATGCCGCCGCTGCGTTTTCTGTCCGGACGACCTCGGGAACAGGTTTCTCTATACGGAAAAGGGCTACTGCAAAGCCCATGTCTTACGAGCAGCTTGTCGCATCACGTTCGGTAGCAGAACCAGGCCAGGCTAGGAAGAGCTACTATGGCATCGATATCCACGCTCTCATCGACGAAGCTGATAATGAAGCTGTGATTGAGGAAGCTCATCGTACTGAAGAAGCTGCACTGCCGACAAGAGACGCGCCGCCTGCGGAGGAAGGGCAAAAGCAGCGCAGGACGTTAATGTGGACGGAGAAGTACCGAGCAAGGAAATTCACGGATCTCATTGGAGACGACAGAACGCATCGACAGGTTATGCACTGGCTGAAGCGATGGGATCAGATTGTTTTCCCTGGATCGGCTCGACCGAGGCCCAAAGGCGCGAAAGGCTCTATAGATCAGAGTATGGAAGAAAAGCCGCACAGAAAGATTCTGTTACTCACAGGCCCTCCTGGACTGGGCAAAACCACCTTGGCTCACGTTTGCGCCCGCCAAGCCGGTTACGAAGCGCAAGAAATCAACGCAAGCGATGAAAGGAGTAGGGATGTAGTCAAGGGGCGGATTAGAGACATGGTTGGCACCGAGAACGTCAGAGGCATAGATTCCAAGACGGCCAATGGCAAAGTCCGCAAAGCTGGCCGCCCGGTCTGCCTAATCGTTGACGAAGTGGATGGCGTTGTGAGCGGGAGCGGTGGTGGAGGCGAAGGAGGGTTTGTCAAAGCCTTGATCGATCTCGTTCATCTCGACCAGCGAAACTCTTCAGGGGCCGCCACGCAGCAAGCACCGCTCCTAAAGAAGAAAACGAAGGGCGAAAACTTCCGCATGATGAGGCCGATGATTTTGATCTGCAACGACGTCTACCATCCTTCGCTGCGCCCGTTGCGGCAAAGCTCGATTGCCGAGATCATCCATGTCAGGAAACCGCATATCGGCACGGTCATCGCCAGAATGCAAGCCATCTTCGAGAGGGAGAAAATCCCTGCAGACAGCGATGCTGTACGCAGGCTTTGTGAGGCTTCCTGGGGAGTTGCTAGCCGCAAAGAAGGTGGTACGGGGAGCAGCACAGGTGAAGGCGACATCAGAGGAATCATGGTTGTTGGCGAGTGGGTGGCTGGTAGACTTCGGGCTACGCTCGACCCAGTAGCCAACTGCATGCAGCGCATGACAAGAAAATGGATCGAAGACAATATCATCGCAGACCTGGCTCATGGCGGCGGTTCGGCACGCGGAGTAGGACGAGGAGGTCCGAAGGACGTAGTCGAGCGTGTTTTTCAAGAAGGTGCCGGGTTCAACAAGGTCACTCTAACTTCACAGCATGATCCGTTCAAGGCGAACATTACAGGTGTCAAGGGCGTCGCAGAAGCCACCAAGCAACGCGCCATGTCTCGCTTACGAGAAATGATTGATACCAATGGAGACAGCGACAGAATCCTTACGGACTGTTTCACCACATACCCGAGCCAACCTTATCATGACGATACTTTCCTCAGTAAACCATCAGCCGCTTACGATTGGCTGCATTTCCACGACAGTCTCTCTTCCGCTGTCTACAGCAGCAACGAGTGGGAACTGGCTCCCTACCTCAGCCAGCCCATCCTGGCTTTCCACCACCTCTTCGCTTCAACGGCTTCCTCACGCTATGGGCCGTCCAATCCTTTCTCCCGCAACGACAACCAAGACGGAGAAGGAGAGGAGAACGACACGCTGCCCTTCACTGGTCCACAAGCCTCCTTCGCCGCGCACGAAGCCCAGAAACAAAACCATTCCCTCCTGCAGTCCTTGCAATCCACGCTTTCCCTACCCCTAACCCGCTCTTTCAACTCACCGGCGGACATCGCTACAGATCTCCTTCCATACCTCTTGCGCATGCTCTCGCCCTCCGTCAACCCAGTCATCGTCTCGAGCGGCGGCGACAAGACCAGATCCACGGCCTCGGTGCGTAAAGCCAGCGAGAAGGTCCTCATTTCCCGCGCCGTGCAAGCAATGGTGGCATCCGGCGTGACTTTCGAGCGTAGCAGGGTCGAAGCCGAATTCGGAGCCGCACCCGGACAGAGCAGCGGGTGGGTGTACAGGATGGAGCCCGCGCTGGACACGTTAGGGACGTTTGAAACGGGCGGAAAGGGCTTTGGAAGCGAAGGCAAGGTCAGGTACGCGGTCCGGCAGGTGCTGGAGCAGGAATGGAAAAGGGAAAGTATGAGGATGGCGGAGGAGGCCAGGAAGGCGAGGTCCTCTGGCGGCAGCGCTGAGGGCGGAGAAGACGGCGAAGCGGGGGCAACGCCAGGGCTTGACCTGGGTATTGGGAAGAGAGCAGTGGCTGTGAAGAAGGACTTTTTGGCCGGGTCATCGCGGAGCCTGATTCGAGACCCGCGAGCGCGCAGCAGACGGGAAATGAGAAGGCGAGGGGCAACAAGCAGGGTAAGGAGCAGGAGGAGGGTCGGATCTGGCTTACGTTCCATGAAGGTTTCTCGAACGCGGTCAGGAAACCGCTCACGCTTGCCGAGCTGATGAAGGGATTGTGATGTGGATCTGGAGGGTTGGGCTTTGGGTGTATATAGATCACCGGCGCTGCGGTTGCTGCGTCTCGTAATTTGGTCGTACATCCACGCGTTGCTTCTGAACATGTTCCCAGCTCGTCCACGCGCTTCCGTCGAACCAGATTCAGTGCGGTATAGCTCATGCGTCACCAGACAAGTGTCCTGGAGCGAACTCGGTTCCCGGCCCTCGAGCATACCTCGTTGTTCTCAACGCCTGCACACAATAGAATAGTCCGCTATCCTCACATTGTCTACCCCATTCCCTTAGTATGGTGGACGAGAACCGAAACCTTTGTAGTCCGAGCATGGTGAAGATACTTAGGCACGTTACTGCTCACCGCCTTGATCAACGTGGACCAGGCGGGGATGTATCGTGCATCGTCTCCTATCACTCCGCCTCGTGAGCCAAGATCGTTGACCGCTAGGAAGATGCCGATACAGTGGCTAGACTATGGAGACTGGAGACGGAGTGTTCTTGGTGTTGGGTGCATGCTGGAGGGCAGTACTGCCTATGTAGCTACTACGCAGCTGAACTGGCGGTGATGGCAAGTCAATCGGCCGAACCGAATCGTCTGTCGAAAGCATTGAGCTCGGACAGCCGACAAGACGTCTTGTTGACAAGACAGCCTTTCATCTCCTTTTGCTGCAGGAACAACAACCGATGATGCGAACGTGTTCCGAGCCATTAGGGGCGGACGATCCAGAACGTCTCTGCCGATCGAGTCCCCAACGATTGGCAGGATGAGGCCATTTTCCTAATCAAGCAACGGATGTCTTACAGCCTGGCTGTATCGAATTGGATCCTCCTGTGCTTGAAGGGCAATCCTTCTGGCTGTGTCGTGCAAACACTGCTGTTATATTTGGCAATTCATGTTGGGGAAAGGTCCAGCAGCTGGGCAGGCAGGCCAGCAAGCCACAAAGAGGCGCGTCATCGGCAATGCTCGTCCGGTGGCTGAAGCGCTCCACACGCTAACAGCAGATCGAACGCATCATGTTCAGGGAAGACCAGCTCAAGACCAACTTGGCGTATCAAACTTCTTGATGACTTCACAGAAAACGCTCCCGCTTGCAGCTAGCAGCGCCGGTAATTCGTCCAGACCCCCGGCAAACCCCAGAAATACGGGCATGACATAGTATGACGCTGTATTGTTGTGCCACGCACCCAATGAGGCTGGAGCGATCCTCAAGGCCGGGTTGCCCTGACGGAAGGGGCGAGGCAGCCCGTGGGTCTTTTGTGCTTGCTTGCTTGCCATTACCCTGCCATCATCTTGCCTTGGCTTGGCTTGCATTTGCCTTGCTAACCGGGGCATCTTACGTGGATTGGTCTAATCGAGGACCCTCAGCTGCCCTGCATGCTGACAGCTATATAAGAACGGGCTTCTTCGTCTGGCCACTTGCTTCTACTGTCTCCCCATCCAAACAACTACCTCGCCAACCTCTACAACCCTCTCATCAACCACATCAACCCTCTCGTCAACCACATCAACCCAACCCGTCACACAACAACCAACATGCGTACCGCCGTCTTCACCACCTCCCTCCTCGCTGCCCTCGTGGCCGCTCAGGACCTTGGTTCGTCCGTCACTTCCGTCGTTGGATCCGCCGCCGGCAGTGCCACCAGCGCCGCCGGCTCTGCTGTCACAGGCGCCTCCTCCGACGCCAGCTCTGCCGCCTCTTCCGCCGCCGCCAGTCTGTCCTCCATCACCGCTTCCGCAACATCTGCGGCGTCCTCCGCCGTCTCCGCCGCCTCCTCCGGGGCCGCTGCCGCTGAGTCCAGTGCCAGCAGCGTCGCCGCCTCTATCTCCTCCGGGGCCGCTGCCGGTGAGTCCAGCGCCAGCAGCGCCATCGCCTCTCTTTCCTCTGCGGCTTCCACCGCTACCGGCTCTGCCGCCAGCTCCTTGAGCTCCGCGCTCTCCAGTGCCTCCTCCCAGGCCGCCTCCATCTCCTCTAGTGCCAGCAGTGCCGCTGCCGCTGCTTCCAGCCGCGCTAGTTCTGCCGCTGGCTCTGCTTCCGCCTCTGCCTCTGCCGCTAGTTCTTCCGCCTCCAAGGCCGCTTCTGGCGCTGCCGCTACCGGCGTCCCAGTCCTTGGTGGTGTGCTCGGTGCCGCCCTTGGTGTCGCTGCTCTGTTGTAAATAACGAGATGACTGTAGGAGGAATGTGAAGGAGTGCACGATAAGGGGAGTTACCTGGTAGATGGGGAAAGGATACCAAACGGGCATATGGTCGAAGAGAACCTGTCGTCTAATGAGAAGCATGGCTTCACTGGTTGCTTAGCAGTCTTTGGCTTGGCACATCAAACCACATAACACATTTAATGACATACCACTACAACTTCACTCGTCGTTGCTCTCGCTCACGATTGCATGTTTGTAAAACTCATATTGATGTGTTGTTGGCAACTCATGAACCTTGATGTCCTCAAGAGGTTGCTCTCTATGCAACTTGTTGCTACTTTGTAGTATCACTCAAAACAACTTCATCGTCATCACCTGCGTCAAAGCTCGGTCCGGCAAATGCACCGCTGCCGTGGTCTGCCAGACCAGAATTTCGTAGGCAACAGCTCCAGGTGAGACGCCTCTTCACTTCCTTTCAAGAACAAACACTCCTTCACATCTCAACGGAAGAACAACCCTTATGAATAGCAGATCATGAGGCAGCATGTCATCCTTTCCGGAGTCGAAAGCGGAGGGCAGGGTATAAACGTCAAGCACTTGAGTTGAAACCCACCCTTTGAAGACTAGTAACTGCCGCGTATAGCATCCAAATGGGGTTAAGGGCTATGTAGAAATCGAGCCGCGGATTGCCCCAATCTCGCTTTACCGTCATCAGGGAGTTTTGGGCAGGTTACTCGTTTCCCCAAGAAAGAACTATTCCAACACAGGCGGTGAAGCTAGTGCATTGGCAAAATTCCAGCCCTTTACCTATATGTATCACAAGGGAAGAGGGATTTTACAACACGAACCTGTTTCATCACGCAGGTGCACACAGATGTTTTCTACACGCCGCCTAGAATTAGTCGGTGGGGGCTATCCAACCATACACACTGACTCGACCGGCGATGGGGAGTACCTTATAGTAAGGTTTTCCATCTTTCCAAGCGAACATATTTCGACAAACCCGCACACATGTTTTTTCCATCGCAAAAGGCTAGCACCGAAATTTGAGAAAAATGCTCGCCTCTTACCCCCGTTACCCTCCTCCTATCGTGAAGCCTAGCTTTGGACTCCTATGCTAGGAAGGATCCCAAACGATACTCACAGTCGCCTTTGCACCGGGCACGGGGGGGTTTTTTATGCAAAAAAAAACATCTACTTGCTTTGTTCTTCATGGTAAACATCGAAAAAGCAAACTCCCCAATCCCAACTCGCAGGCATCTCCGTGATATCCGTTGCGAGAGAGAGAGATACATATAGAGAGAGAGTTATGGGGCATCGAGAAGTTATACGGTTCCGGCACACAAGTGTACAAAGCATCAGTCGACGCCGCTGTTTCTCAAAACGCAGCCCCTCCCTGGCTAGTCGCGGTTTTCCTAACTAGTCGTATATGAGGTAGCCTTTTCTTTAGTCTTCTTTAGTCTTCTTCTTCTTCTTCTTCTTCTTCTTTTTCTTCTTCTTCTTCTTCTTCTTCTTCTTCTTCTCGATGCTTCGAACTTAGCGAGCTGAAAGAAGGGGTTGGGGGTTCGATTCCGTTATAAATCCGTAAAACGGAGAACCCACAACTTCCAACCCGCGCGTCAAGCTGGATTGACGTGCTGTTCGCCAAAAGCGCCCATACTCACGAGAAGCGAAAGGATCAAACTAGCGGATCCTCAAGGCCATCGGTTATCCCCTCGCTGATGCACAAAGGGGGTTGGGGGTTGTGGTCCTGTGCTTCCAAACCCCGACTCGGAAAGAGCATAGGCTATCGTGTTTGGTCTACGGTGCTTTGGTGACAAGACGGTCCGGTCCCTTTCGTGGCAACAGTTGGGTTACGCCGAATGAGGAAAATGGGGTTCGGGACTTGTACAGTCGGCGCTGTACATGGCTTTTTATCTAAGCTCATTCCGCTCGGAGGGTATACCCATAAGCGCGCGTATAGTGTATAGGGAAGAGAGAGAGAGAGACAGAGAGAGAGAGAGAGAGAGAGAGAGAGAGAGAGAGAGAGAGAGGAAAACCGCAGGTAACGCCAGTGTGCACCATATCTTCCAGGCTGGGCCCCCTCCCCACCACGAAAAGAACGTTCACGTTTCCTTCATGTACAGATATTCTTTTCTCCTCGCCTTCAGGATGCCTCATCGTCACGACTTTTCCTTTTTTCGCAGATCCCCGACAGCCGCGGTAGGGGCTGTTTTTATTTCCCCGCCAGCATGTTCTGCACAGTGGCGAGCTTCTGCTTCAGGGCGTCGTGTTCGGCATTCAACTACAAAAGATCTCGTCAGTCCCGCAACATTGTCACGTCGGCTTCTCGCCACACCGTCCACCCCATCCGCAATGGTCCCAGCATATGTGGTAAAAAAAAAAAAACTCACCTGCGCGAACATGACCTTGGTCCCCACCAACTCCCTCTCGACCTCCTCGGCCGCCTCCTCCAGCGCGCGGTTCTCGTTCTGCACCTCGATATTCCGCGCCATGATGCGGTCCATTTCGCTCTGCAGGCGCGCCTCGACCTCGGCCGGCTGCGCCTCGACCATCCTCCTCAGCTCCTGCACCTGCATCTTCAAGCTCTCGTTCGCGTCCAGCAGCGCCTCGTTCTCGACCTTTGTCCGCACGAGCTCGGACGCGATGCCCACGTGCTCGGCATCGTGCTGCTGCGCGCGCTCCTCGAGCCCCCGTACGCGCGAGCTCAGCGTCGCGTTCGCGGCCCTCAGCGCGTCGAGCTCGAGTTCGCGCTCGCGCTCCGCCCGCGTCCTCTCCTCGAACTCGGCCGCGTAGGCGGCCAGGGTTTCGGGCTTGATGTCGACGGCGCACGCGTCACGCACCAGCTCGTCGGCGCGGTAGACCTCCTTGTCGACGCCGCCGGTGGAGCCGAAGAAGCCGGATTCGAGCAGCGAGGACGCCGAGGGCGACTTGTCGATGTACACGTCGAAGAGCTTTTCCTTGAGGTACGTCGTCAGTTGGGCCATGTCGCGCATGCCCAGCAGGGTGTGGGCGTTCCTTTGCATGAGCACGATGCCGAAGCGGAGGATGGCGCTGAGGCCTTCGCTGAAGATGAGGTCGTAGATACGGAGGACGAGTTGGAGAGGGAAGCGGTAGGCGAACAGCGTCAGGAACCATTGCGTAGCGTAGAGGTTGGGAGAGACGCCCCGGCGGTGCAGGTGGCAGTAGAGCGCGGGATCGAAGTCCTCCAAGAGACGCTCGAACTGGTACAGGTGGAGATGCAGCCCGGCCATTTCGGCCGTGAACATGGAGCGCAGGTTGTACTTCCACATCAGCCGGATGAGCAACGTGAAGGCTTCCTCTTCTGCCATGTTAAAGAGCAGAGGCATGGCTATGAAGTTCATTCCTTGCGCGTAGCCAACGCCCTCGTCGAAGAGCGCATACGCTTTGCAAAGGCCGAACAATCCGTCCTGGAGTCCGGCACTCATGACATATTTCGAGTAGCTCGTCCGTGCTCCGAGATCGCGTCGGATGGTCTTTTCCAACTTCAGGAGGGCAACAGGGTCGTCTTTGACCTGCTTCCTCTTCTCCACCGTGGCTTGGAGTTTGGCTGCGGCGTCAGCGGTCTCTGCGAGCGGCGATCCCGTCATGGCACTTGTCGCCGGCGTTGACGACTCCGAATGAATCGAAGACGCAGACGAAGTAAGAGATTCCTTTTCGTGCGCGCCGTTGACCGAGCTGTTCGTTTCCGTCCGAGGTATGCCTGGCCGACCCTCCCTATCCGTGCCTCTGGACACCAAGTCCTTGTATACGGTCTCCAAGTCCTCGTCCTTGCTCTGCGCCAGTACCTGCCAGACCACACCTCGAATAGGCTGCGGAATGCCGCTCGCAATAGCTTGATTCAGCTCCTCACCACTTGTACGAGCAACAGCAGCAGGGCCTTCGTAGACCACCGACTGCCAGAGATCCCAGTTCACCGGCGCATGGTTTCCTGCCGGTCCAATGGACATGCCAGCGGCTGTTCCAGGAGGCAGCTTAGTGTTGGGAGATGCAGGCACTGCAGACATGGACATGGTCCTAGCAACCGGAGGCGGCTTCAAACCTGTGTTGTCCTGGACGCTGCCCGCACGCCCTGCTCTGCCTTGCCGTTGCTCTCCTTCCTCTTCTTCAGCCGTGTCTATTCCACTCTCTTCCTGCAACCTTAGCATGTGGAATCTGTCCTTCAGGCTAGAACGGTTCTTGTTGGGTGACCGGCTCCTACCACGATCGTCCGTAATCCCCAATCCTACCTCTGCATTGCTCCCTGTCGTTGCTATCGACGAGGCCGTATTCCTTCTCGTGTTCGATTGCGATTGTTGCTCTCGTTGTGGTGAAGGAGCGGTTTTCCGTATCGATGTCGCGCGCGAAAACCAAGAGAAGGGGCTTGAGACTTTCCGCGTTGGGGCTGGCGGCGACATCTGTGGCTGCTCCGGAATGGGTGGTGGAGGTAGATGCGCGACGGGAGGCAGATCGCCCGACAAGCCCTTGATTGGAGCATCGGCGCTCTGTCTGGGCGGTAATGATGGCGGTAGATGAGGTATCGAATCTAGGGGACCGGATCTTGTATGGCTTGTGTCCGCATCTTGACCTGCTTGCGATCAGCCTTCGTTCCCCTGCTAACGTCTGGTGTAACCGACTGCCTGTCATGGATTGCGTACCGTCCACACTTGCAGCTGATGCGTGATTCGAGATGCTATCATTCGCTCCATCCGTCTGTTCAGGTCCGTTGTGCGAGGTCCCGGAACTATCGGAACTATCTTGCGGAGCAGAATGGGCAGGGGCTTCTGCCTTTCTCTCTACTGATCCTACTTCTTCGACATCCTTGCCATCAGCACTTTTGTCTTTCAGGTCGTGCTGCTGCTCCGCCGTCTCGGTGGGATTTTGCTGTTCGCCCGGCGTAATTGGGAACCCTCCAGGCGCACCAGCAGTATCCGTAGCGTCTTCGAAGTTGTCCTGTCCGGCGTAGATGTCAGCCTCCACTCTGGCTGGTTGCATACACGCAACCGCCTATCAATTGAGTCATCCCCAGCCCGCATTCCAGAAGTCGTATCCTTGATCACAACTCCAACGACACTTTCGCATCCCGCACTTACCACGTCCTTCTCATCCTCACTCCTCTCCCCTTCCTTCTCCTCAACGGTGTGGCCCTCCTTGACTTTGTCCTCGGGCTTGACGTCGGCCATGGTGACACTGACAGTAGGGGCCTTGTTGATCTTTGTTGTCCCTGGTCGGCGTCGGCTCAGGCTCCTCTCTTTGACATTCCCCACTACACTTTTCCTCCGGTCGACGATGCCGGGAGCCTTGTTCGTGCTACGGGAGCGTTGGTTGACTCTAGGTGCAGATGCGGGCGCGGGAACAGGGGTGCTGCAGGTCGTGCAAGCATATATTACTTGTTGCCCCGGATGTGACGCTTTGTTTGTCGACTGACAACGTTGTGGGGTACCGAAGTAGCGTCTTATAGAATTAGTGAACTGAGTGGAAAGTAGGTTGCGGTTTCACTACTTGACAGAGGACAAGCGCAATTGGTATATATCAAAGACAAGCCAGTTATAGCTTGCAAACAGGATCTCATCGCTTGGTTAGCTAGTTGGCAGGAACCTAGTCGATTGTGGCCCGTAATCAACTTTCCCGATTCGGCAGATCTCCCGCGGCTGCCTTGGCGAACAACTGGGAAGAGCAGCTACAGGACCATGACACCATTAGATGAACAACTCAAACGCAACCAGGCTGTTCGTACATTGCCATTCTCCACACGACAATGCAATCCCTCATCAGTCCAGCTTCTCTCCAGCTTTCGTGTAAGCACCGATGGGTGAAGCGCTCAACGCTCTCGAGTAAGACGCGCCACAGCTCCTATGAATAGCAGCTTGGCCGTTTCAGCCTCCCGTCATCCAAGCTTCAACTTACGCTCGAACTAACTACTCAGCTCGCACTTTGCATGAAAAAGGGATTGCTCCTTGCATAAAGGCAAACAGAACGGCCGAAAGAATCAAGTGTGGGGTACTTTTATTACGCATTTACCGATCGTATGGCTGGTCAATGTTTCTCAAGAACATACTCGCTTGAACACAGCAAAAGCGCTCGGGTGCTACAACATCAACGCGACCATCGGAGAAAGAAAAGAAACAACAAAGCATTACTCCAGGGTATAAAACCACGTGGTTCCGTCGTATCAGGTCAACCGCTACCTCCGATGTAATTGCTCACCCAGGTATTCCAAGACCTTGGGAGTCGCCATCCCCTGGTTCACAAGGTGTCTAGCCAGGCCCTTGACAACCTCCATTTGCTGTTCCGGCGTCAGACCGGTAATGGCTGTCTCGAGCACACCGCCCACGGAGGCCCTATAGACGGCGATGAAGCTGTTTCGCTGGTCAGCCTTTTGCTTTACTTAGCAGAACAGGACGGATGACGCACCTCTGGTAGTACATGTAGGAGAAGAAGCCCATGATGAACTGGCAGTCCATGCGGTCGGTGATACCACCGTGGCCAGGAATGGATTCACCGAAGTCCTTGAGGTTGAACGTCCGCTTCAGGCCGGAGGCGAAAAAGCCACCGAATGGCGCGATCAGAGATGCGAACGTCGCGAAGACAAGGATATGACCCTGAATTGGTGCGAAAGTGACTTTAGTTGGTAGGTGTGTCCAGTTTGGTGGGACGAAAGGAAGTTGATGGGTTTTCGGGATGAAGACTGGGTTGACGTCGCATTGGAGTCCGGTGAAGATGTTGGCACCAAGATCCTGTTTGGGTTAGCTAAAACGAAACTGAGAGAAGTGATGCACAAGACCCACGTTGACAGGGCAGATAAAATACTTATAGCGCATCATGATGTTGGTGAGCACAACCCCAAAGATGATGGTGAAAATCCATGCGCCGACGAAGCCCTCAACGGTCTTTTTCGGGCTGATCTTGATGAGTTGCGTACGCCCGAAGGTGATACCGCACAAGTAAGCGAAGATGTCATTTGTGATGACGAGTGCAACCGGCAGAAAGAACCAGATCATGCCTTCGAAGATATTGTTCATGATGAAGTGAGCTTGAACGACGATCAGATAGAGCGCCATGTGCGTCCAAGCAAACTGTGTGAACTGGAACTTATAGTGGCCCTTCTCGAGAGAAATGACGAAGAAGACGAATCCTAGTATCGTTAGCCCTGTATCAAGAAACGCCGGCAGCTGCTGGTAGGCTTACCCATGATGTAGAGCATGAAACTGATGAACCTGTGGTGCGTTGCGAAAGGCAGAAGAACCCTGTCAACCAGGATGATGTGCTTGAAATAATAAATGACACTTTCTCCGTAGAGGAAGTACATCGTCGTACCCAGAAAGTACCAGTTCAGGGACTTTGTGAAGCGCAGTTTTCTTGCCCTCGACGGTACGTTGGAGATTGCGATGACCTCTTTGAACGAAACAACCTGGAGGGCCGTCACAATCATGATAATGTAGATGTGACCCGCGAAGAGGGCGGCAAAGAAGCCAGCAATCATAATGAGGGTCCAGATCGTCCTCGTAATGAATGTTTCCCTTTTCTTCTCGTAGTCACTCTGCGGAGGCGGTCGTTTAGGCTGCAGCGTCTGTCAGCGATCGCCGTGTTACTACTGTTGCGGGCTCATGCTTGCCTTGTCGTCATCATCATTGTCGGTTTGCCATGCGTACGATTCATTGCGGTTCATTTCGGGCTTGGTGTGGCCGTTCCTCGTCGGGCTTGTGGCCTCGATAGACCCATCCTTCTCTTTCTCGTCAAAGCCGGCTCTACTCGGTCTCCTAGCATCTCGATGCTGGAACTTGACGTCCTTCTTCGGCTTCGTCATTGCGACCGCTGGCTTGTTGGTCTTCTTTCAAGCGCGCTTCCAGGACACTGGCGATTGCGGTCGGTAAGACTGGCGGCTTGCACTGCCAAGTTTCTGGCGAAGATTGGGGGACAGCGTGGTGCAGTCTTTCGAGACGGCGCAGCTGGGACAACGACCTGACAGCGATGCTGAAATGGCCGGAAGTGGTGAATTGGTGCCCGGTAACGAAATTGCGTGCTTGCAATGGGCGGAGCGGTGTTTGTAGGTGACAATTACAAAGGCGCGTACAGGTTTGCTGGAGCTTGTGGCTTGAGTTCTTCCACGAAACGTCATTCTGCAGGCCAGCTTGGCATGGAGTTCCATCTCGAGCACGTTGCATGTGATAGAGAACGCGTCTGGAACTTCTACTCGCGCACCTCAACAGGAGGATACTGCGGTCAACACATGCTCCGGCAAAACATACAGGTGTCTTGCAGACAGCACTTCAGCGTCCTCTCCTTGCTTAGAGAATATGCTTCGACATTTACTTGATGGCAGACCTGGATGACGAGAATTACTTCTCGGACAATGGCTTCGACGAACTACCCGTCAACACTCTACAGGACCTCGAACAGCGTGCCGTCCTGTCTACTCAGCAGGAAACTGCCATAGGGATAAGGCAGCCTTTTCATCAGCAGAAAGCCCAGAAGACCGCCAACGGCAACAATGCCTGGCACGACCGACAGACAGCGACCGTTGTCGCTCCAGGATCCTTCACCGAACCACCTTCCTCGGATTATGGTCTGGACGATGAGGATGTCATTGATCTTGACGAGCCTTCCTTAGTTATACAGCCCGCTTCCGGTCCACCTGCGCGAGCTCCTCGAAACGCAGTACCCGTTCATGCTCATCGCGAGGCACAGCCAGGCGCCGAGGACTCTTTCCGTTCAGCTTATTCTCAGCAGGAGGCGGCACCTGCTGGCGGGTATGCTGGACCGGATTTTGATGTCAGCGAATTAGAAGCACGCATTCAAGAGCTTGAACGTGAGCGCAACAACCTCAAGAAATCGCTAGAAGACGCAAAATCTGCGGCATCTGTCAAGACTGGGGAGATCTCAATTGTGCGTGCGAATCATGACAAGGCCGCAAAAGAATATGAACGGCGGATTGCTGTCATGCACAAGCTGCATGCGGAAGATGCCATAAGACACAAGGCTGAGCTCGAAGCGGCAAGAAAAGATACGGAAAAGGCTGAGACGAGTAATCGTTTCTTGGAGCATGATTTGGCGCAGGAAACGGAACGCGCGAAAAGACGCAAAGGACCGCTAGAGAACGATCGAACACGGAGGGGGACAACAGTCAGTCCAACTGTAACCCCCAGGAAGAACCGCACATTGCCGTACCGAGGAGACGGTTTTGATGATCATGAGATTGTATCGGTATCGCCTTCCAGAAGTAAGGAAAGGGCCGAGACCCCAAAAGCTGGGACAAAGAGAAAGAGGCCGAGCCATGCAAGTCCGGGATCGCCTTTGCCTTTAAGCATACCTCGACCAACAGTCGCTCCGGACACAAATGCCCAAATCCAGGACACGACAGCAGACTACGGACTGCCACCTTCACAAAAGTACGATGTGAGCTTTGAAACCATGCAACTGATGCTCAACCACCGCCCCTATTCTGGTCACGACCGTACAGTCGAAGCCCTTGCGAGACACGCGTTCCCCTCTTCGTCCGAGACGTCACTTTCTAGCTTAATGTTCGACAAGCTGTCTGCACCTGTTAACGACGTGGCGATGTCCTTACGGATCAGTAACGTCATGCTGGACTTATGGGGAAAGTGCTTGGAGGAGAAGCATTTCGCGCCACTGTACCTTACTGTAGATATGATCTACTTCATGGTCATATCGCAAGCGGAGTCACTGATGGCAGCGCTAGCAGAACGTTTCATCCCTATGGCGACGAAAACTATTGTGTTGGTGGCGCTTCCTCTGTACTATGCGTCGACAAGTCCGACCATGACCGCAGAGGTGGACAGCACCACTCAAGCCAGGTTTAACAATGAGATTTGCGCTGAATACATCCTTGAACTCCTCCACAACATGGCCATGGAAGCAAGCTCTGATTTGGAAAACACCCGCTCGTTCTGGCAGAAGATGGACTATGGGTTTGTCTTGCTGATGCTAAACATTGCACAGCCAGTGTCGCAAATCACCCTCACCCTTCAAATGATGGCTACATCCACTTTATCAAACTCTTTCGGCACTATTGCACCTGACTCAGAGAAGCAGTTAGAGAACGAGCGGCATTTTCTTGACCGTATGACTACCTTGTTGTTCGAATCACCCAAAGTTCCGGAAGACGAACAACCGTACAGCGACAGCGAAGTCGCTAATCTTAGGGTTGAAACCATAAGCGCCTTGAGTGCAATTGCGGCAAAGACCTACGGTAGTATTTCTATGGCGCAGCATCGGCATGTCATTGGCCGCTTGTTCAGGTTCCTCCATTTACAGATCAACTCTCTGTACGACATGCCACTTAACCCATCCGACATCGTCGTTGTTGCAACGACGGAGCCCAGCGTGCACAGCCTCACAATCGCAACCATCAACATTACCACACGGCTTTTGTACCAGCTTCTTCACAATCACGCCGACCTCATCAACCTTCGTGAGAAGCTTGCTGTTATCCATGGCGGGCACCACAAATTTCTCGTTTCGCTTACCAGACTCGCTTTCTCTGAGCAAATGGTGTTTGAGGCTGGGATTGAGGAAGAGGTTCTAGATGCTGCTAATGAGATATTGGATGCCGTGCTGAGTCCGGAAGAGGGTGAGGCTGTGATTGCTGCTGTGCAGACGCCTAGGGGTACGCATGGCACGAGGTCAACGGCGCCCGGGTGAAGAGAGCAACTACAGGAGTTCGTCTCCCCTTGCTCATCAATCAACCAACCGAACGGAACCAATTCGAACGCGACCAACACTACCGTGGCCCTGTGGTTAGAACTCCTCTCGCGGCTGCAAGATGCCAGCTGAACTTGGGATAATCCAGAGGACCCAGGTTGTACAGATACGGAGACTCGCGGCTGATGCCTCGGAGGCCTTACCAGGTCACTTGCGCGACTGCTGTGCAGATCTGGACTGAACGGGCATGACACACTCATCGCTCGAGCTGCGGAAACCTGGGGATGTTGTTGTGGAGATTCCTTCCATGGACCGTGTTTGTACGGACAGGATGTGAGGGTGCCAGGAAGAGGAAGAGGTGAGGCGATGGCCGAAACTAGATCGTGCCTCGTTGGTGTTGAACTGGAGGTTGCCATGTAAAAAATGAGATACATATAAATTTACTCTATTACATGTCACATCTTTTTGCTCCCCTCGCAGTGTCGCTGAATATAGACAGCACAAAACGTCTGTGCGCACGCTCATTGGATGTCAGCCTTGGCATTCCACGTCTTTGGCGGGGCGTTCTTGTGATTCATGCCGCCGCAACTTTTCGACATCTCTATACAAAACCATATATCATACGCCGCACAGCAGATCCCGGCTACCCAAAAAGCGAGCGGCAACACTCAGAAAACACTAGAGACACAAAGTCGGGAAATCACCACACCACCGCAATCATGGCTGAAGAGAGCAAGTCCCGTACGTTTTTGCGCTCTGGGCATTGTCGTGTGCTGCGCGAAACAGTACTGACGGATGTGCAAAGTGACGAACTGTCGATTCTACGAGGAGAAGTACCCGGAGGTCGACTCTTTTGTTATGGTGAACGTCAAACAAGTCAGTCTACCCACACGATTCCTCGCAAGCGACGCAGCATAAGCGCAGATGCGGCCTGGAATCGCAGCGAAGAGGAAGTGCAAAGGAGCTTGGGAGACTGACAGCCGGGCCACAGATTGCTGAAATGGGCGCATACGTGAAGCTCCTCGAATATGACAACATCGATGGCATGATCCTGCTGTCTGAACTGTCGCGGAGACGTATCCGTAGTATCCAGAAGCTCATCAGGGTCGGAAGGAATGAGGTTGTCGTTGTGCTCAGAGTGGACAAGGAGAAGGGTTACATCGACTTGTCCAAGCGTCGTGTCAGCCCAGAGGTAACGATTCTCCATACCTCTCCCCGGCAGGGGTTGGAAGGGTTAGAAGCTGGTGCTGATTGGGTTTTCAGGATATCGTGAAGTGCGAGGAGAGATACAACAAGTCAAAGATGGTGCACTCCATCATGAGACACGTTGCGGAGAAGACGCAGGTTCCGATCGAGGACCTGTACCAGACTATCGGATGGCCGCTCAACAAGAAGTACGGACACTCTGTGGATGCGTTCAAGCTTTCTATCACCAACCCGGATGTGTGGAACGAGGTTCAATTCCCAAACCAGGTCGTGAAGGACGAACTTATCTCCTACATCTCCAAGTAAGACAAACTCTGGCTGGATTGCTTGCCGATGAGCAGAGCTGACATGTTCAAAGACGCCTTACTCCTCAGCCTACCAAGGTCAGATCAGATGTGGAAGTCACTTGCTTCGGTTACGACGGCATCGACGCCGTGAAGGAGGCTCTGCGCTGCGCCGAGGCTCGCAACACTGCCGACACCCAGGTCAAGGTGCGTGTTCCACTTCTCTCGATATCCGTCAACCAAATCGCTCACACTATCACAGGTCAAGCTCGTCTCCCCACCTCTCTACGTCCTCACCAGCCAGACCTTGGACAAGAACATCGGCATCCAGATACTGGAAGCTGCCATCGAGGACATCACCACCAACATTAGGAAGGCTGGCGGAAACTGTGTCGTCAAGATGGCACCCAAGGCCGTTACCGAGAATGACGACGCGGAACTGCAGGCTCTGATGGACAAGAGGGAACGCGAGAACCAGGAAGTCAGCGGTGATGAGGATGATACTGAAAGCGATGACGGTGTTGTCAACGTGGACTGAGGTTGTTGCATGATGCATGATGTCGACGGTGAAGGACTGCATTACTGGCGTCCGGAGTTCGTCCCGGGAACGAATTTTCCATTGGGAGGAGCTCAGGGGAAAAGCATGCGCAATGAACATGGAGGCTCAGAATTCGATGAAAACTGCACCATGGCTAGAAACATTCGGGCTATCTCAGCCGTGCGAGCCTACGCCCGACAGCCGAACTTCTGTAGGTAGTGAGCAGGGATCGCTATGCGTGATCAAACCTTGACATACAGGGGCTCTTCTCTACTGTGCAGAGACCCGAAACACATTCTCGAATTCAGCATTCTCGAAAATTTAATAGTTCTGCGACACGCTCTTGTGGGAAAGCAGATACTTGCCAGAATCGGAGGCACGTAAGAAACCGCAGGTCTTCCGTCCTCTGCGGTAGACGGCCCCTTGGGACAGCGGACAACCTAAGGCAACACAATCCTCGATCTGCCCCATACACACACTGGACTCATTACACAGTACGAATTGGTATAGTTGCTTTTGCAAACCCGCCCCCACTGGTTTAAAACACCTCCCCTCTATCGATTCCTCTTCTCCCCCTCCTCTCTGCCGTCTCCCAGTCCTGCATCCTGCGCTCTACGTACATGACTCCCTTAACCAGCCACGCCACGGGCATCGCAGCCGTCCTTGCGGCCTCCTCGTAGAACTCTCTGACGTATCCTGACAAGTCTTCCACCCGCCGGTACCGCACGTAATGGCTTCCGGGCCGCTTGATCTCGCCGCCGTTATCGTCCACAGCATCTTCATCCGGCAGGACCCTCAAAGGCTTGAGCGCGCTCTGCACGGCGCGGAGACGGTGCTGTTCCGCCGCCTGCTCGTTGTCCGTTTCGACCCGCGAAGTGGATTCTGGATCGTCGGTGTTCGAAGGGTCGGTGGGTTGAGTTGGGCCGGAGGGAAAGAAACGTAGTACGGCGCGTCTGAATTCCGCTGTCCGGCCCCGTTTGCCCGTGTCCCGGGGTTCGTCTTCAACGAATGCGTTGCCGTACCAGTCCATGTACGCGTCGAGCTTCTCGTTCGTCATCGCCAGCACGTCTGAGGGCGTGGTTTGCAGCGCTTCCTGGTATGAGAGCGGCGTGCTGGTATGCGCCTTTGAGGACTTGTGTGCGGCGCTCCAGGCCGACCAGTCCATTGCCAGTGCCGCGAGGTCCGTAGGTTTTCGCGGCAGGCGAGTGATATTGTCGAGCGGGAAGAGTAGTTTTGTGGCTATGACAAGGTGGATCATGAGTTGTGCTTCCGCGAGCCGGAGGATATGGCGGTGGTAGCGGGCTGCAGGCTCGGTACCGATTTTGTAGGTAAATTCTGTGCCGAGCAGGGATGCTAGGCGGAGTGTGGCGGCGTAGACCTCAAGTGGGAGAGCTAGGTGTCGAATCCAGCGGTAGAGGATTAGGACGTGATTGGAAGGGGAACGGCCATGCCGAATTCGTGGGAGTAGCGGCTCATGTTCTCCAGTATAGCTGTGTGCAGGACTCCGGGTTGGAGTACGCTTTGTGGATCGAGGAGGATGTGGAAGTTTGCTGGTAGCCGTTCGCGCATCGTTAGGGGTACGAGTGTGATCGCTCTGTAGTAGGCTAGCTGGCCACTTGTAGCCCAGCGATGGAAATCTCCTACTGTGACTGGAAGACGGAGCAGTAGAGTGCCGATGTAGCAGATACTCAGGCCGTCTATCACACGGGGCGTGGTATCCTTGTTGCTTCTGTTGCTCTTTCGTGTCCGCGACTCTTCGTCGGTGGTCTCACCCTCGGATTGAGAACTGAACATTGTCTGAGAGTAGTTGTCGTTGTCCACTTCCCAGTTGGCCCTGCTCTGGAGAGTCTGCAGCCGTAGAGCCCACAGGTCGCGAACCACATTCTATCCATAAGTCAGTAACAGGCTCGAGTTTGCGTTTGTAGCACGTAGTCGACCCGCTTGGGCATGGCAGCTAGGGCAGATCAAGACCGGGAAGAGATAAGAGGCTCATATGCAGTGTCTCAATAGCCAGTCGGACTGAGTGATAGACTGCTATTGCAAGGCAGCGGCAACAGCGTCATGTCTGTATACGCCCTAGACGTACAGATGTAGGCTGTCCTGTGCTCGCCCATATGCTTAGCCGCAGATCTAGAGATAACAGACTGTAGCGTCTAGTTCTTGCTTGTGTCTACGTGAGCATGCAGTTGCTTTGCAACAACAGTCCATTAGTCAGTCTTGACTGCCTGCTGGAAACACTGGACAGCCAACGCGAATTGCGGTCCCAACTTGAATCAAATGCCACATACCTCAAGTTCGGACGGCAAACGTGCCTCGTTCAGAAGCCATCGTATTTGCTTCCAGAGCACCAGTTGGAAACATAGTAAGTAGTGCTCGAATGCCCGCTTGCCCGTGAAACTCGTCTGCGTAGCCTCACTCTCTTCTTGCCTTCTCAACTTGCGCCCGTATACGGGCAACACCTCGGTATCTTCTGCGATCACTTGACCTCTCTACATTCAGTGTTAGCCATGGGCTGTTAGAAGCCTCTTGCCGGCCGCGGGCCGTCAAAGTGAATGACAATATCGTCTTCTCATGACTTACGCTCAGCTGTCGATGCCCCTCGGTGCAATACGTATAGCCATCGTCTTCGACATGGAAGGAAGTAGACCCGCAGTTTCCGGTTTCGCACTCGACGTCCATTGCATCGAAACTCCGTCGTTTTGTACCACGATGCCTTTGTGCAACAGGTAGTGACCATGTTCCTCACTCATCTCTTAGCTGTAGGACAGCCGGCATCTAGAGCTCGACATAGGCAACCAAGGAAAAATTTGACAGGTTTTCCGGCAAAGATAATTTTGGTTGTCGTGTTCCGTTTCGGTTCAAAGATCTTCTCATCAAGGAATCAGCTTCTTGCACGTGGGGTCAGCATACGCTGCTGGGACATTGTACCGCTGGCCAAAATCTGAAGTTCATGGAAGTACCATCCACGATCGTCGCCTTCTACGAAAGAGCACAGTGTACAACATCAATTCCTCAAGGTCATCATAGCCTGACTCCACAGTGTACATCAATATCGCCAAACAGTTTGCTTGCCAAGCCTGGGACATAAACTTCGCAGAAGGGGTAATCATATATGGAGGTGGTAAAGGGGTTTTAGATTGATAGATCCATGAAACCATCGCTTCGTGACCCATGCTGACTATATGTCCGTAGTCCAGCAGGCCTTTTTGACCGGGGAAGAAAAGACGAATGCAACCACTAGACCTCCTCCGAGATCGAACAGTATCCTTCGCAATGCTCAAAAGAATAGTCTGCCACCGTCTTTCATATGAATGCCCTCATACTCCAGAAGTAGCAGGCCGGAAGTCCTGTCCGCTCAGAAGCCGCACCCAATTGGCGCGCTCTTCAGGTTTCTAGGGTGGAAACGCTTTAACCGCGAGGAGCCTCCTTGGCATCAATGGCGGCCTCCTCACCCATGGCGGTAAGAACAATGACGTCTGCAGTTTGTCAATAGCCACTCCCAAGCTTCTCTGCTCGTGGAAACTCACTGGTGTCCTTGCCGTCCTCGGTGAAGAGCTTGGTGATCTTGTCACCAACCTCACCGTCTGGAAGCTTAACATCATCCTTGGTGGAGCCGTCCTCGGACATCAGGGAGAGGAAACCGTCGTCGGTGACATCGAGCTAGATTGTCGGTCAGTAGCTGCATAGTGTTCACCCCTTTACTTCTTCTAGACTTACGAGCTGGTATTCACGACGGGTGACGTTGGGAACGTCCATGTTGTGGGTGGAGGGAGAAAGATCTTCCAGCTTCTTGCCGGTGAAGATATCGAGGGCAACGATGTGAACCTTGGCGTGACCGTGCTTGCCAGTCTTGGAGGTAGACATATCAACGATCTTGCAGGGACGACCCTTGATGACAACGTGACCGTTCTTTCTCAGAGCGGAGCACTGCATGGGGAAGGTGTGAGAAGCACCGGCATCGGCGCTCTCGAAGGTGTGCTCGTGCTGTGGAAGATGCTGTCAGTCGACCGTTCTACGTGAGGGGTGGCACGGGCACATGTTGTTGCGCCTCGAGGAGCCCGAAGGTGGGCGTAAAGCGGGGTTTCGAGCGACATACCTGGGCGTCGTTGTCGGCCATTGTGAAGGATGTATGTGGTGGCTAAAAGAGGGTTTGGTGGGAGATGAAGGACAAGAGGACGAGGGAAACGGGAATGAAACTGGGTATATGAAGATTTTGGAGGATGGCGGTTGATGGAGCAGTGCGACTCGAGAACTAATGGATTTGCCTAGTGGGGCTGTCGTCCCCGCTAAATTCTGGTGGTCAAAACTCTGTAGTCAAAACACTCGGGATGGTCGCTTCCTCGAAGCATCTGGCTGGCGGGCTAAGCGAGGCCGAGGATCTCGAACCTCGACTCCGGTTCAGGCAAGCGCAAGCTGTTGTTGACGGCCAGTTTAGAGCCAGCGGTCTGCTGCTTTGCCTCGTCTTGCTGCACGGCAAGCGTATCACAACACGGAGAAATGTCCCGCGCTGGCACATGGCTCGACCGCTTTTCCGGCCACAGCGCTCCAGTATCGCCCGAACCTCGTCCCAGATCGTATTCACCAGCTCCTATAAGGAGACCTAGCCACCTTGCGCCCAACCCGCTCCCACATAGACCTGGACTCCCACCGCGACAATCCTCACTTTCGATACTTACCAGCGGATCTGCTGATGTTCTTCCCGCTGCGGCAAGATTGACGAACGGCTCTCAGCTAAGGAACCAGCTAAACTCAGCTCTCATCAACGATGCACCTGATCCTCTTGATGTTCTGAGCAATATACTGGGAACAGCGGGGAAAGATGACATAGAAGAGGCACACGATACTGAGCGACCCGCAAGTCTTGTTGACGATGTGGATTTTGGCGGGTTGAGCTTGCAGGAGTTTGCCGATGAGCCTCCTACGCAGCCTGCATCTAGCAACACGGAGAAGTTTGAATCCCGATCTTTCGAGAAATGTATGTAGAAATCGTATGTAAAGCTCAATTGGTAAGCTAAGATTAGTAGTCGAAAAGGATCAAGGTAGATTCGAAGATCTGCACAAGTCTATTCTTGCATGTGATGAGGTCTTGAAATCCGTAGAGACTTATCTCACCAGCTTTCAGGCTGATCTAGCAGCTGTGTCGGCCGAGATCGAGACGCTGCAAAGCAGATCCACAGGGCTCAACACTCGGTTGGAAGCGCGAAAGGACGTGGAGAAGCTACTTGGCCCAGAGGTCGACGCGCTCAGTGTCTCCCCAGCAGTGGTTCGCAAACTCTCCGAAGGCGCCATTGATGAGTCGTGGCTCAAGGCTCTACGAGAGTTCGAGAAGTGCTGTAAAAGCATCGACGGAAGGTCAAAGAACGCTCCTGGCATTAAAGCACTCCAGGGCATCAAGCCTCTTGTCGAGGACCTGAGGAACAAAGTCGTGGAGCGCATTAGGGATTATGTCGTTGCTCAGATCAAAGCACTCCGCTCTCCTAGCACCAACGCGCAGATACTCCAACAAAACGCTTTCCTGAAATACAAGGACGTATTTGCCTTCCTGGCCCGGCATCAACCCCAGCTTGCAGAGGAGATCAGCCAAGCGTACATTAACACGATACGCTGGTACTACCTGAACAACTTTACCCGCTACAAAACCGCCCTAGACAAGCTGAACGTACACCATATCGACCAGAACGATGTCTTGGCCAAGGAAGACTCAGCTAAGCGTGGCGGCGTTCTGAGCGGTTCACGCCAGCCCGTTGCACCGCATGACGCCTTCTCCCTCGGTCGTCGCATGGACACGCTCAGGTTCTCCTCTACAGCTGCACTCTCCTCCTACCATGCCGAAGAGGACAAGTCAACACATTACTTGGAAATCCCCTTTCGAGCTTTCAACCTAGCACTCGTCGACAACGCCGCCGCCGAATACTCTTTCCTCAGCGAGTTCTTCTCCGGCCAATCCTTCCACGCCGTCAACCGCAAATTCACGCAGATTTTCGAACCCACCTTCGCCCTAGGACAGTCGCTCACGAAGCAACTGATCGATCCCACCATCGACGCGCTGGGGATCCTGATCTGTGTGCGGCTGAACCAGCACTTTGCGTTCGAGCTGCAGCGGCGGAAGGTTCCGAGTATGGAATCGTACATCAACGCCACGTCGATGCTGCTGTGGCCGCGCTTCCAGCTCGTCATGGACACGCATTGCTCGTCCATCCGCCAAGCCACAGCATCACTTCCCGGGCGACCCGCTGGATCAGCACTCAGCCTCACGTCGTCCTCCGCTGCGTCGCAGTCCATCGCTCCGCATCCCCTGACTCAGAAATTTGCAAATTTCACACAGGCCATCCTGGCTTTGAGCAGCGAGGCAGGAGATGATGAGCCTGTGCACAACAGTCTCGGACGGCTGAGGGGCGATTTCGAGGCGTTTTTGATCAAGCTGAGTAAGAGGATTGCGGAGGCGAAGAAGAGGGAGAGGTTCCTGTTCAACAATTACAGTCTTATCGGCACGATTATTGCAGAGACGGAGGGGAAGATGGCGGAGGAGATCAAGGCGCATTTCGCGGAGTTGAGGGAGGATTTGGCTGAGAGGAGGTAAAACATCGTGATAGACTTGTTGTTGTGACGGTCGAGCGTACAGGATGGTTGTTGAACAGCAACTTGGAGAAGGGGTCCGTCCTGTCATGAGTGATCTAGCGTAACGGTCCAAAACCGTCTTAGCCTTTGGAGTGGCAGGAAGATGCGACGTGCTCCCCGGACAAGAGGTACTATCACTGTCTAGAAGGAGACGGTCTTCGATTTGTGCTAGAGTTTGACTTCCCAGGACCTCCGATGTTATAAGCATGCGTGGCTGCGTGGAGCATGTACTGTACTGTTCCTATTTTCTTGGCATGACGGAATGCTTGTATCCATCGCGTGACCAGTGCGCTTGAAGGGTCAGTAAGCCGTGAGCAATCTCGTACATGTGTTCTTGACGCGTATGTTGTTGCTTGGAGGTGAGAACATGCTGCTCTGCAGACTGTGTGAAAGGAGAAGAGTGAAGGTGATTGGCCGTACGTTGTTTTTGCAGGTACTGGCAACTTAATTGGGCAGTACGGCGAGCGGAGTGCATAATTTACGTGGCCGGGGTATCGCTAGCGCGCTCTTCGTCTGAGTTTCGTGTATGCTGCCGGCCTCCGACTCTTGAAATTCGTCGTCAAACTCGCAGGACCCCAAGGACGATAGCCACCGCTGCCACCACAACACTCGACATACGAAATCGTGCTATTCAGTATTCTACGAGCCACCTAACTGCTCCCTCTGTCAGAGTTTCATATTTCTGCTGCAGAGTTTAAGCCAATCACTACCGCATTATTGCCCCTCGCGAGCTCCTGTATCCGCCAATAGGTACTTGTAGCTTTGTTACCAGAAATGGCTCCCTCGACATTCGCATCTGCTGCGGCCGGCAGTAACACACCCACCACTCCGTCACGCGCCGATGGAGGCGGAGAATGGTACGTTGCTCCGTCGTTACCATCTATGGCCACCTATACGGCTTGAGGTCGGGGAGGTCGCGGCCCGTAATGCTGCATGCTATGGCTCTGGACGCGCCAGTTTGTTTGCGCCTGTCAGGGGAAACCCTTTGCATAGCACCTCGATCGTATCGTTACAACATCAGTGCTGACTTTTGTTGCTCGTAGGGCTCGCCGTGCCAATGGCGCAACCCAGACCTTCCGCAGACCATCGCTCGCCACGACCTTTTCCAACTCGAACCATCAACGAGAGTCGAGCAACAGCAACGCCGCACAGCCCGCTCTTTACGTCCCTCCTCATCGCAACGGCACACTCACCGACACTCGTTACTCGAAGAACCAGCTCCTGGACCTTTTCAAGACACAACAAGAGGCGGACGGTGCGCTGAGGGATGGCCTTCCGAACCTGTATGTCGGAGGCTGGGAGCCGAATATCCCGAACGGAGCTGTGGGTGGCTGGAGTCGCAGGGATGATCAGACGCAGACTCAGGCGCCCGGACCCGATGTGTGCTGGGACCGGGATGGAACTATGGGACCTCTCGGCCTGGTGGACATGAGTGAGGAGGAGAAGGAGGTATGTTAGCATGGGTGCTGGACGGATCTTGTTTGGCTGAGGTTTCTTCCAGATCTTCACTGGCTCCGTAAACTCTCCGCTCAAGCCTCCTACAACCACCAATAAGGAAGGCACCCCTAGGGAAGGAATGCTTCGCAAGATCTCTGTGTCGCAAAACGTCAACAGTCCTGGAGGCTATGGACTGAATTCCCCACCACGACTAGGCCAGGTGGTAGGCGCCGGGAGACCAGCGAGTCGTATCCTTTTCCTTCCAATGCCGTGTCTTCACCAGCGGCGAGCAAAGACCAGCCACGCACCACTTCGCCCCCTCCGGCCCTTGTCAGGAGAAGGACCGGAATGCAGGAGACTACGAAGGCGGACGAGCCAGAGGACAAGCCGCCCGAGGAAGCTTCGGAGACTGCGCGCACGCCGTTTGGTGGCCTCAAGCGTAATCCCACCGGTCCTCTGAGTGCGGGCTTAAACGGACCCTCTTCCCCATGGACCTCGACGCCACAAAGCGGTGGATTTTCGCCAATGGGTGCGTTTGGTAACTTTGCGATTGGCACAGGTTCGGGGGCACTCCTGGTGCGCAGCGCTCCGGACTTGGAGCCGGTCGCGCCGAAAGCCGCTTCAAGGGACTTATGTCTAAAGACAGCAGTGACGATCTGGGCCGTGGACTGAAGGAGAAGGCATCACTCTCGAACCTGGGCAGGGTCAACGAAAGCGCTGCATGGCGCTCGCAGCAGGCTGAAGGCATCGCTGAAGACGAACAGGGTCTGAGCGACGACGACTTGCCAACCGGAAGTGCTGCTCTAGGTGGCGGGCAAGACGTCAGCCCACCACGGCGCGGAAATGGCCAAGGCATTGGAACTCCAAGTCGCCAGGATTCGCGCGACGAGTTTGGTTTCGCTGCGTTTGGCATGACTTCCGACACTCCAAACTTCCAACGTCTCATGCAGAACCAAGAGCAGTTCCAGCACCATACTCCAGTTGGACGTGGAGCCCACCAGCATCCTGGACAGGAGCCCATGAGTCCTACGGATACTAATCCCTATCAGAGTCCTGAGCAGCACGGTGCTGAACCTGACGACATCGATACCGATGGATCCGATGTTCAAAGCGGTCGTCTGCCTGGTCTTGGTGGATTCGGTAATGAGGGTATCGGTGCAGGCGCCGGAGGTTTTGCCGGCCTTCACAATCTGGGCCGTGTACCCGCAGCTCCACCTAGTGACAGGAGCCAGACTTCAAGCGTGGGACCAAACCGTGGCTTCTCAGGACTCAGCGGATTGGGAGCTCTCCCTGGGTTAGGCGGTACTTCTGCTTGGGGCGCCCCTCAGGGCAGTATCGGCACGCCTAACAGGGAGAGAGCTGGTCTTGCGGGTGGCTTTGGCCAGCATCCGTTCGGTTCAGCCGCAGAAACCCAATCGCCTAGCCTTGCCGGTTTGGGCCCCAGCAACATTTTCGGCCCACACGGAGGTAGCGCTTTAGGTGGAGGCCACGGCAGCAGACTGGGCTCTTTGTTCCCTCAGGCGATGCAAGACCAGATGCGCGGTTCTGAACAGGGCAGGCAGCCCCACGAAGACGACATCTCCGAGGGAGGGGTCGCCTTCTCTGCTCAGGGCAGCCAGCGCTTTGGAAACATGGATCCCAGCCGTGACACTGACAGCCCATTCAGAGCAGGCCGTGCGGGTGAAGCCAGCTTCGGCAGAGAGGCGCCGTTTGGCACGCTTGGTACCTCGGGTCAGATGCCTTCTATCACTTCTCCTAGCCAGGAGCCCATTGGACAGCGTCCTGCGCAGCCCTCGGCTCCAATGCAGCCACAACCAGTGGGCAGCTCCGCTTCAAACCAGCCACCTGCTGCTCAGCAAAAGACTATGGTCATGCCGGACAGGATGAGATGGATCTACCGCGACCCGCAAGGTGTCACTCAGGGTCCGTGGTCCGGTCTGGAGATGCATGACTGGTACAAAGCCGGTTTCTTCTCACCGGAACTGCTTGTCAAGAAATATGAGGATCACGATTACGAGCCTCTGGCTCAGCTCATCCGTCGTATTGGAAACTCCCGGGAGCCCTTCCTGGTGCCGCAGATCGGTATTCCACATGGTCCGCCTGCTACCCAGCCCGGAAATGGATGGGCTGGAGCCGCACCACTGGCCGGCCCGGCCTCTGGAGCTCAACCGCCTTTTGCAAGCAGCTTCCCAAGCTTCGGCACCACTCTGACGGCCGAGCAGCAGAATGCACTTGAACGCAGAAAGCAGGAGGAGCAGTATCTTATGGCACGTCAGAAGGAGCATCTTGCGCAGCAACAGATCGCTCAGAGACTTCAACTACAGGGTGCACACAGTATTCTACCACAACAGCTTCACCATCACTCCAGCGCACATAGTCTGCACAGCCAGCCAAGCTTTGGCAGTATCACATCCCCAGCAGCCTATCAACCATCTCCCAGCCAAGGACCCGCACCTGGTCAGCAACATGTGCCTGGGTTCTTTGACAACTCCTTCAGGGCCGGCCCTGTTGGAGGACTCGGTGCTGTCGGAGCTGGCCTTGGCCACATCCGTGAGGAGGAGATGCCGAGCATGCTTGACAGACTCAATCTTGGCCGTCCAGGACCGGGTGCCTTCGGAGGCATCGGACAGGGCTTCAACCAGCATCAAGACCCTATGCATACTCAGAGAGTCGATGCCATGCTCACCGATCGGACTAGACTCCAGCAAGAGCAAGCACAATTTGACGCTCAGCAGCGGTTTCGTCAGGAACAGCCGGCGAACAACGATCGCCTGCAGCAGTTCCAGGACCTTCAGGCACAGGCCAAAAATGATGCATTCGGACCAGAGGGCGTGATCGGACAACCCATCGCTCCACTCGCCGAGCGGCAACACGAAGAATTAGAGGATACCGAAGACCAAGAGTTTCAGGAAGATGAGGTTAACTCAGAGGTCGCTGCCGAAGAACCAGAACCCGTGAAGGCACAGGAGCCTTTGTCCATGACTGAGCAGGTTCAGAAAGCTGTTTCCGCCAAACAGTCACCCGCACCACAGTCGCCGTGGGCTAAGGTTGACACCGCTCTTCCTCAGCCATTCCCTCCTGCGCCATCCCAGTCGCCGCTCCCAGCTCCTGCTGCTCAGCGCAACAGGGCTAACATGGCCGATGCTTTGCACACGGAGTCACCCTCCCCATCTCAGACTCCATCCGTCGAGACGCCAAGCGCCTCCATCGCCCCATGGGCCAAAGAGCCAGCCGAGGCGCCCAGGGGCCTTCTCTCAAGGAGATCCAGGAGATTGAGGCCAAGGCTGCTGCTCAGGCCGAAGAGATCGCCGCGCAAGCTCGTCGTGCAGCTCTTGAAAGGGAGCTTGCTGCTCAAGCTCAGACCACCGTCCCGGCGCCCGGCTTGCCATCTAGCTCCACTTGGGCCAGCGCGTCCTCTCCTGCCATTCAGCCCGCTGCTACACCATCGGCATGGGCCAAAGCAGCGAAGGCAGCCACCACTCCTAGCGCTGCGAAGACGCTGGCCCAGATTCAGAAGGAGGAGGAAGCGCGCAAGAAGCGTGTTGCCGTCGCCGCAGCTGCCGCAGCCGCCGCTCAGTCTCCTGTCGGTGGTGTCGCCGCCGCTCAGGTCGTTGGCAAGCGCTACGCCGATCTCGCTAGCAAAATCGCTTCTCCTGCGCCAGCTGTCGGTGGTGCCTGGACTACCGTGGGTGCTAGCGGAAAGGTCAAGACTCCCGCTGCTGTTCCCGCTCCCCCTCCACCCACCAGAGCCGTTTCGATGGCCACTCCGTCTGCGGCCGCGGTCAAGAAGCCCACTCCCAGCCGCAGCACCACGCTTGGGGGCAGTGCTGGTACCGTCAACGCACAGGACGAGTTCAAGAAGTGGGCCGTCAATGAGCTCAAGCACGATCTCAACAAGAACGTGATCGGTATGTTTCCACTAACCTTGTTTTTGCCTCTAATGTTTGCATCCGCTGACCACACACCACAGCCGAGGAGTTCATCAGCGGTCTCCTCAACTTCCCCGCCGACACCGAAATCGTCACCGAAGCCGTCCACAGCGTCTCCACCACCATCGATTCGCGCCACTTCGCCGAGGAGTTCATCCGCCGCCGCAAGCTGGCCGACAAGGGCCTCGTCGACGCCAGTACCACGAAGTCATCCAGCCCTGCTAATGCCGGTCCCGGCCAGACGGGCGGTTGGAGCGAGGTCGCGAAGAAGGGTCCCGCCAAGGAGAACAAGGAGGACGTTTCGGGTAACTTCAAGGTGGTGGCGGCGAAGAAGAAGGGAGGCAAGAGGTAGGGCCCCTTGCCGATCGAATCAGGGTGGCAAGAGGTAGATGATGCCTTTGCCCGAGTGGGAAGTAGTGTGATGTCATTGAGTCGTGAAAAAGGTATACGGGGACAGTGGACTGAGGACCAAGGCATGCGCACTTGAAATGGATGGGTATTGCAGTCGTTGTTCGGCACGTTCGTTTACAGGACAAGTCAAGTACGAAGCATACATACTTTGGTGTTCACTTTCGTTACATTTTCGTTCACGGATCAAGCAAGCGCGGTGATACAAATCGGGGTATGTCCCGCCCCCCCGCCTCTCCTTTCCTGCGCCTTGAACTCCGCAACCTTCCCCCCCCCCCTCTATTCCAATCCCCTTTGCCGCGAGACGTGGCAGGGCCTCCACGCCGCCGATGACGGGACCAGCAGTCTCAGCACCCAGAGCTCTTCCTCCTCAACTTCGAACAGCCCGAAAAAGTCGGATGCGACAACCATCTAAAAAAATTGCCAAGGGAAAAACCCGGCATCGTCAAGCCCCCCCTCCTCCCCCCCTTCCCATTTCGGAGACACGGGGAAGGGGGTTAGGAGGCGTCGTCGGTCAAAAACGCGCACGACCCCAGTTCTCCCAGTTCACAGAGTGGCCCACAAGTGCTTTGCGTAAAAGGAGCGGTCGAACCTGGCGGGCTCGAAGTCGACGACGTGCACGTGCCCCCTTGCCGGGTTGCGCACGACGGCGCGGTTGAAGTCGCCCGTGGTCGCGTCTTGCTCGACGTCGACGCCCAGGCTGCGGTAGAAGTGCAGTTTTAGCCTGTTGGGTTTTTTTCCCTTTGTCAGTTTTGCGCTATTTCGACTCCGTGCTGATACGGGGGTTTTTGGGGAAAAGAGGCCCGGCGGTAAGGGGTGGGGGGGGGGGGGGGGGGGCGGTGAAGGATTGTACGGGGGGAAAGAGATTGAGATGTACGTACAGGGTGTCGTCTTCCGCGTCAGAAGGGAGGCGCGAGCCCTCGACGCCCTCGAGCTCGAGCGCGTCGAGTCGGGTTTTGAGGAGGCGCAGTTCGGCCTCCATGCGCTCGCCCTCGATTTCGAGGCTGCTGGCCGCTTTCGCGACGTTGAATTTGGCGTTGTCGAGGCCGCGCATCTGCTGTTCGTGGTCGGCGGCGTCGTGGTGCGATACCTCGTCCCGGTGTGATTGGGCGAGGTGGTGGAGGCGGCGGGATAGGGTGGACAGGGTGCGCTGGCTCTCGGATAGGCGGAGCGAGCGCGCGTTGCGCAGCGTGGTGAGGGATTCGGAGATGCGGGTCAAGGAGGAGAGGTCGGAGGAGGTGTGGAAGTTGGAGGTTGTTTGGGAGATTAGCTGGGTGCTGGTGTTAGTAAGAGGATTGTGGGGTTTCTGGAGTGATGGAGGGTGGTGTGGGATGGATGAGGATTGGAGATGGGGATGGGAGGGAGAGGTTTGGCAATGCAAGCGGGCTGTTGAGGTGTGTAGATTGGGTATAGCGACGTACAGTTACGGGATCTTCGTCGAACAGGACCATTGTTGCGATGGATTTCCTTTCGGTTGAGGGAAAAGTGCACGTATGGTGTTTGCGCTTGATGGGGACGCTGGTTCTTTCCTCTCGATTCAAAACGTGTAGAGCGCGTACAGTGTGTCGCAGTATACAGCAGTGGCAGTGGCAGTGGCAGTGGCAGCGTGGTGTATGTCGTCGCGCTCGATTGTTCTCGCTTGGAGCACGGGATCAACAGAGTGCTGTTTTTGGTCTAGCGGCTTTTGGACCCTGAGCGGACGACGGATGAGGGATGACGCACGTGTCTTCTGCATGTGAAGCAGGCAGGCAAGCACAAGCCACAAGCCACTGGGGTCAAGAGCTCGACGAAGGCAACGGCGACCATCTTCGTTCCTAAGACCTATACGAATCGCCGCCGCCGCCGCCGCCGCCATGGGAGATCATTTGCCTTGTGAGTTACTGTCGCATTTCCTGTGCTCTCCCAGTCGAGGTCGGATCACCAACACTGACCATGAACCTACCAGATGCTGCAGACGCGGAAAGGTATGCTGCCTGATCGACTTCCTACGTCTTCGTTCTCCTGTCCAGCTAAACGCCCCGCCTGTCTGGACTTTTCTGACGGCACAATGACAGCCCGCTGAAGCCCGCAGAGCTGCAAGTCCTGCGCTCACAGTACGAAAAAGAAGGCGAATTCGTCTCGCTCCAGACCAAATTCAACTACGCCTGGGGCCTGATCAAGTCGTCGTCGCGACCAGAGCAGCAAGAAGGCGTGCGCCTCTTGTCCGAAATCTTCCGTTCCTCGCCCGACCGCCGGAGGGAATGTCTGTACTACCTCGGCCTGGGAAACTACAAGCTGGGGAACTATGCCGAAGCGAGGAGGTATAACGATCTGCTGCTGGATTTGGAAGTGAACAATCTTCAGGCGCAGAGTTTGAGGCAGCTTATCGATGACAAGGTTGCGAAGGAGGGACTGATGGGAGTTGCGATTGTGGGTGGCTTGGCTGTCGCGGCGGGCGCGGTCGGTGCTATGCTGCTGAGAGGGGCGCAGAAGAAGAGGTGAGGGGGACATGGCGGAGCTGGATTGCATGAATCGGCATCTTCTCTAGCATGTGTTGATGGGGCAGAATGCATCGAAGGTGTATCCGAGAAGGAATCACCAGACGTACCGCAGTCTTGATTGCTTGGTACGTGTACGACGTTAGCTGACATGTTCGATTACGGCGTTCAACATGGAGTTGGATTCACCCTTTGGCTGTTCACAGTTCGTAGCACACACCCTTGAGCAAACCTGAAATCTGAAATCTGAAGTCTTAAATCTGAAACCTGATGGTATGTGACTCTTGCAGGCTACTGAATGACCCTCGCCAAGAGGTTGCTGCGCCAAATATAGAAGCTTCTAGGAGACTGTAACACACAAGACATGCAGCACGCACAAAAGAGACAGTGCCGCAGCAAGACACGACCGGGCGGCAAATCAAACCCGCAGCTGGCCACGATCGGCGCGAGTTGAGAGTTGATCGAACAATAGAGAAAGTCGGCCAACCGCGTCTCCATCTAGCCTAGGGTTGTCCCAGCCACAGTGTGGCGTCTGAAGGAAGGAACGAAGGAAGGACGACCGACCGGTGACGTCGTCGCAAAGAGGGCAGTCACACTGGACAAAGAAGAACAAGAAGAAGTGCTCATCCACCGACAACACAATTTCCCTTCCAGCAGACCTACAACAAACATACCTGCAAACAACAAGCCCTACAACAGTCACCTGAGGATCGTCTGTGAAACCTAAGAAAAGCCTGAACTTCCATCACTACATCCATCGCATCCGGATCAATCACGCTTGACCGGAGGGCGACGCTCCCCACCAACACCACGCTGTCTTTCTCGCCCATACTGAGCCAGGAGCAACATAACACTAATACCTGTCGCGATGGACACCAATAACGCCAGACAGCAGGGCGAAAGGGAAATGGTCTTCTGCCATGAGTGCGAAAATGAGTGGTATAGAGACGAGCATGGGCTCACATGTCCTCAGTGCCACTCGGACTTCGTAGAAGTGGTGCGTATTGCAGTGCCAGTTCCCTCCGAACAATGGCTGACTTGCGACCCAGATTGAGCGTGATCATGACCCGCGGGCAGAAATGCACCAAGATGAAGAGGAGGAAGACGACACCCCAGCTTTCCATCCATTCCACGGCCACAACCCATGGGCAGAGCCAGAACATGTCCCAGACCCCGATGAGGGAGACATAGCGGCCCTGCCCGGCTTCCAGGTGCGCAACACAGGGCCAGGAACATACCGCCTTACTGGCACTTTCAGGGCGGGAGCGATACCGCGCGGTCAGCAGGCCGACGGCGACGGCCGGATGCCGATGCCAGTCATGCCTCTCTTTGCAGATATGCTGAATGGCATCTTGGGAAGCGGAAGACAACAAGAGGCGAACCCGACTCCAGCGGAGGCTCAGCAAGGGCAACAAGCGCAGAACAACGCTGGCGCACCACAGGGCTCTCAGGAAGACCCGAATGCGCCGCATACACGCGTGCGCGAAGGCGGAGGGCCAGGCTTCAGATACAACATCACAACAACCACGCGCCTCTTCCCTCGCGATGCAAACAACCCGCAAGCTCCGCAGCAGCCCTTCGACGACCTACCCAACCTGCTCAACCAGATGTTCGCCGGAATGCAACCACCCCATGGCCACCCGGGGAACGACCAGGACTTTGGGCCCGGTTTCCCAGGCGGCGGTCTGGGCCCCTTCGCCGACCTCTTCCAACTCTTCAATCCAGCCAACATGCGCCACGGTGACGCAGTCTACTCCCAGGAAGCGCTAGACCGCGTCATCTCGCAGCTCATGGAACAGAACCAATCCGGTCGCGCGCCCGGTCCCGCATCCGCCGAAGCCATCGCCTCGCTGCCTCAGAAGACCATCTCCGAATCCGATCTCGACGACTCCGGCAAGGCCGACTGCTCCATCTGCATGGAGTCCGTAAGTCTTGGGGACAAGGTGACCGAACTGCCCTGTCATCACTGGTTCCACGGCGAGTGCATCAAGGCCTGGCTGGGCGAGCACGACACCTGTCCGCACTGCAGACAGGGCATCATGCCCAAGGACGGCGCGGCCGACGCCAATCAGGCCAGACGACCCGGCCAAGCGCCACGCCACGATCAGATGTGGGGCCAGGGTGAGGGCACGCGGGAGAGTCCTTTCATGGTTCCGGACAGCCCGACGACGACTACGACGAGACCGCCGCCCGGCAGCTTTCCCAGCGAGGATGCGACTCCGCAGCACGACGGCCAGAGCGAAGGCGGTAGCAGCGGCGGTAGCGGTGGCGGCCTCTTCTCGAGAATGAGAGACGCTTTCGGCGGCGGTGGCGGATCGTCCAACGAGCACAGGTGAAAGACTCTTTGATGAGAAGATTGCGAGGATCTGGTTTCATTGGCGAGTCTGCTTACGCCGAACAGCTCGACGAGGCCACCGAGCGAATAGAGTTCACGACGCAGACGCAACTCGCGGAGCAGACTCGACTCGACACGCTGGGAGAGGGATACGTCCCCAGAAGACAGCACGAGCACTTCCACCCCCGTCGGTAAGACAGGGCTACGGCAAAGGCTCTGGAATAGGTTGGGCAGATTGCGGAGCAGAGTTGGATCGAAGAGGGAGGAGTGAGCGTGAACGAACTTTTTGATACCCGTGAAGCCGTCAGTTTTTTTTTTTTGATGCGCAGCGGCCGCCGCTCGTGTCGGCCAGATAATCAGGCTGCTTCGTCGACGACCACGAGACCGATGCTCAGTGCTGCGGTTGGGGCGGCGCTAGGCTGGAGGACACCCGTGTCCGCGGGGTTCTATTCAGTAGCGTTGGACTTAGTCGAATCGGAAAACTATCTAAAGGCACCCCCCCTCTCCCTGGCTGGCGGAGCCGAAGTCCTGATGATTGATGCTCTCGCACAGCCCACGCTTCGTTCACAGATTTAATCTCGAGCTGGTTTTGCGAAATGGAGAAGGGGGTTTACCTCGTAGACTCTGCGATGGAAATACACAGGCGCATACAAAGGGGTTTTTCTTGCTGCACGTGCGCCTGTACTACACAGACCTAGCGACTTCTCTCCGCCTACTACGCACTTGTACTGATTCAGCATTGGCGAGATATTGCCAGCCCAGGATTGTTTCTCACCGCTTTTACTAGTGCTGAACAAATGATTCAAAAGGCTAGACGTGTAGAAGACCTAATATCCATACACTCTATGCAGGCTTTTAATGAAAACATTCTTGCATCAAAACATTGGAAATAAAAAAAAGGGGAGGACGGACCTCGGGATAAAAACGTCAGGTATGTAGGGAGGGTTTGTCATCGTAACGAACTGAAACATTCCATCCCGAATCAGTTCAGTTGGTATCTCGGTTGAAGAATTCTTGCTGGAAAAACACATCTAGTTGCTGGATATATCCAGTTGTTCCAAACATTCGAAATTTTCTGGAAAAAAAAGAATCAAAGCCTGACACAACCTTTTCGCGTTGACGGCTACCCCTCCCTACTGACGTGATGGAAAGTTGCCTTTTCCCCTTTCCAGTAAACCCGTGGGGAATTTTTTTGTTGATATCGGGGCCATTCGTGCGTTTGTACGTTGGTGCGAGGAGCAAAACAACAGGGTCGACACGTTGTCCCGATGGTGGCAGAGGAAGATTCGCAATCAGTGCTGACAGTGTTGGTTTGTTTTGCTTCCTCTATTGTTCTGTGAACGGGAGGGGGGGGATGTTCATCAGGCCATGCGGCGGGCGGACTCTGTTCTCGAATTCAGTGGTCTGTTGGGAGGTCATGTGCTGAGGCTCGCAACGAATGCTATGGCCAGGTGGCCGGACGAGCAAGCCACAGTCGACCTAACTTTAGTAACTTATCTATCGAGGATGTTTAAAGGGGAAGTCAGAGTTGATTTTACTTGTGTACTAGCGCAGCCTGGGCTTGGCGTTGGGATCGAAATCAGTGATGAAAGAAAGGGAAGAAGAAGAAGAAGAAGAAGAAGAAGAAGAAGAAGAAAGAGAAAGGATAAAAAAAGAAGCCAAAACTAGGATCTGGAAGAGCGGAAATTGAGAGAACGTTCTCCCATGAGGCTGCCATCCCCTTCCACCGTGGAGGGAAGTTTAAAACGCCCTTTCCATCCACCTGCTTGTTGACGCGAGCATTTTAGCAATCCATGCAATGCACTAGAGAGGTGAAAAAAAAGGAACATAGTAGAGACCCGCAAAACCATGATCTTCAAACCCAACCCGAGCCGTGATTTCACGTTCCGTTACATCCAGGGCATCCATCTTTAGGCACCAGACCTCGATCACTGGCCGTCCAACTCCGCGTATCCGACGGGTTCACGCTGTCTCAGGAGGCGTTCCGTGGACCTGTCCCATCCGTCGCCGGCCCCGCCATCCCGCTTGAACCTGTCGAAGTCGCCGATCGCGTCGCCGCTTTTCTCAAGCCGAATTTTGACCTGGGCTCTGAGTTCACGCCTGCCACGAGTTCCGGCATCAGGGACGGGAAGGTGGTCCCGTAGGCAAGTGCCCGGTGCCATCCTTCCCCATCTGGGGCCGGAGATGAACAAGACCTCCCATTTGACGTCGTCGTGGTGGTCTTCTGCGTCTTTGGCGGACCAGCTCCCGTTGTCTCTTTGCTTCTTAACCTGCTGTTCCATCTTGGTCGAAAACTCGTCGTAGGTGAGGTTGATGGGGAACTCTCTGGTGTACTCGTGGAGCCAGTCGCCTGGTAGGTGCTCCGTCTCTAGCACGGTTACGAACTTGATCTTCACCTTTTCGGTAGGAGGTAATGGATTGGTGTTGGTGTTTGTGTTGGTGCTGGCGTTGTTGGCAGGTGCTCGCTGAGTGGCTTCGGAAACGTTGACGGGAGCACTGTGACCAGGATGGGGCGGTTTTGATCGAGCGACTGGAATGATCGACTGCCGTCCTAGTCGAGACGGTTGTGGACCAATTCTGGTTTTCTTCTTGGCCGAGATGTGGGACGCGTCGCTGAGGTAGGAGTCGTCTTCTTCCCCGATCTGATCGCGAGACCGCTTTTCCGTGTGCTGCGCGTGCCGCGCATCTGGTGGCGCGGATGAGTGTCCCTTCATTGTTGTCTCGACGTTCGAATCGTCACGCATTGAAGGACGTGTCACATCCTGTCTCAGTGTGTCTAGGGTAGGAGCGGCGGAACTGAGAAGCGCATCACTGTTTTTGTCTGCTGAGACCTCTCCCGACACGGTACCTGGACTGATTTTGCATCAGCTCACTGCTCGTCAAAGACACGTGTTGTAGACGCTTACCGCTCCGTGATGTTCTTTGAGCTGGCAGGATTGTTGCGATTCTGTGCGCCCGGATGGGTCGCACCTCCACCCTGCTGGCTGATGTTGGTTCCGGGAGCTGCGCCCAACAATGATACTGAACCGCGTTCCGTCGTGTTTGGCGGTCGTGCCGACGGCTGAGCCGGGCCTCTCGTCGCCTGGATGGTGACTGCCTGAACGGCAGGAACAGCCTGGTAGATTCTGATGAAGTGGGCATATATGAACTTGGTGTTGAAGTATGTGCCACTATTCCAACTTGTGGGATCGATGAGTGTCGCCCTACTGCAGGGGCGGGGTGATGGAGGTGGAAATGCACCTCAAGCTCTGCCGCGGTCTGCGGACGGAAAATGGTAAATGCCGTCGTTTCCAGTACCTGTATGCGTAAGTTGGTGTATCTCGGGCACTTCATACTGCTATTACTGACCTGGTAGTCCCTCACGTTGTCTAGAGGTACAGCTACAGCATCGGAGTTGCCCTGGTACAGGAAAACGTGGATGCACCTTAGCTCTTTCGGAGCGCTAAGCAACCCTAAGGCTTGCTGCTGTGGTCCTTGCGGACGCGTCTCGCTCATATCCATCCTTGATGCGGTAGAGAGGTAAGTGCCTCCAATCATGTAATGAGGGGGACAAACGTGGCGCTATGTGTATTTACTTGTTTAGAGTAGAGAGCTAGGCGAACTTATGATTCGTATATCGTATACGTCTTGTCCTAGACACATAGTTGGCTTCAGATGTGTTTGAAGAATGGAAGTCTGCCTTGCGTACTTTATAGTATAAGACACAACGTGTGGGAGAGTCGCGGAAATGAGACAACCCTGCAAAGTGCGTGTTATTCTAACGCTCGAAGTGTCTGAGACGGATAAGTAAAGCTAAGACGCGAAGCAATTGAAGACCTTAAGCTATGCAAAACACCCGTGCACCTAACCTTATATCGCGTGACGTAGATGTCACATAGAGCCAAGTTGGCTACACTTGAGCTTAGGTAAGGGTTCCTTCACTTAACTAGGAGAGAGATAACGTTCCGCTTGGGTAAGAGATAGCGAGAAAACAGGTTGGGAGATGAGCTATGAGTTAAGGTAGAATATAGGAGCACATTAATATGCACGACAGTAACACCACAACCTATGCCATCGCATCTTCTCCAAATGAAATAGAGGAAGACCAACTCACCGCGCGTCAGGGACTCCGAATTCCCTCTTCCATTCCGATTCCACCTCACAAAGAAGTCGCCCTCACCCTTCCTCCACACTACGGTGCATCCACGTCTCCATTACTTTCCTTCCTCAGCCACGGTCTTACCTTCACTCCGCCCTCAATCAATCTTTAACTGACAACGGCACTTACTATTTCTCTTCATGATCCTCAAGATCGTCTCGATATAGACAGAGAGACTGAAAAAGAAGACGACAGCCTGCAGGCCCCATCATCCTACAAAGAGACAGAAGAAAGACGAACGTACCACATTCATGAACCCTGACAGCTTTCCGACCGAACCAACCCCGTTTCACACCTTCAAAACCGATACCTACCACTTCACCTCACTTTCACCCCATGACCTCAACTATGGCCCAGACCCCTCACAACGCTTTCAGTAACAGCGTGAGCACACCCACCTATCAGAAATCAAGAACCGCAGTATTATTCTTAATCATTACATATATACAAAACCCCTCCCGGCCGGGGACCCCATCATTTCACCATTCCATCGGTGCCTAAGCATCCCCTCCAAGGGCCGGGGACCAAGTCAAGAAGTCTGGCCGCGACCAACCGTTAGGCTACGGCCTCTTCTTGACATGGCCCTGTCTCGTTGCACCCAGAGACCACTGTTTCAACCTCGATGGAGCGAAGAACGATCCCGATGAGCCGGTGGCGTGAACGAGGACGAGGTAAGCGCAGAGGGCGTTGACGAGATGGTGCAGGAGATAAGCGTAGGTGACGCCGTAAACGGCGGCGTAGAGGGCAAGGGAGAAGAGGACGAGGTTGGGGATGATGCGAGAGCTATTAGCATTGTTAGCACTCCTATTCCACAATTGCGGTCGCCGTTCGGGTGAGTGTATTTGGTTGCGACCATGGGGCAAAAGCAATGGTAAGGAGAAAAAGGATGTAACACGAGAAAGGAGACAGGGAAAAGAAATGAAAGGATGGTACGAACCGCCCAGTGATCCTAGGCACCATATGTCCTGTGCTCATCGTCTCGACCAGAAGGATGTAAGGCATGATAGAGAGGATGTTGTGATGGCTCGAAAAAGGCGTGAGCCAATGGACGGCGAGGTTGTGTATCCAAACGACCAAGACGGGGATGTTTATCGGGAGGATCCAAAGCATGAGAACGAGCAGCGAGTGGGTATAGTTGTAGAAGTTCCAGTTGGCTCCAGAGCGCTGCGCGAAACCCATCAGCACCAGTACATCATACAGGAGATGGAAGGAAGGGAGAAGACGGAGTTGAAAGAGCATCGTGGGGTTAGATGTGCTAGGAACATACCGTTTCCCGGGCCAGCCGGAGTGCGCGCACGCAGGTTGCGAGCTGTACAATGCAGAGTACCATATATGCGAACTGGTACGGAATGATGGTTGCGACCATCAGCAAAAGTATGCTTGTTGTGATGATTCTTTGGTGAGGTGATGCGACAGCGAAAGCTGTAGCGGTCCTCCTATATCCGCATCAATCAGTTGAGTTGACACAGACCAAGTACAGAAGTACTAACCTTCCCTCATCGTTCCTCAACGACACTGACCGTACGCTTGAGTACAGCAGTGTAAACAATTGAGTGAGGGCGAGTGTGATATAATTGAGCGCGATGCACACTCCCACGCTGATGAAACCAAAGAGCGGCACAAGGAACCAAAAGAAAGGATCGTGCGATCCAAGAAGCAGCTCGTTTCTTGTGAAATCCGCAGCGGTTTCGGTTGCATTAGACGGACGTCCCAAGATGTCCTGACGAAGGCCACCATGGTCGGTCTTCGTCAACGAAAGGGCCAAGAAAGACAGGGCGATGAACAGCAAGGGGAGTGAGGTGCGGATGCATTGGTCCATACTTTCAGTAAAGCTCATGAAGATGCCTGCGCACGTCAGTTGTCTCATTCTGAATTTTGTCGGACATTGCACCTACCCGACGTATTGTAAATCTTGAACTGCTTCCGCAAAACCAACGCTACCACAAGTAGCGGGAAAGCAGCGAAAACAGTACGGTATCGCATGACAAGCTTGCCAGCACTTCCCATGACGTCGAGCTTGAGCATGACGTCCATGGTGCTGTTGCATGTAGGATCAGACCAAATCTGTAACGAAAGGCCGTCCTTGGTGTGGGCGGCAGCGACTGGTGGCGGAACGTACGGCGAGATTCCGTGGAGATTCACGTTGATGTCCTTGACGTTAGGCCAGAACTTGGTTTCGTAGGGCTCCAGGATGTACTGGCGCAACAGTGGCTTGAAAAGCTCTTCGCCGTTGCAAGCTTGGTTGATGCTGAGCTGGTACGTGAGGAGACTTGAGTGGACTGTAGGGATGTGGATCTCGTGCACCATCGGCCGCGAAGCAGGCAGTCTGCGGCGTAATCCGTGGGAAAGCAATCGCTGTAGCTTCTTTCGTACCCTCATGACAGATTCTGTTTCAGAGCTGAATTCCGCAATGACCCATCCGGAAACGGGGTCGACGGCTTTGTCGATAACTGCGACGAATTGGTATTCAGAAAGGCCTTCTGTGTCATACTGCAAATACGAGAACGGTGAGCCACTGTTGAAGGCGTACTGGCTATCCTCGCGAGAAGCAGGGACAGAGATTGCGTCTGCCGCAGCGCTCTTACAGGCTAGGCGGGTCGATCCAAGAGCATCTCCCGACAGATCCATGTTCATAGAAAACAACGCAGCGGACTGCCCAGCTTGATACGGATAGACACTGCAGAAGAAGACCTCGACCTTGCTGTGATCGTCCAGTTTTTGGTCGGTAAGAAAAGTGAAACGTCGGCGCTCTGCTGGCGCCTGAAGTGGTATTGGCATGACATGGGCCTCTGGCCTACCGGATCCACCGAGCGATCGCAGAACGAGTCGTTCTCCGTGTGGCAATATTGCAGTGGATTTGTCCTCGAGAGTCAGCAGCATTTTGGGTTCTGTGGATGCGTTAGCCTCAGGTCCAAGCCGACTGGGATTTCACTTACCAATATGCGGCAGCTCTTTGTCCACAATAGGTTCCATGCCACTGAGGAAACGCCTGCGGAATAGGCGCATGCGGTCATCCCGTAACAGGGTCTGTGACGGACGATTGACATCGACAACATCGTACAGGGCCCGCACAAGCGCTTTCCGGAACTGATCGCACCACATGATGGCAAGATGATCCATGCCTGTCCAAACATTCGGGATGCTGGATGTGAAGACAGTAAAACCGTGCGACTCCGGGACAAGCGACGTCAAACTTGCATAGTCTGATGGGACAACAGTATCGAGTCCACCTCCAGCGATTGAGATAAGTGTTAATTGCGATAGAGGGTTGTCGTCGGCTGACTCTTGTGAATAAGAGTGTCGCCAGTAATCGTTGATGTTCTTATACGTGTCGACCATGTCAGCGTCGAACGACACTGGCGCACGAGCATGCGGTGCGGAGAGAGTTATAATGGTGTTGACAGTGTTGGCTTGATAGTTTGGCATGGTGAGCATTGTTCTTGCTGCAATGCCTCCCATCGAATGTCCGACTATAATCACAGATGTAGGGTCGGGCAGATTTGAGTTCCGAATTGATCTGTGCGGGTTGTGATACAGTGCCAGAATGTACGCGACCGCTTCGTTAAGGTATTCGGCTTGATCCAGGAGCGTCTGACCGTGGAAAGCCGTAAAATCCTCATTGAAATCTACCGAGAAGAAATCTAGCGCGCGCTTGCCTGATTGGAGCGCATCTTCATCGTGTTGAAGGACGTCGTGAAAATAGTATGCTGCTTCGGCAGCGATTGGTCTGACCTGCTTGTAGCTGCCTGCATTACCTGGGATGAAGAGTACAGGAATTCCTTTCACCTGCACAGATCAGCTCTGCTCGAAAACAACCACGCAGTTTTGGTACCCTCGTATCCTCGTCTATTCCACCTTCTCTGTACAAATAGAGTGAATACTTGCTAGCGAAGCGAGTATGTTCCGTATCAAAGTCGGAGAACTTGGCGAAAGCTGCGCGCATGTATGACATTGCGCATCCCTTTGGATCCAGTTGGCGAGAGAGAAACGATTGTACAATGACGAACAGGACCAGGAATGAAACAGCAGTCGAGACAAATGTCAACGGCGAGCATGACCACGGGCTGCGCAAACGCGCCCTCTGTTTCTTGTGCAATTCCGCCATAACTTCTTTGTTCTGCTCGTCTTCCGGGTTCTGATCCAAAGGCGCTTTATCCAGGGATTGGCGCGCCGTCGCGGATTTGGTCCACGATCCAATCTTAGGGGATTCAATTGACCGTTCACAGTGTCACCGCTTCTCCGCCTGGCGTGTTCTTTCATAGTCCCCTGTGGTTCGCCAAACGGCATCTTCAGAGACTCCTTGCTCTTCTCCGCATTACCGGCAGCGCTCTTTGTGAGGGAAGCTGAACCTTCATCATCCTCGGCGCCGGATCCTGAGGCTCTTCTTCGCATTTAAGGCTCCGTCTCCGTGTGAGGCTAGGGTGGTAGCCACGGCGGGCCTTTTGGTCGGGGAGTAGCGACTGTGGCGACCGTGACCGTCGTGTGTCGGTTGGTGGTACGTACAAACGAGCGAAGGGTAGAGTTCGCAGCGCTGTAGGCAAGAGGCAGGCAGGGATCTTGACATGCGGCGCGCGGGCCAGCTCTTATTGCGGTGTCCTACTCAACCCTAAGGTAGCCAAGCTTTGGAATCTGGGAATTAATTGGGCAAGCGCGAAAAAGCATTTGGTATACGCGGTGACGTTTGCGATCCGGCGCTCCTTATACATCCAGTGCTCGTTTTGTCTCAGGCCAACAATGATTGTTCTACGAAGCACAGAGATGATTGCGTGTAGAGCGACTGTGCAGCAGCACTCTGAACGCGCTGCATCATGGCATGCACGCGCAGTTGGGTGACAGCAATTTGCCCTGCGATAAGCCGACGTGCAGGGACGCGCAACACATCGCTCCAGCCAAGCCGCAAGCCCAACGCCGCATTCCATCAGCCAATCAGCCGCTCAGGAAAATTAAGCTTCAGAATACCGCCGGTGACTGGCGCACTTCGCCCACGTGCTACGTTTCTGAGTACTCCATCTTGTATGCACCCAATCCCCTTTCTAGAAGACCGCTACAGAAAAACTGTCCACTCATTCCCGAGAAAACATACAGCACTGTTGTGCTCGACGGGCTGTTTGATCATTCGGTACCGCTGATCCTTAGATTTAGCGGCGATCCATGCAGGGGTACTGGCAAAGGAACTACTGCTCGCCCGCCTTGGCGGGAAAAAGCAGCCGGTACCACCGCCCCGTCCCATCTCGGCTTGGAGGGACTGCTCTGGCAACATGTGACCAACTTTTCCACGCGTCTCAACCGGCTAGAGGACACTATTACCCTCTACCCAACCGAGTGCGCACGATCTCCCTAAATCGTAGCATTTACACTTCTGGGGCTGTTCACATTCTAGGCTTAGATCTACGCCTCTTACGCTGGAATCGCGGGAACGAGAGCGCGTCTAGTCGCTCGTGCATTGCTACCAGTCGCCTGGCTAGTATCCTTTCTTGTCGGGATGTGCTGCAAGACCAGCTAATTCGTAGCCAGGAGGGCCAAAGGTCTCAACGGATTACCCTAAGCTTGGTCCATCACCGGTCCAACCCTGACCTGTTGTCTCGCAAGCCTGTCCTTCCACTGCCGCAACCGATCCGTCTGTTGTTCAGCTTTGCGACGCTGCTGGATCATCTTTTCTAGCCGTCCCTTTGCGCCGTACTTGATCTTCGTGAGCATGTCGCCGGCCTTGCCCTTCGTAGTGTTTTGCGGCGTCAGCTGATGGTCCGCATCGCGCGATTTGTTCAAGGCGGCCAGTTGGGCATCAGTAGCCGGGGTCTTGCGCCAAACCGCCCTTTTTGAGATGTACGAGAAAGGAAATCTTTCAGCGGCGAAGGTGTCGGCTGCGTGTACTGCATCTTCAAACGTTTCCGCGATTGCGATCTGGCGTGGACGTGCGAATGGAGCTTTGCCTCCACTGCCAGCTGGGAGTCTGTCGACGAAAGAGACGGTATGTTCGGTCCCTTCCGCAGCAATCCTGAGAAAAGACCCCGTTCTGTTCGAGAGGATGTAACGGCCATCGTCCACCTGCACCCAGGCGAACTGGCTGATCATCCTAATGTATCGCTCTCCGGACGTGTCTTCGATCAAGTCGTTCACAGAGTCGTAGTGGGTAAACGTCACCTCGCCATTGAACGTGGGCCTTTCCATCGAGGTGGTTGGAGTCGCGTTCAAGGCTTCTTCTTCGCGCAGCTTCTCGCGCGCACGCCTTTCCCTGGTACTCTCCATGGCAGCAGCATCTGCATTTTCCACAATCTCTGATGGATCCAGTCCAAACAATGTCGGTACAGTGACGATGCCGGTCTCGAGTGATGCGACCATGTCGATGATGTGGCAATCCTTCTTCTCTGGATGAAGTCTAAGCCCACGACCGATCATCTGGACAAGAAGGTTGCGTGACTTCGTCGGCCTAGCCAACAATACGCAGTCAATGTTGGGTATGTCAGTGCCTTCGGTGAATATACCGCAGTTCAACAACACCGGGAATCCGCCATTCTTAAATGCATTCAAACGCTCGCTCCGTGTTTGAGGAGCGGTCTCGCTTGTGATGAACCGCGCATCAACTCCATACCTGCGGAACATGGCAGTAAGGCTTGTGACGTGCGCAAGGTCAACGCAGAAGACCAGAGTCGCCTTTCTATCTTGGGATTTCGCAAGCCACGCTTGTACGGTGACCTGGTTGATCTCGTCATTGTTGACCGCCTTGGAAAGATCGCCGATCTGAAAATCGCCCTTGTTGAGTGTCCTCACAGAGGCTAGGTTTGCTCCTGACTGGACGGTTGTAAATGATGCGTTGACCAGCCAGTCACCTCGGATCATATCTAGATAATCCCTGATGGACTGTTAGCCGGGCCTCACAAAGGCAATATCAACACACATACTTATGATACACGATGTGATCAATCGCCGCACCAAGTCGCAGACCATCATGTCGAGAGAAAGTTGCCGATACGCCAACGAGCGCCGCGATTCCGGCACGCCCTCCTTTCTGCGAGGCCTCATCCAGTCCGAAGTGCTCGAGGACGTCGAGATATCGCGCAGCAACGACATGGTGTGCCTCATCAACCAGAACAAGCTTGAAGCGCTCGGGCTGGAACTTCGAGATGCGGTCTCCAGACATGATGCTCTGGACTGAAGCTACGGTAATGTCGGCATACCCTGAAGCGTGCTTCTTCCCCATCTCAATCTCGACGAGCTTTTCTGGATACAGTCTTTGACAGTGCACCGCAGCTTGTTCAACGAGCTCCCGACGATGGACCAAGATCAGCGTCTGAGTGGCATCTGGAGTAGGTGCCGGGATCCGGTCAATGAGATGGCTGAAGATGACAGTCTTGCCGCTTCCTGTGGCCAGGGAAACTCCAAGGCGCTTTTGGCCCTTCTTCAGATGGTGTAGTACGGATTGAATACATTCTTCCTGGTAGTCTCGTAGCTGTACTTGTGGCCGTTCAGCCGCCACTGGCGCAGTCGCGACCAGAGTGGCTCTCCATCTCCGCTGAGAGATGTGAAGAGGCCTGGTGATACGGCATCTCAAGATCTTAGCGGCATGATGGACTTCCAAATCTGCCAGCCGTGTGCGACATGCTAACAGCCTCCACATGAAGTCGTGCGTGTACGCATTGGATGCTGATGGCAGATGAAGAGACGACCCGGATTGCCGCGCTTCTCGAACGCCCCAAAATATGGGTCGGCAATGGTTGCAAAGCCACAATTTGAACGCCACAGTCGACGTCACAAGACGCCCCCTCACGTTCATCCCGCTTCCAAGTTTCTACTTCAAATGCATCACTGACACTTGACAGTCCATTCGGGCATTTCTCTTTGCGTTTCCTGTATATTAATTCCTAATCCTTGCAGGCCAACTGACTAGTTCAGCGTGCATTCGGCACCCCACAAGCATCTCCCTACAAACGCGTTAACATGCCTCTATCCAAGACCTCGAAGTCGCCTGATAGGGCGGGGAAAGAGAAAAGATCCAAGTGGAACCCGTTTCACTCCAAGAAGGATGCTCCACAACCAAACGTTCTCGACTCACACGACTCGGCATACGCCAGTGGAGGAGAGCAGCATAACTCTGAGACGAGCTTTACTGGCAGCGATTTCACGCGGAACAACCAGCTATCGCAGAGCAACACCCAGAACACCTATGGCAGCGAGTATCCTCCACGTGGAAGATGGAGCGACGAGGCCGCTCCGCAAGCCAACCCCGATACACAGGTTTCTCAAGTCCGAGAAACTCATACGGAGAACGGACAGACGATAACCACGACTACAACTACCACGACCACCACTACTACAATCACCACCACTGGACCAGGAGGCACGCATAGCGTTCAATTTCCCAACAATGAGGCACCTCCGACGACCGACACAACTAACACAACCACCTCAACGAACACCAACGTGAACACGACGAACACTTCAGGACCCAACACAGCAACACAACAAACTCCGCGACCAGGGATTGAGAGGGAATACACGGGCCCGCCAATCCCAGAACGCAGCAACAACAGAAAGAGCTTGGAGTTGCCCAGTCCCGCACGACCACGTTCAACGTCACGACCAGACCAGCCTGACCAGACCTTGAACCCCGGAGTCTCGAATTCGGAGCGTATGCGGCAGAATTTCTCCTACCCGGCTCGCTCACCGGCCACGAAGTCGCAAGAACAGTTGCCTGCGGGTAACACTAACGTATCGTACATGGGCTACGCACCTCCAAATCAGGCAGGGCAGCAAGCTAGTACGGACAGGTCGCAGTTCGTCGGCCCTATGCCTGCAGAACCAATGCCAAATGCTCCAGGCACGGGAACGCACTACGGGAACAGTAGTGTAGCTGGAGCCGGAACAACACAACAAGCAGCACCGGCTTCAGCTGCAGTCCATCCTGCGCACCGTTCCACCCTCGCAAACCTAAAGAGTGCAGCAGCGGGTGTTCACGTAAGTTACTAATATCTTTTCTCTTCATACTAGCTAACCCCTTGTCCAGGGCGCTGGTGAGGCCTTACGAGGCACGCTAAACTACAACATCGATAAGCGCTTCAAAGGTACCGACCCGGCGTACCTTGAGAAGGAACGCGAGGCGATCGAGCGAGGGAAAGCAGAGATCGATCCTAGATACTGGGAGCGGCTGGAGAAAAGCAGGTTCGGGCCCATGGTGCAGAAGTACGGTTATGGTGGCGGAGGGAAGGTGCCACAGCATGCCGCGCTGGACAAGGATGGTACCGGGGCTCTGAGGGTCGTGAACGAGAGCGGGACATATGGGAACACGACTACTATTGAGGGAGGTGCACGGAGGTGATTTGGTAGGACGGAGGGGAGAGTTTCGTCGGCCTGATCGATTTACTCACGATTTGAATGACTGAATGATGTATTATACCTTGGCTTTCACGCTGGAAGTTCTGGTCTTGTTCGAGCAAGTAATAGGAAGGAAATGAACAATATACTGACCATCACAACACCAACTAATCATGCCTTGTTCCCGTGGGGTAGAACCCATCAATCCGCACGACCGACGGAGTGTGTTGTCTTAGATGAGAATTTGATCTTGCGATGTGATTTCGTGATGGCTCATGGAAGTGCTTGACGAGCTCGTGGTAGGACAAGACGATCGACAATGACGCAATCAGTATAATTCATACCGTACCATCTCCATTTCCCTCCTCTTCCATCACAAAACTCTTCTTCTAGTCTCTTACCCTCAACCCAGCCTAAGTTCCCTCCTTGCCTACTTGGTCTAACGACAATGCCGACTCCCGCAGCCACTTCTTCCTCCACCGCAGTAACCCCAACAACCTCTTCCAAATACCAAGCCGCAAAAACAACCTTTCCTACCTCATCGACCCCTCCAAACCCACCGCCGCCCCAACCCGCTTCCGCACGCGCGCCCTCCTCCGCACCGCCCGCTATATCGCCATCTTCATCTTCTGGCGCCTTTACCGCTATGCCAAGTACGCCGCCGTAGGCGCCATCAGTGCCGCCGTCGCGGGCACTGCTGTCGGAACGTTGACAGGCGGACTGGGGTTCTTACTTGCGCCGACGGGAGTGCTGGGTGGCGCGGGCATGGGGCTTCTATGGGGGATGGGAAGGGTGGGGTGGGCGGGGTGGAGGATGTTGGCTCGTAGAGTCAGGTCGGGGCAGGCGGGTGAGAAGGGGGTGAGCGCGAGAGTTGATGAGAGGAGGGTCAGGGCGGAGAGGTTGGAGGAGCGAGGGGTTAGGGAGGATCCTTGGTGAGCGGTGAGGTTGGTGGATGGATGGGGATAAAGGACAAAGCAAGATCTGAAGCTCTGCCCCATCGGAGCAGCCAAGCCAACATCCTCCAGTCGAACATCGCAAGTGGGACAGAAGCCTCTGTTTCTTGATCATCGCAAGTCCCCAGTAAAGGAATGCGAGCGAGTCAATCTATTCTGTTCCTCTGGCATTTCGTCATTCGACTTGGGTCGCAACCCTGCTACCACGGGTCTACTGGACAACAAGCCTGATCGCGACGACCTAGCAAGAGGGATCAAAACCCAGGCTTACGGTAGCTCTGGCTGCTCAATCTCATCGTACGCGGTAAACTCCGTCATAATCAAAGCCTTCATAGAAGCGAAGCAGGACGATCAGCAGACTTGATTTCAATCTCGCATAGTGTGGCCCACGACGAACGCCATTCTCAAGACGTGGCATGTTCACAGATTGCGGACTAAACCTTCCGTCGCGCTCTTCATCCTACACGATGATCTTACATGTACAAGTCCAAAGTCCTTAATCATGGTATGGGGCGTTTTTGGCTTGCAGGATCGCGAAGGTCAGCAGTGACAGGTGGGCTTCTACCACTACAAGCGTCTTAAGGCAAAAGCCACTGACGATTGTACAAGCATACCTGCACCACCGCCCACGAATCTGCCTTTCACGGCCTAGGTGCATGCGTGAACGATGAAAAGCCAGGCGCGATGGCTGGGACGTATGAGGTGGGAAGCTACGTCTGCAGGAAACGTGGCACTGATGCAGTTCAGCTTGCTTCCTCCCTTGAACACTTCCTTCTTTCAGTGACCGACGGACCAATCAGATCGATAGATCGCTAACTACTTCTCCTCGCCTCGTCCGATGCGTATTCGATCTTCCTAGTCGTTGTACTTCCATGCACTCTGCTTGTCCAATACGTCGTCATTTCAGTGTCAGGAATTACTGGTTACGCTGCTATCGCATGCATGTTCGGGTTGAACCTTACAGATGGTCTCCTGTCTGGGATGCCTGATCGGAATCCAAACCTACACTTGCGATTTCCTACGCGACCTCAATACAGGACTATAGGCTGTCGTTAAGAACGATGTCACTGGAGGAGTGTCAACATGGCCAGGTTGCAAGCCCGTTGAAGTTCGCTGCCCCAGATCCGATGACTGTACACTGGCTAGCATCTGTCATGATCCGGCCTCAATCCTTATGTTGTCATGGACCCGTGGGGAACAGCCATGGTTCTGTAGCATTGGCGCAATCGCTTGTAAGTTCGGAGGCTGCGATGGATTCAGGCCACCCGCTACGACGCCTGAGTTGGGTATGATCAAGCTTGTAATGGGGGTTCCATGCTGGCGACGCAATGCCTAAACATGACTAAGAGGCTCCGCCATACCCTCATCATGGATGGGTACGAAAGAGTCCATGGATCCTCGTAATCGTGGGTGCTTTTGTATCTCCACAACAAGATGTCAGACAAGAAAGTTTTGTTCAATCTCCCCATGTCATTCCCAAGCATCACTCCCTTTGCTGTCATAGCTCTGGGTGTTGTGGCTGTCTTTCTACTCATCTCCTATCTGCTTGCTTTCCCACATCCTATTCCGGGCATTCCTTACGACAAAGCCTCCGCGAAGAGGTTGCTGGGTGATCTCCCCGACATGTTTCAACACATGAAAGAGACTGGCCAACTAGCGGATTGGTGGGGGAAGCAGTGTGTTAGGCTCAATTCACCCATCGTCCAGATATTCTCACGACCCTTTGGAAAACCATTCGTCATCCTCACCGATTTTCGAGAAAGCCAGGATATTGTGATGTGGAGGTCCCAGGAATTTGACCAAAGTACATTCTTCGTCGATGTCTTTAGCGGTACGCTGCCAGACCACCACAACCCCTGGCAACGGGTGAAGAGTTCAAAGCGCATCGCCGTTTGATAGACGGGACAATGACGCCAGCATTTCTGAACCAGGTGAGTATTGCCAGGACCCAGTGGATTGCCCTAGTTCCTGTTCTCAATCAGTCTCTCTTAGGTAGCTGTCCCTCTCATCTATGATGGGATGATGGATATGATACGGTTGTGGCATCTGAAAGCGGAACTGGCCAAGGACCACCCCTTTGAAGCCATCCACGGTGCCTCTCATGCCACGCTGGATGCTGTATGGTTGGTAACGCTCGGCTCCTCGGTCAGTACCACTCAGCACTCAATCAATCTATTGGCCTCTCTACCTGATCTTGACCTGCCTGCGGGCGAAGATGCAGCAATCGAGTTTCCGAAAGCCCCGACTCGACTCTGCCTGGGTTCGAAGCAGTCGTCACGGTTAGCGGCCTCGTCCTGTCTCTGATGCCTAAGCCGATCACGAAACAGATCGCTGATAGTATGGAGCTGAGGGTGTCTTCGCCCTTCCCTAGACTCCACCACTGGGCATATAGGCAAACTTGAAGATACAGGAACGCCACGGCTTACAAAGATGAAGCGATTGTCAGAGCCATACGGGTAACCCTTGGCAATCTCTCGCCGGAACGCACGGAAGGAATTGATAAGTCTGTCGTGAATCATATAGTGCATCGTGAACGCCTTGCGGCGGAGAAGGAAGGGAGGCAGCCACAGTAAGTAATGTCATTTCTAATCTCTCACCGCCTCGAATGAAAGCTCATATCAATCACAGGTATAACACTGGCGTAATAAGAGACGAAGTGTTCGTCTTCCTCATGTCCGGCTTCGAAACCACCTCAACAACGATATCCTGGGGTTACAAACTGCTCAGCGACCATCAATACGTGCAGAAAGGTGAGGTGAAGTTCGATGCCAGGGCTGGGCCTTTCATGGGGTTTGGAGTGGGGCCGAGAGGGTGTTTTGGTGAGTTCGGCCCGCTTCAATCCCCGTCTCCCTCATCTACAAAGGAAATGAGCCGTTGCTAACGGAGTCTGTCCAGGCAAAAAGTTGGCGTACATTGAACTGCGCACGATATTTGTTCTGGTCATCTAGAACTTTGAGCTCCGGAAGACGCCCGAGAATCTGAGCAGCTATCGCGCTATTGATAAAGGTACATGCAAACCAATGCAATCTTATGTACAGTTGAAGCCGATTATGAAGCCTACGGGCGAGGAGGTCCTGAGGGACGGTTATGGAAGTCTTTGGAATCAGGACGAAGCGCTGCTCAATGTATCTGATGGAGTGACGACAACGCATAGAGCGTACACGATTTGTAGGAAACGAAGCCGAAAGATACAACAACACCTTCGTGCTGCCTGAGAGTGCGGCGTCGCAAATGCGGCTGTTTTGGTCACAGTTCATCAGGAGCCCGCTCAGCGAATACAAGTTTGTGCAATATGACACAAGCACGGTAACTTATCTCACTGAGCGGGAAAATCGCTACACGAGGCGCCGCCGCTGGGCGCGTACGGATAGCGTCCAGATACATCCAGTGTCTTTCCAATCATAACTTCATGACTCACGAACGCACATGCGCCGTTCGAATTGGAACAGTCGTCTTGCGACTCCCGATCAGCCGGCTTGAAGCAGCGCCATCTTGTTATTTTCCTGGCCCGTTCCTATGCGGGCCGATAACAGTTTGAGGGAGATAGACCGGGGCCATCTGTCTCACTTGCACCACAATTCTGCTCAGCACCATGCGAAGACCGATGGCCATCAGCAGCGCCGGCCCTCTGTGCTGACGTTTGAGGACTCTGGTTGCCGCCCAGAGCTGTGGATGGCCGGCTAGGATATCCCGCGTTGGCCTGGGCAGTAGCATCATATGCGTCGAACGGTATGTGTGTGACACTGTATACACTCGATCGCGGACCTGAAGGATTCTCGAGTGCAGGATAAGGGGAGACGTAGGTAGAGGGCCGGGTCAAGCTCTGAGATGCTTGGAACGGACACCCACTGCCGTAGACCCTAGTGGGGTAGTTTAGTAGATAACGCACGCCTTGAGATAGGCATGACTCTTTGCTGGAGGTTGTAGTCAGAGAAGGATAAGGGTCATTGTAGTTTGCAGGCTGGAAGGAGTTTTGGGAAGCTTGAGATAAGTCGGCACTGCCATAGACCCTACTACCTCCTGCGTTCGGTGGGAATCGTGCGCCTGCGGATAGGCTTGACGCCACCCTCAGGTCTGTAGTGATAACAGGATTGAGAGCGTTATGGTCAGTGGGCTGGACGGGTTTGGGTAGCGCCTGGGGTGAATCCGGTCCGGGATGCAAAACGACAGAACTGATATTGGTAGAGCCTCGACCGCGACTACTACGCTTGGGCGGCGTATTTGCTTGAAAGTGGGCGGCGGTGTCCTCGAAAGTGGTAAGGCTGAGTCCAGTGCGCTGGAAGAGGGACTGCGGCCATTGGGGGCTCTGTGGATCCGCTGGGGAGATCGGCTGGGCGGTTGCAGGATTGGCATTTTGAGGGTTTGTAGTGGCCCCAGCTCGCATTTTCGAGGGCCGCAGTTGGCTTTGCCTTCTTGTCGTTCCTCGAGCTCTTCCTCCTCCTCTTCTGCGTCCTATCTCCCTTCTTCGCGTGCTGCTGGGTGCCGGCGAGTCTACTGGTAAGGCATTGCCAGGTGTCCCTGAACGATCTGTGGCTTGCCTTCTCGAGGTTTCGGCACGGTTGGAAGGGATTATAAGCGGCTTTGCTCTCAACATCTCTTCGCGTGTGACAAAACCAGACCATAAGGCCTTGACGCTGCCGTCGCTGTTGGGAATTTCACGCTTGAGAATACGTACAACAGCCGTTGGTTGATAACCCAGGGTGGAGTAGTCTCTCGCAGCATATGGGTCCTGGCTTTCGTTGCTTGTGACTACGGTAAGCTGGTAGATCTGTTCATGCTTTTGCCCAAGGAGGTACAACATGGCTTGCAGGCAGTCTTCATCAAGTTTGCGGCTGTCAAGGATGCCGTCTAGCACGTGATCCAGAGAACCCCTTCTGCCGCCACGATGCTCCTCGCTGCAGATAATCCATGCCGACTGTGCATACTCCACGCTATTCTTCTGACAATCTTCAAGCCAGTCGCCGATCGGGGGCGCTTCTGTGCTGACGATGTTGAGCTTGGCACAGACGGACTGCATACTGACTGCAAGAGCTTGGAACATGGTGCTTACAGCGCGGGTTGCGTAGAATAGGCCGATCGTCTTTCCGGGGAAAGGAAGGCTAGTCGTATCGCTTGGCGCATTCACTGTCTGGAAGTAGGCTTGGTTGCCATATTCGATCATCTCTGTCAATGGACCCTGCAGCTGGGTCTTGTTAACTGCGTGCCTCATGAACCGTACGGAGCAACTAAGGCTTACAAGGGAGGTTGGGCGAGGTGGAAGATTTTGTATGTCCTGCAGGAGGCGTTGGGCGCATCGTTGATCCTGGTTCTGCTGGGCTACACGGCGGGCAGCTTTTGCGGAGTCGGTTGGATCAGCTAATGGTGGAGGCGGAGCATGAGAAGCGAGCGCTCGACGTTTGTCGATCTCCTGATTGAGGCGAACGGAAATTCCCTGGAGCGCGTTGACTAAATCCATCGATTTCCTATTGAATAGTTACTGCATGTGGATTGCTGACGGCTTGTTGAAAACCCCTCCGGGATCCATAGCTGGCGAGTGGGCAGTTGTGGAAATGCGTAGTCGCAAGGTTAGGTTGACAGTGTCACACGATCAAGGCCTGGCTGCAGCCTGCTGGCCAGTGGATGTGTTGCGTTTTTGAAGAATTTAGGCGTGTGCATTGATGGACATGCATGGGTGACACGAGCGCGAGAATGGTGAATCAGCGAAGCAGAGGCGCGCATTGTATTGAGGTCGATAACACTGTGTCGACCGAATGCTTGCTTGGAACCCATGAGAGTTCACGTCGACACGCATGCCACACATGCGAGTGTTGAACTGGATCACCACTAGCTCAAGCCCTCTAGAGATTCAGACCTACGAGAAGTGCTCTTCTCCTCTACGTCTCACTTCCACGAAAATCAGGTCACAGAGTGTAGGAAACAGGAAAGGCTCACTCACCAGGCCCGCTATTCCGTTGACTGCCGCCTTTTCGGTTTCAGGAAGAAAAATCTCCTTGAGAACCATCCACGGATACACACTACTAGCTACGGAGATCTGCCATTTATAGTCATGTCACCTTATACATACTGCGTAGCTCCAATCGTCACAGAATGGCCTCCTTAGCTAAAGGGTCGAAAGATTGTATACTGATTCATGTGCAGGGATCAGAAGGATCTGAGACATCTGTATCAGAGGCTTGAGAGGCGTGCTCTTTGTCCTCTTACTGGCGCTTGTTGAGCCTGTCCGTTGTGTCTCCCGTTTGCGATTATGATCCGCTTCTTGTTGGTGCTTTTACTGCCAGCCTTTCACGAGCTTCAGATGCATCAATCAACACCCGAAGCTCAAGTGTTTGCTTGAGGGCATATTTGTACAAAGACGAGAAGAGAAAAGGCAATAGAGTGTAGTTGATGCAACAGTCTTTCGAAGATGTTACTCTGAATTGCAGTAAGAAATGCTGACTAATCAACACAATACGAACGGGAGTGAGACGACATCCCCTTCGCAGCAACATCTAGGTCTCTGTTTTGATGCATCAAGCGTGTCTCAGCCTTCCATTGAGCACACAATACCATGCGGCTACCTTGCATGAATTTATTCGATGGATGTTCCAGCCACTGGACGAAGCGGATTCACGGCCACATCTACGCACCTCCGACAGAGGTATTCTTCAGCCTGTATCTCTCATACGCTGGCGTTGTCAGAAGTTGTACTAGTGCAGAATGAGGTGTTGGCCATTGCGTAGAAGAATTCTTTCCTATATATTCTATCGCCAGTTTCAGAGATGGTCAGCAGGAGTGTCGCAAGGTCACCACCCTTTAACACCTCCGCAACGCCTACGCTATTCGAATTGGGACCGCTGTTGTGAAGGCCCAGATCACAGTAAGAGACGCTATTTCATCAGAATCACTGAGTGTCCTCTTTGCTGTCGGAAGCTCTATCTATCCACTTGTTCTTACCTCCCTGAGCTCAAGGAGCTTTGCTAAACACGTCGAACGTACATCCGTCTCATCTATTGCTCGCGCCCTACGACATTTTGATGCCGGATCTAACGCCCTTATGCTCTCCGATCCGGAGGACAGCCAGCATGCTCATTACCCCATCATCTTTCCCATCAATCTCTTCAGAAGACCTTTGATCGCTCATCGCGGTTCACGACTGGTGCGCTGCTGTCTCAAGAACGGCTTGGGATCTTCTGCATACTCTTGTAGGATGGTCTCTATGGAAGCGCCCTCCTGCAGCCTCCTCACTAGTTGGTGGACAACGAAGCCGTTTCGGGTGCGCAGCATGTTGACGACAGCGTCAAGGCTGTTGTTCTCAGCCACTAGATCATGGTACCTGGCCATTAGGTTCTGGTGCCTAACCCTGAGATCATGATACTTGGTCACGGAAGACTGCAGCTGTTGCAAAAGCCACGCGATCTCGACGGCGCTAGTGGATGCGGTCAGCGAAGTGTGGGCGTTTCCGCCAATTGCAAGGCTGCCGGATCCTTGCATTGGTGCACCACCAGAACCCATGAAGTCTGTGACTCCCACCTGCTCCGATGCCGCAAAAGTGTTGCTGGGACGGCTGTTGTCGTGCTGCGTAGGGGTCAAGAACGCCGCAGTCGGGACCATGTACGTGTTGTTGTAAATCGGTTGTCCAACGCTGATTCTGAAAGTAGATGTAGCATTGTCGACTGCAGACTGAGGGTGTTGAGAAGACACCGATCTCGAGCCGTGGTAATTGGCCAGGAAGAGAGTGGCCATCCATGCGTCAATGTCTTCCTCGAGGCTAGAATTTTCGCTCCTGGAGCTTGGTACACTGCCAATACTCGTATCGACAGCGATGCTCCTGTCAATTTGGGCAGCGAATGTGACATTGCTGGCTTGCACATCACCCTGCTGGGTGGGAGACAGCGAATAGGCGTCAGGACCTGACTGTAGATGGCTAACACCTCCAGACTCCGGACCGAAGCTGAATTCTGACGGATGTTCTTCCCTGGACGGCTGAAAGTACTCAGCAAACAGTCCGACTCCGTCCCACGTGGCCTGAGCGGTACTGCGTTCATAGATGTTGACACGGGTGCCGCTCGACATGGTTCCTGCCGGCTGAGATGAAACCTCTTGGAAACCCTCTGCACCACCAAATGGAAAGCGCCGACCAGGCAGCAGACTTTGGGAGGCCTTGCTACCCTGACTGTCGTCGAAGCTGCACATGTAATAGCGATCGAAGATGGCGAGATCTCCGTCTTCACTGACAAAGTTTTGATTTGCCACATTCGTATCGCTGGCGAGCGGGAAGGGGATAGGCGAGTCGTCGATCTCTATCACAGCAGGACCGCCCGTCAGAGTGCTGTCGACTCCGCCAAGACCGCTTGTCCTGTTTCGCCCCACGCTGGACGCCTTGATGACTGGAATTTTGGTGCTGCTCCTCCTGCGTGTCGCAGTGACGACTACGTTGTTCCTTCTTCGCGCGTCATCATGAAGGCTCTTCAGCTGCTCCAGCGTGAACTTCACCTTCGGTTCCAGGAGCTTCAGGTACTGTTCCAGCCGATGAGGTACATTGCTGCGGTGCATGATCTCCTTTGGGTCTGTTTTGCCCTGGTTCATCCTATTGGCGATGTCTTTGTTGGAAACATGCTGAGCCACGTAGAGGAATGTTGGGTTGTCATACCAGAAATATGAGCGAAACTCGAGATCGTTCAAGATGTCCTGGCAACAGGCGTCTTTCGTTGGCTTCTTCACGGTGGGCATCAAGGCTCCGTGGTTCTTTGTTGGCCGACGAATGAATCTGCGACGCGGAGTACGTCGGGTTGCAAATCCCGGAGCGTTTGCCGATGGACTGTTTAAGCTGAGTTCCTGGTCTGCGTAGGAAGCATTGGGGGTAGCAATGGAAGCGAGAACACTGACACTAGTATCAGCAGGATACATCGTTCGGGCAAGAGTGGAGGCCAACTGCTGCTATAAATTCGTCAGCGACCGAATCCCTTCTCCATGAGCTTTACGTACGTCGTAGTTCTGATCAGATATATGGAGATTGTCGGTGCTGGTGAGAGATGCCAGAGCACCCGCTGTAAACCCAGATACATTAGAAAAGGCAAAGCCGTGAATGATGGTGTTGGAACCTGGGCTACACTGATGGACGCCGGTGGAATTGATCGAACCGTAAGGCAGCCCTGGCATAAGAGTACCAAATGGGGCAGCATTTCGGGCGACGGAGGGGAAGTTCACGTTGTCGTGGTAAGTGCTCGTTGCGCTGGAGGCATCGGGTCGCGTGTGGTACGCTGTGTGCGGTTCGAAAGTTGACTTGAACTAACAGGACCTTAGCATTCGATAATCGGATAGAAGGAGGTCGACATACACCACACTGCGCTTCACTCTGCTCCTGAAACCAACCTCTTCAATAACGCAAAGGCGGACCCAACAATAGGAAAGCATCGATGAACACGGCCGAAATACAACGTTTTGGAGATTGCAGTCAGCACCTGGAGGACAGTATAGATAAATCTACGTGAATCGGGACGTCGAGACCTGCAAGGCATTTATACAGCCTGCAAAGATTGATCTTACAACGAGTGACTGCTTGCTGCCGTCAAAGACTTGCTTGCGTTACTGGAACATATAGGCGATTGCGATCCCTTCATGGCCGATGAAACGTAGTAGATTGAAAGACTGTGTGTGCCAAACTTGCAAGTAGAAAAGAAAAATACAATCTCGTTCACGGATAACATCGGAGAGCTAGTAGAGAAGTCTGAAGAGTGCCAACCTTAAAAATTCACATTAAGTCGATTGTGGAGGTTACTCAAAAGCTGCTTTGAACATCATGCTTAGAAGCGAACAAAAGATTAATATTGGACGCACCACGACATCACCTTGTTCTACACCCATAGAAGCAAGCTACCTCAAGCGGCAATTTGCTTGTCGAACAATTATGGTTCATCGTACTCGGACCAATCCCTGTCCCTTCATATCGAGTGCTTTGACATGCTCAAGACCACTAACGTGATCTTCCTGAACGAATCTAACTGTCTCCAATCGAAACCATACAACACACCCTCGTTCCGTTGCCAGTAGTTTTAGTGATCATGGTTTGCTGCCCCATCCCGCTGATGATCCCGATATCCGATGTGATTGACGGATCACTTCTGATGTGAGTGGAGGTACTATGAGCCGACCGGCGCCAACGTCATTACCTTATGAGCGATAAGGATGACTTCGATTCCGGTTGTCCAGTCGGAGGTATCGTTGGTGACACAAGTCCTATAGGCCGGACTTTCTCACCATCTTTGTCGACGTAGGAGGCTCCGGACGTTGACCAGCGGAAGACCTGGGCTGTTGCGTCCCTGTACCATTGAATCGCCACCTCGTCAGAGTATGAAGATTGATCAACGAGTCGGTTTTGGAGAGAATCTAGCATTAGGGGGATCATGTTGGGTCTTCCAGTTGAAACATGAAAGTCGGACATAAGTGACAGAGAGCAGAATTCATGGAGGAACATCTATCGGGAGGGCGGTAACGCGAAGCACAGATTCGCAGCATGACAAAGTGCACGAGAGTTGATGTCTCAGATGCAGTGGTTGTGTTCCAGTCCGCATTATATAATAACGTGCTTGACAGACAATCTCCTTGTCGTATGAACCGAAGCTTGGCGGAGCGGCGGAGCAAGAAAAGCATTCGGGCGGCAAGACGCGTATCCAACTTCCCTATCAGCAGTCGAAGCCGGGCAAGAAGGGCAGGCGAACAACGTAAAATTGCAAGGAGGAAGAAGTCGTACCAGCGGCAATGCGAAAAACGACTGCTATGTATCTCCGCTTCTAGTTCCTCAGATTTTCCATAGCATCCTTCAGCCTATCCCATCCCTCTGTATCTTCCCAACTGCCTTTACCCCTTCCCATAATCCCCCTAACCGCACTCCGCGCCTTAAACTTCCAATCCTTAGCCACCAGCGCGCCTTCGCCGGCACCTAAACCCTCGTTCTTCTCCCTTGGACCTAGACTCTCATATGCATCGCACAGCTCAATCGTGGCATCCACAACGTCATTCCAACGCCTCTCGCTCTCTGTCTCCCAGCCGGGTTGCGTCGTGACCGCTCGCCACGCCTTCTCGTGCGCCTCGAGCGCTGACGACGGCCTGTTGCGCCAGAGCGCAAGCTTCGCAACAAGCTGCCAGAGCTGTCTGTTCGCTGTGATCAGGGGCACGATCTGCTTGTCGAAGGTCTCGACTATCATTCTCTCGAGTCCTGGTTTGCTAGGGTCATAAGCATTGGAAGAAGCGATGACGTGGCGAACCATGAGGCTCATAATCTCCACATCGACGCATTTCTCGCCAACGGTGGGGCCGCGGAGCTCGATGATGTGCTTTTGGGCTGAGAGGACGGAGGTGTAGTCGGGTGGGGAGAGGGAAGCGGCCACTATTAGCATGTTTTCCCAGATACGGTAGGAATCATATTTGAGGGTTGCGGCACGCTTGAGGGCTCGGAGGGCGTCTCGGCGGTTCTTCTGCGAATCTGCTTTCCTGTCTGATGCTGCTACACTCTCGTCTTCATCGTCTAGGACTGTTTTTGCACCGTTTGATGCAGCGGCCTGATCGGGTTCGAATTTAAGCAGGGCTGCTGCGAGATTGCTCCAGGCTTCAGCGTCTTGTTCGTCGAGCGAGACACATCTTTGGAATGATTCCGCGGCCCGCGAGAATTGGCCCAGCTCGAGCAACGCGCATCCGAGAGCGAACCAACTTGGGTGGTTGAGCTGGTTGACATTCAAGCTCTTGCTGTAGGCGCCGGCTGCCTTCACATAGTCGTGCGCAGCGAAATAGAAGCGACCCAGCGAGCGTTGTGCGCGAGCATACCGCTGGTTGGAAACTTGCCATGCCTTCTCCCACATGGCGGTGTCCTGGTCGATGTCACCAAGAATGCAGTACAGGCGGGGTGCATCCGGTGGCGGGGAGTCCGCTCAGGGCCTCTCCAAGCCTCCTCGTCGTCGTCGGTTGGCTCTGGTCTGTCCGCTCCGCCGTTTGTCGCATGATACAGCTGCCTTCGCACCATTCGCTTCGCTTTCTCTTCCTTCTCCGTAGCTGCCCAGCAGAGTGCCGCCTCCGCCCACATCTCCAGTCTTTCGTATATCTCCAACGCGGAACGCAGTCCACCCATCTGAACCCAGCGTGATGCAAGCTCGGCTTCCAGCTCCCATCTTGAGGGCGAGGCAAGCTGGAAGACGTATTTGAGGCGCTCGGTGACACCTGCAGATTCCGATTCCTTCGGCCGAGGCAAGAAAGTCGTCGAAGCGCCCTCAGTGGCGGTTGTGCCATTTTCGGATAACAACGTATCCGCAACGACTTGGTCGACGACCGCTTGGAGCTGGAGAAGACCGCGCTCCACGGTCCTGGATTTGTATCCCTCGATCCGGCTCCGCACAAGTAGCGCTTGAGTGTAGACCTGCCAATTGGAACTACCACCTTCTAACACACGAGTAGCGTAGGGAAGAGTCTCCTCTCGAGTAAGCCCGTTCTGCGGGGAAGTGTTTGTGATAGAAGAGGCTAGAGACAGCAGGATTACAGAATCCAATGGTTGCAGTAAAGGTTGGTTGGAAGGATCTACATCAGCAAGCGCTGAAGGCAGGTTGGAAGCATCCTGGACATCTGTGAAAGATTTCGGTTTCTCCGTAAACGAGATGGACTCCAATAAGGTGTCGTCGTTGAGATCAAGGTTCTGCGGTCCAGTGGATGTGCCATTTTTGGCTTCGCTGTCTGTTTCGTTTCTGCTGTTGTTCTGAGCGGAGACTGCATCCCCTCAACGCTCGTTGCGCTCTTCGCCAAGACCACAAGCTGACTGACATCGTGTTGCTGCCACTTAGTCCTCCTCCCTAGAAGCCCAGTCAACGCAAATTGAAAGTTCTGCTCTTTGGCAGCCAGCTCCAAATCAGCCCTCGCACGCTTGTCGAAGCCATGGAAGGTCTCGATACTCGCGCGTTCAAGCAGGAATTGTACCTTAGTTTCTGTGCTCAGACCTGCCTTTGCCGCCATACTGGAGTCGAAGTATTGATCTTCTAGTGCCTCCAGGTCCTCGTATATCCGCTGCTGCACCGTCGGAGAAGGTTCGGAAAGGAGCCGCTGGTGGATAAATTGCACTCTCATCTTCGCCCACCTCACAGCTGGGATGTTCTTGATAATCGGTGGGCAGGTCATGATAGCATCCGCAAGGCACAGCAGCTCAACATTGGGTGTGAGCTTGTAAGCAGCGATCGCATCGACACTCAAGCTGTTGACAAGGCCTTGCCGCGCCGTGGCTAATCTCTGTTTGTCTTTTGATACTTCGCTTGGGAAAATGGTCTTCGCCGTAGAGAAAGGGAGAGGAGGCCCGGTGACGTTGGACTGCAGAAACGCCAGAAGGGCAGCATAACCAATCAAGAACACCAGGTGCTGCTTGTATTGAGGTGAGTCCTCCAGAGCATACTTTTCATCGCCCGTAGATTCTTTTCTCTTCCCGAGCAATATGCCAAGCCTGTGGAAAACGTAGTCGTTCCAGGTCTCGAAGTCCTGTAATCGAACATCCTCTAGAGAAGGACCATTCTCGTGTCCCAGAATTTCTCTTGCAAAAGGGCTTTCCAGAAGAGAACCAAAATTGCCATTCTCGACATCTGCTATTCTTTCAGAAAGAAGAGATGAAAGTTCATCCGGCAATGTGCGGCGAAAAAGCTCCAGCAGTCCTTCAACCATTTCGAAGCCTTCCAGATCAGATATATATAGTCTGCCAGCGAGTAGTCGAATATTGCGACACTCAAATCACAGTCGCTCAGTCTTCGCTGCAAATTTTGGTTTCTTGGCAGAGCGAGATTTGCTCAACGGCAAGCGAATACTTTTGGCCATAACGACAGCCGAAACGCCGGCTAGTATTCCGTTGTACTCCTCTACACGCCGTCTTCCGGTATCTCTCATCTCTCACATGCAATCCTGCATTCACGTACTGTACATCGTCAAAGTCTCGGAATTCTCCGAATCTGAATCCCACCCTCTAATGCACTACCCCATGTTTTGTACTAGTAACACTAGCAATTCACTAGCAAATTAAGTATGAAATAGTTCAAAAATTAGAGATTTATATAGTTATCTAGGAATAGTAATTTTCTTTAGTATTTAGTATACTAGCTATTATTTTAAAGGTAAGCCTAGATTTTATCTACTATACTTATAACATAGTTATATACTATGTTACTACTAATATAATCCTATATATAAATAAGAGTATCTTTTATCCTTTTATAAAGAACCTTATTACTATTACTTTATAGATTTATATTAAAATAGCAATAAAAACCTTCCTTCTTTAATATAGCCTATATATACTTAATAAGGTTTAAATCTAGTAAGTATAGAGGCTAGTCTTTTAGTAGTTTAATACCTTAATCTTTAAGAAAAACTACTAACTTTTTAGCTATATAAACTTTAGCGTTATCTTATTAAAATAGTAGCTCTTTTTAGTATATAAAAAGAGGCTTATAGTAAGAGTATTAATATATAAGTTTACTAAGTAACTTTACTTCTTTAAAGTTATATTTCTACGTATAATAATTAACTTAGTTTTCTAGTTACTATATATATTACCTTATACTATAATACGTATATTTTTACTCTTATTATATAGTTGTACCTTATCTCTCTACTATACTTAGCTAGTAGTACGCTATATAAAAGCGACTAGTTTACTAAATTTACGCTTTATAAAGTACTTATTTAAAAGGATAACTTTTAGCTAGTCTTTAATATATTAATACTTATATAACTCGCACTAGTTTCTTCTCTTTTTAGCTAAGGCCTCTAATAATAAAGGACGTCTCTTAGTAACCTAATTTTTGATGCTCTAGTCCTTTAGAATCTAGTAGATAGTAATATAACTATAATTTAGCTAGAGGTCCTTTAGAAGCTAATTATAAGTATAAAATAGATTTTTACGTATATAACGAAGAATTGCACGCTTTGTACGCTCTATATAAGACTATGGACGGCCTAAGCGAGGCTTAGAGACACTATATAGTTGCTTAAAGGCTTAGTTAATGGTTCTGTTAATAGTAGGAGCCGTCACGTTAAATAGGTCGCGTATTTGATACTATCGCATTCTAGTAGTAGTAGCTCCTATGATCTGATTCCTCGTAGCTAGAGAGAGCTTAGCACGGCGACGTCTATTACGCGAAATTGTAGCAAGAGCACGAGTCTGTGGCGCCATAGTAGTAGTTGAATTGATAGAGTGCTATTCTAGTTGACGCGTTGCAACGATCTACGCGGAGAACTTCCGAGACTTCTGCCGAGGTACAGTAATTGGATGGGGCCAGAGGCATGCGGAGAGCCACCTGCGGACTAGTGCTCACCGCTTTTGTTAGCGTAATCGCATGGTGTACACAAAGCGTCCTCTTTGGCCGCAGTTTCTTTCTCTTCGATACTGCTCATACACTTGAGTCTCTCGCACTCCAGAATGTCGACATGGATGACACTCAGGAGTCACCGCAAAAGAATGTGCATCTAAACTGGCCCCATCCACCATATCAGCCGTGTGCTGGTCGCCAGAGGGGATGCTCCGTAACCCCACGCACGATGCATATCCACATGCCACCACCCTGTCTCTCGTATGTACGACTGCAGCATGGATCTGATCAGCAAACGTCTTGCACAGGTAGTTGCAAGCAATCTGCAGGAGGGACACGCGGAGGCTGGTTCCGGTTTTGCAGGCTCTCGCCCCCTCACTAGCGTAGTTGCATAGAAAACGTAACTTCTCTGTTGGACCAAAACCCTCCACTCAACGTGGCATCGGTTGTACGTCTTCTGCAAGTCTGCATACCAAGATGGTCACAATGAGTCACTTTGACTGTAACGACCATGTGTTAGTCTTCGAGAGTAAAGCTTTCATTCTCGTAACTACACACAAGGAGGATGAATCTTTAACGAAAGGCAGACTGTTATTCATTTGCAGTGCCCAAGCAGAATCTTATCGCGAAAAGTGAATGCAGCAACCGAAACGTTCACCGTTCGAGGATGTGACAAACTAAATACCTGCAAGCCAAGTCATACAGCTTTGAGATACTGAGCAACTATCGCAAACAAATTCCACTCCAGAACGCCAGCAAGGTAATATACCCAACGTAAGCCGGACGCGATCTGACCAAAAACAGAGATAGCCTGTCATCACGCACAATCCAGACGAAGCCCGACCCCGAGTCCAAAGCAATCCTATTCCAAATGTCCACCTAATCTAACCCCATCCCATTCATGATCTAAATCAATATCGTCTCAAAGAATCCTCATTTCTTCAACACGGCATCATACAAGCTCGCCACAATACCCACACCCGCACTCACCAGCATCCCCATATAGCCAATCGGCATAGCCTCCCTGACCACATCGACCGTGAAGTCCCTCACGCGTCCGCCCAATCTCATGTCCCTCCCGAAGACCAGCCACGTCACGATCGCCTTGGCGACATGGAACATGAACGGATCGACCCTGTACCTGGGCCTTTCAACAATGACACCCCCACGCGACTTGTGGACGAGCGTAAGGTTCCAGAACCAGCCGATGAGGACGGGGATAAAGAAGCGCACGAGCGACCAGACGATCAGCGTGCTCCAGTAGAAGTGCGTCAGGAGGATGAACAAATCCGGCAGCCAAACCGCATGACTGTGCAGTCCGAGAACGGGAAGAGCGGGAGTGTCAAAAGCGTATTGCCAGGGGATGGTACGGCGATGCAGATAGTACAGTTCGAGCGTCATGATGGAGAATTCGAGCCCGACGATGGAGGACAGCTCGGAACGCAGCGTGTACAGAAGGTCTGCGATCTTGGTTCTGGTCCAGAGAGCGTGCAGGCCAGCGCTAAGACGCTCAGTTTCCTGCTCGATGGCATCGGTCACGATGGCTGGGGAGGGCGGGAAGATTTGCGAAGAGTGCGACAAGGGGAGCGTGCCATGTGACTCTCGGGGACGTAGAAACCACCGGGGTTCAGCTGTGCAGTGACAGTTCCAGGATCAGGAGCGGGCGTCTTGCGCGGACGGCCGGGCGTGCGCTTGGTTATTGTTGTGGTGGTAGGAGCCAGAGCGGTGGTGGTGGTGGGCGAGGACGGGTGTCCGACGGAGCTGGCCGGTTCCTCTTTGATCCTGGTCGTGCGAGTCGAGCGGCGGCGCGTTCCCACGGACATGGCGTCGTCCGACGCGTCTTGACCGGGTATCTCATTGTACATACGTTGGTAGTACTCTGCGAATGCGGGATCGCCTTGCAGACGCGTCGCGACTGAGGGGAACTGAAGTTGCGCATCAAGCGCGGCTACCAGTTCGTCCTTGCGTCGACCCTCGATACTGTTTGTGGTCAGTCAAGCGATATGCGATTCCGGTTCGCTGTGTTTACTCTGTCAGTCCCGCCCTCTCAGCAAGCACAACCAGTGATGCTTTGCGGTAGCGGTTTAGAACAGTTGCCATGATGCGGTTCTGGGTTCAGCTGGATCGCGTAATTTATGCGATCGGGCCTATACTATTGATGAATGAAAACAAGGTTGATGGCCGAGGAGGACGCGGGTTGTTGTAGAGTAGACGCGCTGGTGGCAGCGCGGTAAACAAAGACAGCAAGGCATGCCTGACGTAATAATCCGGAGGTGAGACAATTGGATGAGAACGCCGGCAATGATTTATTATACAGCAAGCAGCCTATGAGATTATCTCTATAATCTGTCGTGTTGTTCGATGTCCTTTCTAGCCATTCATGTATTTGTTTTGCATGAAGAATCCAAATATAAATGCTGGCAAGAAATGAGCCTTTGAGTGATCCTCGCGAACGAAACCGACCAGCGCCAAGCCATGACGCTCAGCACGGAGGGTCGGAGCCTTCGGGAGGCGCGAATCGGCCGGGACTGGAGATGAACGTTGATTGACAAAGTCAAGAAACATTTGAAAGGCAGCTATTCAACCCACCATATCACCACCAACACTACCAACCCGACCCTTCTCATATTCTTTCCTTGATTCTCTTTGCTTTCCTGACCTTCGCTCTCCTTTGAATCCGGAACAACTCGACTTCAGCCTTATTGCGCGCGCAGATCCTTCAAACTCCGGCCAGTCTGCTCGACAGTGAGCCGGAGGACAAAGAACATCCATGGTTTTTGATCGCCTAAAACAGTCTATTCCCTCCACGGAACCCTCAAGTACAATATTACACGATGGACGGGAAGGTGCGGCGTCACTGCATCCGCAGGAAATTAGACCGCAGGCGCCCATGATGGAGGACCAGGAGCTGGATTCGGACGCTGCAAGACCTCCATACCCACATGTCAGTCGCACTCATGTCGATGATAATGCCGGACGATTGATTTGTGTTGCAGGCAATCCTTGCTGGTGGAATTGGAGGCTGTATGGGCGATATGTTGATGCATTCATTGGATACAGTCAAGACAAGACAGCAGGGTGATCCGCACATGCCACCAAAATATACGTCTATGGGCAGCACGTACTACACCATCTTCCGGCAGGAGGGTATACGGAAAGGCTTGTACGGTGGTGTGACACCAGCTTTCCTTGGGTCGTTCTCAGGAACATGCATCTTCTTCGGGACATACGAGTGGAGCAAGCGGAAGATGATTGACAACGGCATAGCACCTTCCCTCGCCTACTTCAGCTCAGGTTGGTACACAACCTGTCACCCAAAAGAACAACTCTGACCACCCATCCCAGGTTTCGTAGCCGACCTTGCAGCATCCCCTCTCTACGTCCCTTCCGAAGTTCTCAAAACCCGTCTGCAACTCCAAGGCCGCTACAACAACCCCTACTTCCACTCCGGCTACAACTATCGCGGTACCATGCACGCCTTACGCACCATAGTACGAACCGAGGGTCTTGCGGAGCTCTTCTCCGGCTACAAAGCCACGCTATCCCGCGACCTGCCGTTCTCAGCCTTACAATTCGCGTTCTACGAGCAAGAGCAGAAGTGGGCGAAGAGCTGGGTTGGAAGCACGAACATCGGAATTGGGCTGGAGATTTTCACAGGCGCGAGTGCGGGAGGTATGGCGGGTGTGATTACGTGTCCGCTGGACGTTGTCAAGACGAGGATTCAGACGCAGTTGGATCCGTCGGTCATCGCGTTTGTCAAGGCGGGAGCAAAAATCCGGGTGCGATGGCTGCGGCGCATGCCACAGGTACGACAACAACGACGGCGCCCCATCGGCCACACACCTCTCCTGCGAGTCCTAGTACGAAGAGGCCGATTTCGACGAGTAGTCCGAATACTGCGCTCAGACAGCATGGATCTGCGATTCTGGAGACCGAATCCGTGATCGAGGGATTGAAGGTTATTTACAGGACCGAAGGCGTGGCGGGCTGGTTCCGAGGCGTAGGGCCAAGGGCGGTCTGGACGAGTGTGCAGAGTGGTACTATGCTTGTGATGTACCAAGTGCTTCTAAAGTGGTTTGACGCACATCCTCTTGTCGACCAAGCTGATCTCGTTTGAGGAGGGTTTGAAACGTCTGTACGATATGCTGGAGGCGGAAGGGATATGAGGAGGTATGGACTGTACAACATGGAGTTGATGTTTTGGGTGTTCCGCAAAGCGAGGGCGCGAACGTGTGCATTGGGCGGCGTTGATGGAGGATCAAAATCAGATGTGCTTGAGAATAGATTGCCTCACTGCTCTGGTATAGACGAAGCGGCGGAATCAATGTAACTATATGTTCCACTTGACTTGGACGCTTCCAGGCAACGCATATCTTTGTTGGGATCGCTGATGGGCTTGACTATGTATTGAGTATCCCTACATGGGCGAGCGGCTCGAACTGTCCTCCACGCGTAGGCTATTCGGTATGAGGCTCAGATCGAGTGGGCTATGAGGCAATGAGACGCGGGACGCGGCAACCGCCGAAAGCCTGCTTCAACCTCAACTCTTGAGTTGCGAGGTCTTCTAGCTATCAAACTGCGACCTTCTTCATCACAACCCACATCTCATGTGCAGCCATTAAATTCATCTCCTTACATGATATGTTCATAGAGATGATCCGAAAACCTACTGGCTCGTCAATTTCGACTGAATTGTTGCTTGATCTACGCGACTCCACGCCGCGCGGAAGGGATAAGCTATGCTATAGGCAATCGGAAGACGGAGAAGGGCAGGCCAAAAGGATACGCTGTTTTGGGTATCTTGACAAGCCGCAAACCCGTAACACTTTGCTGAAAAGCATGATGGATTGAAAGGAAATAATGACAGACCATGGGAATGCAGCAACTGAATGGCGAGAGGAGGTGTTCGATGCCCAAATGGAGTGTTTCTCCTCGCTCAACGCCCATGCGCCGCGCTGGAGAAGGCAGGAATGGATGGGACAAGCTTCAAATGCTGGTTGATCGGACGCGGACAAAGTATTATCGAAAGGCTCAAAGGCATTGAGTCAGGCTGATTAAATGGCCAGAAGATACTTCGATCCTTCGGATATGGACCGCTGAGCGTGGGGTCCGCATATGCTGAAGACGCATTCGTTCTGTGGAGCGAAGACCCGAGGTTGTTTTTGTAATGGGAATTGATATGTGTTATTCTGCTGATGAAAAGCGTTTACGGTGAGGTAATGAAGGGTTGGCAGTCTCGTGACCGCTAGATGAGGGGGCCGTGATCTTTCCGAAGAGGCCGCCGCTCTTGTCAGGCGTAGCAACGGACTTGTGAGCAAGTCGAATTGAGCTGATTTCATCGCTGATAAGGATTCGGTAGAGAGACACCACGCCACATGCGGTTTAATGCTGCCGTGGTATTGGGCGGCACGCATATGTCTTGCTGCTCTATGTCTACCATGACGAGGTGAAGCCCCGTCGCTCCGCGATTGTCTTTACCTGAAACAGCATCAAGGTGGGGTCTTGGGTACTGTCGGCATACTCGACGCATCGCGTTAGCACTCCTCTGTCGTCGCCGGTCGGGAAACGAACAACGCCAGCAGCCATTTCCAGGAGCGAGACATCCCGATCAACGCCATCTTCGGAATATGGCGGCCAGTGGTTGGTTCTCTTGTCTTGCTCCGAAAGGAGCCACTTCTCCGCATCCGGCTTTCTCTCATCATGCTCCTTAATCTTAGTCATGTTGCGGTACTTCTTCGGGTCAGCACCATTCTGTTCGGCAATCCATACCGCGGTCTTCTTTGAATGCTGTAACCAAGCGTTGGTGGTATTGGCTTGGGCTCCCGTTAGGCCACGGCGGAAGTTGATCTTGTTTGAGATTGTCGTCTGCATCTAACCGTGACTGGCCAGCCGTTTGTATGCCACCTTACGAAGTAGTGCATTTGGGTGGAAGGCGAGGATCTCTACGTCCCCGATCTTTCCGTCGTTCGGGAAACTCACACGAGGAGACGGTGCAGCTTTGTTCTTGCCTCTTGGCTACTTGGGACGGTTCTTATTGTGGTTCCACTGTTGACGGAGCTTGGCTTCCGACTCGGTTACGCTCCGAATCTTCCTATTCCTCACTCAGGCTTTGGTTCCGGCAGGCTGCGAAAAGACTGGTGGGTTCTGAAGGGGCTGAGACGCCACAGGCTGCATCATGGGTTACTGACCAACAGAAGTCGGCATCGCATAGGCCTCGCCATCCGGATAATCCGCAAAGGTCTTCGTCGCATGAGGCCTCGACGCACTTGATCCAAGGGATGCATAGTTGCCTGGTCTAACGACTGCTGGAACAGCCGAGATACTCAACACTGAGCCGGTGGAGACTTCGGAGAAAACCGGCAGGAACTGAGCTGATGCTGGTGCGATTGGTGGTAACACGGGGCTAGTAATGCCGTTTACCGCAGGATCAAAAACTGGAAGCGGCATGGGATAGGTAGCCGGGGCGCTATAATTACTCGGTGTGGCATCTGAGGCTTGCTCGTTGTACGCTCCATTGCCGTTGTCAAGATCGAGGTTGTCGTTCCAATCCAAATCAGCGCCTAAACCGAAACTGGCGCCTGAGTGGAGAAGGGCGTCGAAAACGAAGTCACTATCGGGATCGCGGCTAGCATCGGGGCCGAAGCCAGCAGTATCGTTGGAGCCGGCGGTGTTGTTCGAGCCATTACTAGAGCCAAAGCGGATTTCCAAACCACGGCCGACAGTCGGGTCATGGCCGGCGGTGAGCTGCTGGGCAAACATTGCGTGACCAGTCATTGAGCTGTACTCGTTGTTCCCCATGGAAACCCTCCAATGATCACCATTCAAGGTCGAATTGGTCTCCAGCAGGCACATATCTCCGAACACTGTGTGAGAGGCTTGATTGTTCAGCAAGTTGCTGTTAGTCAGTCATGATGGATGGCTCGTTGACATAGACGCCGGCTTTTCGAGGTGGGAGATTGGCTTTGCGACAAAGCGATCGAGCCTCCCCACTTGGCCATTGCCTCCTCCGGTTGCGTGTCCGGGTGAGGTGCTGATGAGGTGGTCTCGGTGTGATAACCGAGGCTTGCTCTGACAGGCACGCCAGGAGACATGTCTTCAGACGCAGAATACTCCTCTGAATACTCGCGGCATTCTTGGTGCGAGACACCGCTCTGGTTGACTACACAGGAGGACGCAAAACCGTTTCCCGCGGAGTGATGGGATTGGTCTGGCTTGGGTGCATCTTTTCATGTGAGTGTCTGTGCGTGCGGCGTTGACCGCGGCAACATACCTTGCATGGTGAGGTCGGTGGGCAAGAAGGTAGGCTTTGTGTATACCTCCTTCATGTAGGGAGCAGCGTCGTATCCTGCCAGCTCTAACTCCGAGGAAAGTGCGTTTGAGTCTGTCCTGGGTATCGTGGCTTGGGTGGATGTGTTGCAGGTTGCTGTTGCGTCGCCGGGGGTTTGCGAACTTGCGTCTATCATGAACGACGAGGTGTACACGGGGAATATGGCAGAGACATCGAGTCGTTCAGCTCAATAAGAAGGTTCGTAAAGGTGGGATGCGGTTGAGCAGGTACGTTGTGCGCGTGACGTCTTTGTTGTGGGTTGAGTGTACGCCCCTCATCGCTGCAATGAAGCCCATTGGCCCTGGAGCCAGCGCGATAGTTGAAGTCGGTGAGATCATCCACTGGTTCTGCAGACCTTCATATACGCTGACGCTTGGAGGACTCACAGGTCAAGTCCAATTGATTTCACTGCAACTATACGGCGGTTCTTTGTAATCTCAGAGGTAGACCGTAGACGGGGAGATTCAAACTGGCAAGCAACGATGAGTGCGTGAGTGGGAGTGGAGCAACAAATGACTTTCGGTCTATCTGGCTGACCATTCGAGCTGAATACGAGTTGCAAAGCACACCGTACGCCAAGAAACAAAGAGCAGATGAATGCAAATCTCGGACGCATGGAAGAAGCAAGTACAAAAGCAACGCCTCGCATCGTGCATGTTCTTCCCTTGACCAGAGGCAGGAGGGAGGCCGTGACGCCCTCTGAGATCCACAGCAAAGCATGCTATCCGCAGAACCTGCCTGTGTCAATGATTTCTATGAAGTCGTTAGCTCGATTCGTAAAGGCGACCAGGCGATGCTCGCATTAGTGCGGTGCGACAGTCGCTGACATGAGAAGTCATTAATTCTTGGAAACGGTACCTTTGTGAAGGTGTAGAAAGGTTAGGTCCCCCGGTGAGTGGGATTGATCAAGTTGCTTCGACGACAGTTGATTCTCGATGAGTAAGAATATAAAGCTGCTGGGTCGAGGGTTCGCTGACTTGAGAAGCCACCTATTATGACGAGGCGTCTATTCACAGCGCCAAATCCTCGGAGCTGGTAAGTTTTTAGCCCAAGTATGGCTTTGCTGCTGATGAGTACCATGCGGTAAATAGTATCGTTGCCGCTGGACCGTGAAGGGCGAGACAACTCCTTGCCGACGAGCGATCCGGGAGACTTCAAAGAGCATCAGATTGCTGTTCTGCGTCCGCCTAGCACGACATGTTCATAGACATGATTCGAGAAACTACTAGCTCGTAAATTACAAGTGAGAGGATGCTTGATCTACGCAGCTCCACGCCGCGCGGAAGGCACAAGCTATGTTATATGCAGCTGAAGGAGAGAAAAGGCTATCCTGAGAACACCGTGTATAATGCTGTTCTGTGGTATCTCTTTGCCGGTGGATCCAGAACGCCTCGCTGGAGATGAAATCGAATGAATCGCTCTTCTTCTGGGAAGCCGAGACTCCAGCATAGACACGAACCTATGGAGATGCAGCAACTGGATAAGAAGGAGACGCTCCGACGACCAGACGGGGTATCGCCCCTCCGTATAGCGCCACGCGCCAAGCTGCAAAAGCAAAAAGCAGACAAACGGTGTTTCCCTTTCGGTATGGAAGCATGCGAAAATGTACCACCTCGGGTCATCAAAGCGTCGAAGAGGGCTCTAGAGGAGTGTACAATGTAGGCGAAGAAACCGCGACTGAGGGTCGCTGTCCTCCGAGGCCAGCGCACCCTGTAGGAAACACGTCTGTAGCAGTGCAGAAAGGTCAAGCTTGCTCGGTCAGTTGAGTTGGTGTAGGTTTTGCTGACGGATGACGTTCCAAGAGAAGGGACATGAAGTTTATCAATTGAGGGCCGATATCCTATGGAGCCAGCTCGCTGGAAAGACGGCGCCTGTTCGTGGATGCAGAAGCTGCGGAGCTGGTGTGTTCTTTGCATGGCTCTGTCCTCGTCCTCGATCGGGGTAGAGGGGAGATCAGATCACCTGGTTGACTGTTGAAACCCCTCGGCGAACTGGGAAAGGTGACACAAAGCCCTGCTGAGCCGCGACTTGAAGGACCTGGGAGAGCATCAAACTGTCATCCTGCGTTTGCTTGGCAAACTGAATGCACTGTGTGATGATTCCTCTGTCATTGCCGGTCGGGAAGTGGATCACACCAGCACCGAGGTCGCGCAGCCGAACATCGTGAGCGGTGTTGCTGGTTCTTTGCCAATGATCGGCAGTGTTGCGGACATCTGAACGCAGCCACTTCTGCGCCTGAGGTAGGCCTTCGTCGCGCTTCTTGATCTCGGCCATGTTTCGCTTCTGCTCGCCGAAACGCGCACTCATGGTCTTCGCCACCACCGACCCGGTCTTTGTCAAAGTGTTTGCCTTCACGCCGCCTGTCTTTTCAGTCAAATCGCGGCTGAAATTGAAGTCTGCGGCGATGGTAAACTGCGTTTCTCCATTGGACACTAACCAGAAGAATGCATCTGGGTTGCTCAGCGCGTTCGCAAAAAGCGGATGAACTCCCGCTTGCTGAATGCCACGCCAGGAGGCGGTAGGACGTGCTTACCTGCCATCGTCTTCTTGACTCCCCCTTTGGCTGACGTGGCTGACCGTGCCTGTCGAGCTTTCCACGAAGCTCAGCTTCTTTCCGGCTCACTTCTTGGATCTTTTAGTCCTATTAAAGATCTTGGCACCGTCTGTCTGGGTTGTGGCAGGCTGAGCAACATCCTGGGTAAAGGCAGGCCGGGCCAGATGAGATAGAGCCATGGCGGGGCTCCTGACCGTAGGCTGAATTGGTGCCTGGAACAAAGCATCCGAACCTGGAATGGGATACCCTCGGTACACGAGACTGGATGGAGTGCTACTGAAAGCAGACACCGCTAACATATCGGCGGCATTCGACAGCGGGCCAGTGTATCCTTGGGCAGCGGTGTAACTCGCGTCAACCGGTTCATCTAGTTGCAAGGTAGGATCAACAGTCGCCAGCCCAATGTTCGTTGGGAGATTGTGGGGCAGAGCTGGCATGGGATAGCTCGCCGGGTTGCTGTGAGAAATCCGCATACTCGACGCTTGTGTGTTGTACGTGGTCAAGCCATGGTTGATGCCGTACCCAGCATTTGGAGCAAGATTTGCATCTCGATCGAAGCCAGTGTTGATACCGAGGCTGGTGTCCGAAACGTAGCTGGCATGGGGCCCGAGGGCAGGTTCGAGATTGAGGCTCGGTGCGACGGGCTCACATGCCCGCGTAGCATGTAGCTGCGAAAGACTACTCGTTTGTGGCATACCATGAGACATTGCATGAGTCAACATGAAACTATTCTCAGAGGTTTCTTCTCTGAAATCGGGTTCATTGCCATATGTCGAGGCGTTCAGTGGCAATCCAATAACTCCAACCGCTGCTTGAAGAGCAGGAGTGGATCCAAGAGCAGGGGCACTGTTGTTGAGTGAAGCTATTAGGCTACTCATCGGCATAACTGGTGGATTGGGCGCCAGGCGATGGAGCGGCTTCTTGATGCGGCGTCTGGAAACGACGGCATGGTCATGTTCCTCTTTGGTACCTTAACGGTGCTACGTCAGCATATCCTCGAACTTCCATGGAGGCAACACGTCCTGCAGAAGCTTCTAGTCGTTCGCATCCTCGAGCTGTGACAGCCAGCTACACGTCGAATACAAACTTCAGCTCGAAGAAATCCTGCTTACTGACTAGCATTCTGTACCGTACTGATACAGCTCAAGGCCTAGTGGAACCGCACTGTGAGAAGACATACACGATTCACTTACCTGCAATTTCCGTATCACCGAGAAAGTTCATGTCGGCTCCAAAGTTCACCGTCTCGCTGGGCTTCGCACGATTGGAGAAATCACCTTCAAGGGTTAACCGCGCTCTTGCAGCTCTACTCTGCTCCCCAAGTCCTGCATCTTCTGCGTCGAGACCTCGCTTTCCTGCTGTTGCTGGTGTCGAGATGCTTGGCGTGGTGGTGATGGGAAAGTCGCAGTTGCAGAGGTGTGAAAAACAGGAGTAGCACACGTTGTCGAAACTGGCAGCTCCAGTAAATATTTCCTACGCTTGTTAGCATAGACACGGCATGACAGAGGACAGGGGATCGAGATTGGCTTCGGCCATAGGTGGAGAACCACTGTCTTTTGCGCCAACAGCGACAACATGCCTCAAGATCCTCGCCTCTGACGGTTTCACTACTCACTTGGGCTGCAGATGGCTGTGTAGAGAAAGGTTGCGGGTCACCGTACGTATGATTGCAGCCTGGAACGGTTCATGTTAACGGATGATTAAAGAGCACCGACAACAACATGTCATGTCGCATACCTGGATCTGTGTATATATCACCGAAGCTGGAGAGGGAATTCAACCATGACAGTTCCGACTGCTGCACCGCCTCTGGTAAGGCGTCTGGAGTAGCGGGTGCTGACTCGGGTGCGCTATGACTGGCGTGGTTTACACTTGCAGCAGGACCATAAGCCATATCGACTGCTTGGTACCAATCGCTTAAGTATTGTTGGGTTGGTTCGATAAGAGCTTCGGTGTTCGGTTTCAAAAACGACGAAGACCTGAAGGGGGCCATGACCTGGGACGGCACTCCTGACTCCGCAGTGGTGGTAGGGTTGTCGTCAACTTTTGCGTCGACTGATGCGCTGGAAGCTATATCTTGTGCAATTCTATGCGTCTTGATACAGACTGAGACACTCATGGGCGAGTTACTGCCCTGTGCGAAGTAGGAGAAGGATCGCTTATAGACAATCGCGAGGTTGCTGTAGGAGAGGATAACTGATGGAATGGTGGGCTGGAATCTGTAAGGAGGCAAGTCGCGGACGAAGAGTCCAAGTTTGTGTTGTCGATTCTCGTCAGGAAGGGAGGTTCGTGGAGTGGATCGCGAAGTTTTGTTGTGGGTTCCAACCAAGAGGACGCAGATGCATGCAGAACTGTTGGTGTTACTACGGGGCGTGAAGCTGAGCTGCTGGATTGACTTCAAAATGCTCATGCAGCTTCCTGGACCTGGCTCGGTTTCGAAGACTGACACAAGCGGGTGATTGATTCCGAAACACTTCGCTAACGGGTATCTGCAGGCTTAGCCTGCCAAGCCGACCCTATTGCACGCAAGTGAATGAGCGTGAACGAGCGGCCAGCAAGCGGAAGTGCAAGTCTGGCATCCCCGTCGGGTAGGGTTGGCACTATACGATCTCGGATGCGCCATGTTGATCTGGAGACTTGATTCGCCGAACTGCAACGAGGCTGGAGCGCAGCCTTATGGATGTGCTATAGATGCTGGCGCTTGCCAGGTCTGCCCAGTCCCGCCTGCAGCGATTCCAACTGCGGCTCACGTTTTCTACGCTCGCATCCACTTTCTCTACGAGGTGCATAGTCATGGCAGGCTCTAGGCATACAGCGCACATCAGACAAAAGCCCTACCGTTGACGAAACAAGAGTTTCTCATGGCGCCTGGGTTGGGAGCGTCTGTATGGTTGGATTTTCGGACGGAAGCCTGCTCGGCAAAGCCTACGTGTGTCAGCAGCCTACCTTCACGATATTTGATACCAGCGCGCGCCTAACTTATAGTGTTGCATTTTCGGGACATTGCTGGGTGTAGGTTGTTCAAATGTTGCATGTGTCGCTTGTCTCGGATCGCTGATTTGATAGGTCAGTGGCGCCTTGTTATAACATGCTGATGTCAACGTGGCGCCTTGCATTGTTTGCACTCACTGACGCGCAACAATCCCTCCTAACCTTTCTGTATAGTTGTATTGACAAACCACTACAATCGGGTAAGGCAAAGCTCGATTTACAATCATTCCTATGAAAGATCTTGCCAATATGTGCGAAACGTCCGGATGATAGATACAAGCGTGCCTTTATCTGACATTCACAGTGAGATGGCCCTGGAACTTTGCCAGTTCCAGAGATTATAATTATTGCTTTGACCTTTCCTCAGGCAACAAAAACGAGGCCTCGAGCCAGAACGGTCAATTGAATAGGCTCTATTGTTTCAAAGCAGATGCAAACAAGGACGTTGCGGCAGAAAGTATCATACCTGTCGTATGGGCTCTTGTCAAGGAATCAAGCAAGTGTTGCTGGCAGGTGAAAGACAGCGCCTTGCGTATGTCCAGCCGATAAGCATAACATGACCACATAAAGGGGTGTCGTGGGTTCGGGACTAGATACCTGTAATGGACATGTTGTAATGCGCATCTGCGAGCGAGGTTTGCGGGACAATCGTGCGTTTGGATCTTGTGTTGTTGTGTCGTTGCCATGGTGCCGTCTTTGATATGATGCAGCGGATTGATTGAAACGGAAATCCCCGTTTGAATGTATTCTGGGACCCAGCAAAGTCCAGCTGCCGTGAAACTGAGCTATCACAACCTTGCTATATGCCCTATAGGAGCCGCTAGCTCATGGCTACTAGGTGTTCCTTATTCATGGCTTGTTGACGTTCTCTTGCTGAGAGCTGCACGGAGCAGCGCCTATGGAGCGTTTCAATAGCCTATGTACGGCTTTCTTCATCTGAGAGACATCTCCTATCGGTGGTCGACATTTAGTGTTGCTCAGTCCACGCTGCGATCTACGTCAGCATCGAGGTAGGTCGACTCTATACGCTCATATGCGCCCTTGGGACCTTGGAACGCGTGACTCTTCCCGTATCACTAGTCACTGACTAACTCACATGTGCTAACAGTGGCCCGCAATTATGTCGCAGGTTGTACGGGATTTTACCCTTTACGCCGTCAAGCTTTAGGCCGGGAGATTGCGTTGGTTTCTGCCTCAAGTAAATTTCCATGATATGAGGCGGTCTTTACATGAGCCGCCTGTAGGGATCTTTCCTAGTGCAGGAAGCTGTGGGCTTTAAACTGTCAAGGTCTAGTGTTTGTTTGATAGTAGTTGCACATCCGGAACAGTCTGGATCTGGATCATCCTGTATCTCGGTCCCAAATGGCATCCTAGCAGATACAAAGAAGATGAACAGGCGTTGTAATTAGAACGTGCTCTATTGAACTTGTCTTTCTACTTGCTTTGTTACATGGCCCTCTGCCTTCTCCCTTTATGGTCCTATAAAGAGATCAAATGGACACGCATCAATCTCACCACCATCTTCTCTGTCCCATTTCCCACGGTACGCCCGTCAGTGGAACTGCACAAAAGCAAGGCTGTCCGATGATAACCATCGTCAAGAGCAAAGGCAGGCAGTTGTCACAGACCTTTTATGCTCGTTTGTGCCTCTTGTTTGTGTGAGTAAAATGCTTGATAAGGTGCCGGTTCTCTGGATTTTCGTAATAGCGCTTGTTGACCGCGGAGGGCGTCAATTTCTGCTCATCTGGAAGATCCTTATTGAGGATATCCGCAATGGCAGCTCGCTTGTCCTTGACTTTCTGGCTCGCGAATTGGCCGTTCCAGAGTTCGTTGATGCGGTCATTGATTGTTGGGCTCGAAGATGTGCGGCGGCGTTTGTGGGAAGGGGCGGCGGGCTCAGTGTCTGTTGATAGATGTCAGTACAATCTGGCGGAGATAATGTTGTCTTCTCACACCACTCAACTCACCTGGATCAAGGATATTTCCCTCAAAGACGTGGTCCGTAGTGTTGTCCAGCTCACGAGGGCCGCCAAGTTGAATGGAGCCGATAGTTTGAATGGCCCCTGTTCGGCATAAGTGACCAAGCTCAGAATCTTTATAGTACCGTGAGTACATACCGTGTGGGTGATCAGCCTCTACCGCAGTTTTCTCTAATTCGAGCACCGCTGGTATGGGACGGCCGGTCCTATCTGGGGGTGCATAAGCATCGGCAACCACTGCTTGTTGGTCGAGCCACTGCCACGCCGCCTCAATGTGCTCCGTCCAAGTCACATTGGACTGCGTCGACTCGTACGCATTGACAACAACTGCTTGTTGTTAGCGGCGGACACCAGCATTGAACTATGGTGACTTGCCTTCCTGCGTCGCTTGCATGAAATCGATCACCATGATATCGGAGTCGTTGTTGAGGTCCAGCAGCCGATATGGTATACCGAAATTGTGTGGGTATACGTCCGCCTCCGTTAAACAGTTCTTCGTGAACCACACAAGCATCTTTTCTATATCTTAGGCGTCAGCAATCATGGTCTGCAGCATCTGGTGGTATTGCTGCCACTGATGCCGCTCTGCATCAGACTATCCCAACGGATCCATTGGAGACATCGTTGGCGCCTGTACAAGGTTACTATAGGCTAACGCCGGCAAACTGCAACTCCGTACAGACAGTATGATACGCAAGAGCCTAGTGTGGGTACTATGAGTGGAGGCGGAGCGGTTGTTTTGGAATTGCCCGAAGAAAACCGATAATCCGCGGCAGATCGATAGCGATGGGAGATAAATAGACATGAACATCAGGAGGAAGTGCTAGTCGAAACGGACTGTGCGGTGAATTTGGAGGCAAACAAGGCTCAAGCGTCTTGGCGAGCGAGGGGCCCGCAGGGAGCAGGTCACACGGAGCAAGTCGCTTATACATGCTCTTCCCCATGTCTAAAATTTGCAACATGTGCCGGAAGACCTTCCCGTCCCTGACTGGTGGTTCATATCGATTTCCAAGGATGGAAAGAAAACTTTCCGCAGATCGCAGCCGTGATGTGACAACTACTCGTATATAGACTTGCATGTATGTTGCCTTGCCGAATAATGACTCGATGAACTGTCTATAGCGTGACAACTGCGTTATCCTCGATGCTTCCGCTTTATCAGGCGCTAGGCGGAGCGATTGACTTCCGAGTCTTTACAAGTGTTTGGTGCCGTGATGTTTGCAGTTACTGGAGAGGTCCCTCCTCTTTATACAAAATATATATCGTAACTTCTTACATCTTGTCTGGCGCATTGTCAAAGCGTTAATTGAAAGGCGGCTTGTCGAGATCTAAAAAGCAACTCCAGCATCTCTAGGCAGCATATGAGTGTCCTTCTCAGCCTTGACTATGATGCTGGCCGGGATGTGGCAAGTGTTGCCACTAACGTCGTGCCCATCCAATATATCGCGAGACTGGTCATTACCACTGTGTATCCGGGACGGAACTTCTGAAGCGTTGAACGTGCTCTGTAAGCTACTGCGGTATGGGCATAACAAGCAGATGGGCTCTACCTGCTATTAGCCACTCTATGAATTACAGGCACAGGAGATCGCATTACCAGAGTGCGAGAACAAGTCACTATATAGGTCTGACAACGTAAGGACATGAACGGTTGCTCGTCATTCAAACAGGACAAGCATCTGTTTAGAAGCTCTCCCAGGGTTCTGGAAAAGGAAGGAAGGGAACAAATTTGGGCTATGTTCTTATCTTGTGAAGCTGCCCCTAGAACACCACGAGCAAAGAAAAGGGATTATTAAGGTTTTGGGCTGCATCCGCATTGCAACGTCCTTGCTACGTTCTCTCGTTCAACAAAGAAACATTTGATTACAGCAGGATACTAGCTCGAATCGGTACGATGAAGAGATTGTGACGTGCACAGCAGCCTTATTCCCGGTTACTGTGTTGAGACGTATTTTGTCTACGAGGTCTCAGTGCCTTTTGACATCCGGTAAGGCAACATTGAGCATTGTTTCCAGATCTAGGGAGTGTTCCATGTCTACTTAAGCGCAGCGGTTGTATGTCCGCGTCGCACAGCCGGCAAGCGTTAGAAGCTCTTCAAAATCACTGTCGTGTGGCAACGGAAATTTTGGAAGGGAGCCCGCATGTTGTGTGTCTCCAACACGATATCGGAGTGATCAATACAACGAGCGAACAATACCCGGAGTAGAGGAAGTGAGGTTAGGATAGAGTACGCTAGCGTTCACGCGCAGCGCCCAATGAGCGATGCGAGAGTTGCCGAATCACCATCCCGGACCATACCCGACTCTTGGCAGCTTTCAGCTTCGAAAACTTCCTCGAGCGAATTTTGCTTCGTGGATGTACAACACTAGAAGCAGACGCCCAAGAGCAATGTAAGAATTTCTTCGGAAGCGAGTCCCAAAGTCTGACGCGCTCGAGCTGATGAAAGATGGTATCGTGGGCAGCTCTCTGCGTCGGTCGGCTGATGGAAGCTGCCAAATTTGTTGAGTCATGCCTCTCCAAAGTCTCATGAGTGGGCAGCGAGTATGGGTGCTCGTGAATGTGGAAAGTGATTGGCGGGTCTAGGTAATCGGTTTCACGGTAACCGGCGGTCGAGGATGGCTCTGTGCTTGGTAAGCCGAGCAAATTTCTCCGTATCAGTAAAAGACTCTTGTGAGAGAGACACTGCTGACCTTCGTAGGCAGAAGAGTCATAGAACTGCTCTAGGGCATTCGGACCGATGTTGCTAAGACACCAAGCTGATGTAAAATCCCCTTCTATTATATAAGGCAGCGACTGCGCCACGACCAAATGCTTCTGATCGAGATGCAGAAGATTTTACTGTTGACTTTCGGTAGTGCCGGTGTTATCGATGGTCGTTTGCTTGAAGTGTGGAAGTTTGAGCCGAAAAAGGGCGCGTAATAGTTTGAGGTCTTGCCATGATAGCGGTGTGTTGACATGTCTTTGTCAGGCGGCTAACGATGTTTGTGCAGGACGCAGATGACAAGATGAGAACTGAAGCACTACATGGGAAACGCCATACTTGATTCGGCACCTGCCAAGACTGCAATTGACGACCGCCATCGGGTCCGGCTCCGCACATATGGAGGATGGCAAAAGTGGATTATGGAACTAGACGACTCAGGAAACTTGCATGAATGCTCTCCGACACTGAGTTACATACTGGATCCACCCCTGTAGACTATGCTCTCTCGGTCTGCCGCAAAGAGGGAAAGAAACCAACCAAGAGTTGAAACGCCACGCTTGCAATGCTCTCAATTCGATGCTCCCTCCCTGATGCTCCACGTTCATGCTGGAAACCAAGGTTCGATCATCTAATGCTAATAGTTCATCTCTGAACCAATCTGCGCGCGATGTCCTGCACCCCATATAGTATGCTTCCGCTAGCCTTGTCCGAGCATGCTTGTGTTGGTGTTGCCTTAGTTGTCCTTGCTCTTGCCCTCATCGTTCTTCTTCTTCTTCTCCTCCTTCTTTTTCTCTGGATTTCTTTCCTCGACGAACCACTCCGCAGGTGGCTGCCACGGAGACAAGGACTTTATCAGAGGCTGCAACTCCCTTGCATAGAAGTTGTTGCGGTAAAACCGCATGCAGGTAGCCCGATAACCCAGACCTACCATTCCCGCCACAGCCTTCAGAGTGGCCACAATATCTCCTCCTTCCGCCAGGAGGGGCAGCACAAGCTCGAATATGCGCCTAGTAAGGGGGTCGGTAAGGTGAGGTCCATTGTTGGCATTCGTCTGAGCGATGCTGATCAAGGCGCGAGTCCTCGAAGCCTGAGTGCGGCTGTGCGTAGCAGCGGGGACACTTGAGGGGGCAGAAGAGACTTCGATATTCGGGCAAGGGTTTGGTTCGCCTCTGAGTTCTCGAGCATATTGTTCGAAGTCTGCTAGTCATCAACGCTATCCGTCATCATGGTCCATGACAGCCACTTACCTCGAAGTGTACGGGCCTCAGAGTCGTACAGGCTGTCATACCACTGGCGAATCTCCTCGCATTCCTCAAAAGCGATCTTCTTCCGCTTATATATCTCGTCGAGATCACAGTCGATTTCGTTGTGGGTTCTCTTGTTGCTGCCGTTATGGCGGGCTGGATCTGGACTGACGGCATCCGCGTCCCTGCTGTGGTATGTAGTGTCTGGGTAGGGCAAGTGGACGTCAAAGGTAGCCTCTGGGTTAGGGTATGTATATAGCTACTTTTAATCAGTATGGTGGCTGACAGGAGAATGCAGGGTAAGGTTACCGCTTCGTTGTCCGCTTCGAGTGCCTGCTGACTCCGACGGTCTGCGTGGAATTCGACGTTCCGGGTCAGCTGCATAGGTTGTGCTAAGACTCGTTAGTCGTGCGCATAGAACTAGGGTTTGCGCACAATTCGTGTGCAAGGAAAAAGATCAGAAAGATACGTACAGTCAAAGGCTCGATTCATCGCCTCAAAGGTTCCATCTAACGCATTGTGCTCGGATGCGGAGGAGCGTGGCATACTCGCCCATCTAGTAGGGAGTTCGGATGCGACTTCGGCTTCTGCTGAGGTCGCCTGCTGCTCGAGAGCGTTATGGTAAATCGCCGTTTTGTTGTTCCTGCTATCCCCCTGCTCGCTTTCAAGGGCGTTACCCGAAACTGGCTGCACAGGTTGTACTGCAAATCATTAGCAACGTACGCACAAGTCGGTTTGGCCATGGGATTGCAGGGTGCAAAGACAGCAACTGAGAGAATACGTACGCTCAGGACCACCGTACATCGTGATGGCAGCGTCGTTGAAAGTTTCCATGGAGGCCTTCCTAACACGGCAGGATGAGTGCAGGTGAGTTGATGGAACGGATGTGTCTTGGTGAATAGGGTGTGTACCACATTCCGCAGAAGCTGCTGTTGGAGTTTGAATACTTGAAAGCGTGACTTTATGATCGTTTAGGAGTTTGTTGTGGTGGTGGATGAAGACGTAGGACCAAGATTGAGTTCAAGTAGGCAACTTACTTGGTGCTAAGCGAGTTACATTGCGACAAACGCTCTGTCCTTCACTTTTTAGGTGCAGCAACACATCCTTGGGCAAACTCCGATCTTGTACATATACTGGGGTACAAGCTTAGTGAATAAATCAGGCGGACATCGTAGATCCGAGAGGCGCTCCGAACTGTATCCTACCTCTGACATGGCTGATCTTTTTCCATGTCTAGGTCAGCGCTAACCATATGCAGACCCATCTTTTTGCTTCACGAAGAAACTTCATGCTGCGAGACGGCGTGACAAGTCTCAGCTACCAGTTGAATAGGAAGCCCAAGAATAGGTGAAAAGCATTTAATTGTCTGTCTTCTAATTGCTGCTTCTACGGTTGCTTATATCTATCTGACTACAAAGAGCTGGTAGCAAGCAAATCAAACAGATATTGCAATGAAATGTCTTAGCTCATCTTGGGAGTCTGGCTGCATGGTTTGCTACCGACGTGAGTCTTGTTTATGATGTTCTGAAAGGCCTCCTTAGGCGAATGTTTGGAGAAGTCATCTGCGAGATCGTCACTAGAGTCAAATCTCAGAGTGACAAGTCCGCCTTCTTGCACCTAGCAGCGCACCCACAGGAAAGAATGGCCCAGGAAGAGCTTTGGGACACACATGTCATGTATCTGAGGAAAGAATCACCAATACAGTCGAGCTCAAAAGAGCAGCATAGGTTGAGACAGGGCTCGGGATACTTCAGTATCTGCAGGTGCTGGGCTTCGGACGGTTCAATCTGACTCTGTGCCATGTGTGTGATGCTTCTAGACTAGCTTGAGGGCATCTGGTGATTGGAGTCAAGAAAATCCTTTGTCTGGAAGTGTAATGTCTCTCGAATCTCAAGTCTCAGTATGGCTTTGTCGTTCTCGAGATGACGCGTTCAGCTTTGGACAAAGAAACCGGGAGCAAGACTACAAGCAATCATATAGTAGGACTCCATACCACACGCCACCAGTCCGTGAACTGGCTCAATAACACAGGCATTCGTGGATAGTGCAAGACTATGCACTGCTTCAATGAGGGATTGGATGCATCAGCTAGATCTGCTCTGCCCCTATGACGCACCGTTTCATGTCTTCGAGTATGGTCCATCCACTGCATACACAGAGCTTAAGAAGACTACTACATGCCACACGACAAGTTGTCTCGCTTGAAAAGCTCGCAGGCACGCGGCTGCCTCAGAATCCTCTCGACGAACTCATAGCAACAACAGCAGTAGTGGAACAAAGCTCGAAACGGTGTACGGCAACGTCTAGTGGCAGCCAAGATACTAATGATATACAGTCTGACCGTCGGCCAACAGAAGCAAGCGCAAGTTTGAGCGGCGGCAAAGACTTCTGGAACTTAAGTCAAGAAGCAGATCACTTGTACTGCCTTACAGGATCCCATTGGTACTGGACGAAGAGAGCAAAGAAGGGGATCTACCAGCATGGCGCGAGCAGCCACGACTCGGGCGAGGGGCTGCAAAGCAGCAAGGGCGGAAACCCTCCTAAAACCCTTGAGATATTCAGCAGCCATCGCACGGGAGTGGAGGAGACGTCAGTGCACATTATGCCAGGTTCTGCAGGAGACAATGGCCAGCACATGGCGGCAACAATAAGACCAAACAGGCAGTCGCTATGCGCTATCACGCGAACACAATAACATGCTCACACATGATGTACAGGCTTGCGTCATTACGTGTATCACACATGTAGACCTTAGGACTATATAATCGCTCCGAGATCTCGGACAATGGCTATTGATCAGTTGATGATTCTCATGTAAATTCAATACAAACAAGTTATTTCTAGTCACTCACCAGCCCTATTATGTAGGCTTCGCACAACATTGTCCTCAATGCCCCAGCAGACGGTGACCCCTGGCGGGAAAGTCGAGACTCTTGTGCAACGAAGCGCTTTACTGAAAATTGGATGCGAGACTGCGAGTACGTAAAAACTTCCTTTGCACTGTTCACCCGCAATTTGAACTTCTATATCTGTTTTGCGGCTGCCTATCAAAGTCTTGAACAAGCCACTAATGTACTTTCAGTCGCTTTCGAGGAGTGTTCATCACAATATCCGTGGGGCCGAACAACAGGCTTTACGAGAAGCTACCTGCCTACTTGCTGTGCTTGCATTCAGAATACTTCTTCACCCTTCTCAAAGGAGAGTTCAAGGAAGCACACAGCCCTTCCCTGGAGCTACTGGATGAAAAGGAAGAGGTGTTCGAGCTCTTCAACTTCTATGCTGTGGAGGGATACTTACCGCCGTTCCTTCGGTTTGATGACCAGCAACTTCAGATTCCCAATCCGGAGATGAGGGCAAAGCAAGATCTGGCTTACCTGACCTCTGCGTACGCTTTCGGAGAGAGACGCTCTGCGCGAGGATTCATGAACGCGGTCATCGACCGCATCATCCGAACCTGGGCGCACAAGTGGGTTTTCTTCGACAGTGAAACCTTGGACGTTATATACGCCGAGTGTTATTACACTCCACTGCGAAGACTAGCGGTAGACATTATGGCTACCTCCTGCGATACAAAAGCCCACTTGCAACAAAATGGAGATCTCTGGCCCGCCGACTTTGCGCAAGACGTGTTCATGAAGCATATGGACCGGTTGGACTCGGAGTCCCGACTGCATGCGGTTGGACAGCATGCATGGTTGAACATGAGTACATGCTCGTATTATGTCCATGCACAGCAGCCGTAAGTCAGACCCCGTCATGGTTTAGCAGAATCATATCGTGACAAAGATACTGAGATGCTCGAATATAGTCAAGACTCCGGTCCCATGGGACCACTCCAAAGACCGGACCAACAACGCATTGGAGGCGCTTCATAGGAAGAGACGGGTGCCGTCTTGGAAACAAACAGGGAACCTGCAATGGAACATAAGAATTGATTGGGATGCGGGTCAACGGCAGGAGATTTTGATCTTTCCAGACAGATTGGTGGACTGTCATACCGTAGATTGGCTACATGTTGTTGATGGTTAGCTTCTTGTAGTGCTTTTGTCAGATTAGCTCCACAAACAAGAGGCCGGTCCCCGTCATGATCCAAACGGAAAGAAAAGTTCTAAGTTTGTGACCCACGCTGAGATCGTACGCCATTGGGCGTTGTGTGCCGTTACACGATCACAAGTTGAGGATACATGGATTGATCAGAGCAGTAACCCTACATGTCAAAGTAACCAGTCTCATCCACCGCAGTCTTGTTCGTCAACGGGCTCAGGCATTGCATTGTCCGGAACCGGAATTGAGTGCGGATGAGTAGATCAGAATTGGGTAGGTGGCCTCTGTGGTTTCCTTGTTGCGCATCTCTCTGTTCCGTATGTGTTGGAGATCGAGGGGCCGGACTTGGCTGACGCATCTCTGGACTGCAGAGCTCACATCGATATCGGCTGCTTCAACATCGTGACACAGGGTACGTGTGGGGACTGGAGATTTTCAACGAGACATGGAGTTGGATTAATGCAGATCCAATCTCTGGTTCCTCTAGGTCAACATTGCCCCTCCTTCATCAGCTCTCTTTTCCCTTCTGACGCTGAACGTGCACCGTGTCATCAACAAGAGCGGTGAGGAGCGCTGTTTGGCGCCAACCTTCTGTAGTTTGTCCTGGTCAAGGCGCTCTACGTTTCTCCCCAAGCGGAGTGCCTGACCTTCGGCAGTCTCGTTGCATCCTTTCAGACTGTGCAAAAATCTGCCATTGACAGTAAGACATTTCTCAGCTGTAAATAGTCTTGACCAGAGAGCTCTTGTTTGCTGGCCACGCTGCTCAAAATGTGGCCGACGCCCGCGAGTTTTCTGAGTAGTGGTGATCCAATGGCGCGGACGTACTCTGGCGGGATCGTACTCATGCTAGCAATCATACGTTGAGCTGTTTGGCAGGCGCTCTGAATACTGGCTTCCTCAGAGATGAATGCGAGCATCCTCACTAGATGAATGGGGCAGAAGATGTTGGTAGCCTGGAAGCCGCATCGATTCCTGCCATTGTCCGTGGAACCCGGAAAGGCCTGACTGAATTGAGGAAGCAACCTTTTCTGCACAGCAGACAATCGATCAAGAACCGAGGCCGTCTCAACCTGAGGCTCGCCACGCAAAATTGTGCCATGCGGGCCGTGTGTGTTACGCGTAGTCCTGAAGCTCACAATGGCATGCTCGAGTAGTCTGTAAAGATCAGTAGTAGCGTTCCATCCAGAGAACCAGTCTTCAAATTGCCCGTCTCTTCCGGCAACGAATGCCGGGTGATGAATCCCAGAAGGATATTCTACGCTGCATTGTGCCTCTGGTATGCGGATCAGATGACCCACCACGCAAGCTGTGTGGACCTCGATTCGGTACATCGCTCAGAACAGCCTTCTGCGCACTTCTACCTTGCACACGCTGAGCCCTGGCGGCCAGCGCGACTCGTCGTTGAAAGCTTTGCATCCGGACAAGCCAAGATACAACCCAAGATACCTGTGCACGAGATCAGTGTTTCCGGTTTGTGTTCCAAGTAGTGCCAGAAATCCATAGCTCCGGATAAGATCCAATTCTGTGTGGCTGGTGAAGTCAGCAGGAACCAGACGGATGGCTTCAGCAAGGTAATCCAGGGCAAAGGTTGTACAGTCTGCCGGTGACAGTTCATCGCTGAATAGAGCTCCGTTTTCTGCATGTTGCGCACTGAGGGCACACGTCGCCATGAGGCTCATATAGTCCGAGGGCGTGGCGGGAAAGGTGTCATCTGTCCAGCCTACATAAATCTCCCTCTCGCAGTACAGTGGGAAGCTGGATGCTTAGCAGACGTGGAAGAACTGGAAGCAATGGATAACGTACATAGGATGCACAGTATCGAGGTACACGTCCAGCAGCGAGGTAATAACCTTACGATTACGCAGATTATCGGGCGCCTGAATGCCTCCTCCGAGCAGCGGAATGCATTGAGGCTCTGACGTGGATGCAGGTGCAGGTGTCGCTAAGCTTGCTCCTGTAGTACGAGGTTTGGTACTCTTTTCTTGGGCTGCCTCAGTCGCGTACATAGTTGGCCAAATTCGATGCACGGAAGGCAGCTAGGCGTTTCTTTAGGCCTGGTGCCACTGCTGATATCTTCGGCCGGCGGCTGTCTGCATTTCAACCCACGCTTGTGGCACCAGTCGCAGGCTTGTGTTATACGACGCTGATTTCTTACCGGTAGAAAGGCAGGGTCCATGTCAAGTCCTCTAGCCGACCGAGTCAAGATACATTGCGGTTGAATTGACAAACGAGGTCATTAACGCAAAAGGAAACATACAGTGTCTGAACTGTTCCCGGATGCCCGGAGAAACTCATCTCGAGAAAACAAGATGGAAGTAAAACACCATTACTCGTACAATTTCTCGATTAAGGGAAACACTCGAGTACAACGGTCCTCCCTCCCTCTTCCATTCAGAGGGTGGAAAGGGTGTGGGACGCACAAGACAAGATGGGGGTAGATAAGGTAGGGAGAGCGGGACGAAGTCTACGCAATGCGGTATGACAAATACGCATGACGACAAACATCTCATCCCATCACGGCGAGAACATGAAATCCCGCCTGAACTTATCGCCTTTTCTAGCATGAATATTCTCGTCAGATATTTATGCATCTTCTGTTCTGTATGATACTGGTCGTTTGTTTCGAATGTAATAATTGATGCTGAGCTTGAGTAGCATAGAAATCGAAGAAAGAATTCTTGCGTAGATCAGATCATGGTGACAAATGCCATCACGCGACCACTTACCGCCTCAGGTAGCATGGTCTCGAGGGTAGATGCCCTCTTCCCTTACCAGCTTCTCGTTCGTTCGGCAACACTTTCGGTGTCTAGAGGTTCGAAAGGCCAGAAGTCGTCTGGGGATATGTCCCATTGTAAGCATCAGCTCTGCGCCGGCCTTCAGAGAGTAGCAAGCAAGTCACTGCAATACGATTGTGATTGTCAAGCACCCCTCCAACAAAGCGCACAACATGTTTCGAAAAATTTGAAATTAGCATTATAAAAATCTATACAAGCCTGCCCATTTCAGGCCCCCGATATCCTTTTTCACGCCAGGCACCTTGCAATTCCCACTTTTCCTTCTCACCTCCTCTCGGAGAAAGTAAGCAAGCAGTCATCTTGCGGGAAGATCGTAGCGAAGACCTTAATCTGCTCACTGAGCGGTGTAACCTCATGCTGCCAATCCAGCATCATACTGGCCTTTCCGATCATAGCCATGAGGTTGAGGGTAGCGTAGGTCTGGCCGATACAGTAGTGCGGGCCGGTGCCGAAGACAAGCCAATTCTTGACCTGCTTCTCGGCATCGCCGGTGATCCAGCGGTCCGGGTCGAAAGAGTCGGGATTAGGGTACGCTTCGGGGTCGTGGAGGGCTGGGTAGGTTGTGGGGACGATCATGGAACCTGTGACGTTGATGTTAGCAGGGGAACCAGAGGATGAGCCGAGACGAGAGATTTACCCTTCTTGACAGTATAAGTATCGGTAACGGGGAAGTCCTTCTTCACAAGGTATGGCACCATGAGGACGGGTGGGCGGTAGCGTAGGGTCTCCTTGACAACTGCCCTGGTGTACGTCGAGCTCTCCAGCAGGTCCATGGTGAGCGGGGCGTTCCTGTCACCGTTGCGCAGGCGCAGGTTCTCTTCGCGTACCTTGTCGAGAAGGTCCGGACGGTCTGCCATGATCTGGAACAGCCAAGTGCAGGCGCTGCTGGTGGCATCTTGCGAAGCGAACAGAAAAGTGAACAGGGTCTGGGCAATCTCGAAGTCGGTGAAGGTACGGATGTTCTGGGCTGGCTTCTCGGACTCGCCAACCATCTCGCCCTTTGCGATCCTCTCGCGGTATTTCTCAGATTCGATCATGGACTTGACCCAGCCGTCCAGAATGCAGCCGACGCTGCCACCAGCAGCCATCCTGACCTTGCTCTTTGCGGCGCACTTTGCGAACTCATCCAGAACCATATCCGAAGCCTTCTTGCCGTACCAAGTCTTGGTGAATGGAAGGATAATCGGGAAGTTGACAAGCTCAAGAGCCGCGGTGATGTAGTAGTAGTCGACGGAGATTCTCTTAACAACCTCATCGCTCATGTAGTGACCTACGAAAGTTCGGCAAGAAACAGCGCACTGGAGCTCCCTGAACTCAGGCATAAATGCTGTGGGCTTTCCGGCGTGCTCCTGCGAAACCTTCAAGAACTTATCAAAGTACGTGTTGTAGACCTCCTCTTGGCCGGGCAGATATGACTCCAGCGCCTGGCGGGTGAAAAGACCGTTCAATCCCTTGCGGTAGTCCACGTGTGCCTTTCCGTCCAAGAAGACCCAGTTAGTGGGACGGAGCAGCTTGTGGGCGATGTCCACAACGCATGGCTTGACGTAGGTAGGGAGTTGAGGACCTTGCGCGCCATGTCGCGAGTAGAGGCGATGACGACGAATCTGGCTTCGATTTAGCGAAATTCCACTGCATGGAGCAGACTGACAACTTACTTGTGGAAGACAGAGACGCAGCTCAGAGGGCCACTCATCCACTTGGCGTGGTACTTCTCGAACTTCGGGTTCACAGACTCGAGGAATGGGCCGATGAAGGGCATTTTGAAGCGGGGCCCTTCGATGGTTCCCTTCTGGACAATATAGCTGACTAGCAAGCTGTCAGTTCATGCGCCTGAAAGCATGAAGACCTGCTGGACACACTCTGATCGTATGCGACAAGGGACAGCAGGATGGTGATAGCAAGAGACCACCCATTGACTCTACTAAGGAGAGTAGAGATCAAGTTCTCGCTGGAGACGCTGACCTTCGCGAAGGCCGCATCGGCCGTCGGAGAGGCGTAGGTTGCGTTCATTGCCGCCGCCATGGTTAGGAGCGCTCCTACTAAGGAAAGTGGTATTTCCACGTAGATCGGAAGGGCGAAACGCGTATTCGGGAGCAAGACGCTTGAACTGGTCAATTGAGAACCGAACAGAAGACCAAGGAATCCCTCGCTTTCCTGCAACAGAAAGAACGACAGTGAGCACCTTTCAGGAGGTGGGGAGGTGCAAAAAGAGTGGCCAAGGAGAAGGAGGGGATGGCGGCGTAGATGTTTAATGAGGCAATGCTAGCATTAATCAGAAATCAGACGATTTGATCGGCATCTGTTTCTTCCGAACCGAAAGGGTCCGAGTCTTGGCGAGATAGAGCGCAGACTAATACTAATTGAACACAGATCTCAGGCACAATCTAATCTCTTCCATCAATCTGTACTGCCGCCCATAGATCCATTTTACGCAAGACCAGACGTCACTCTTGCGGAGAGTAAGTGAAACATCAAAGCAAAAGGTTCTACCTGCAACAACTCGCAGCAAGCTATGCCCTAGATCAAAATGACAGATAGTGCATCAGATGCGTTCCCTTGGCAGTTGGGTGTCTTCGATGCCCATTGCCATCCGACGGACACTATGGACAATGTCTCCGCTATACCAGGCATGCGAGCAAAGGTCCTCACCATCATGGCCACACGCGCCCAAGATCAAGAACTCGTAGCCCAGACCGCAGACAAGATGGGGATCAGGAAGGAAGACGCTAAGAACACAGCCGACGACTGGAGGTAGGTGAGCACGACAAGAGTACATCTTCACTGTGCCGTGCCTTGTGCGTGTCTTCAACGTCCTGACAACAGTTCAGCAAAGAGCTGAAAGTAGTGCCATGCTTCGGCTGGCATCCTTGGTTCTCACATCAAATGTTCGATGATACGGCTTATGACGGCGCACAATCTCTCTCGAACGAACAGAAGATTCAACACTACCAAGCCGTGTTGACACCCAAGTCCGACAACACCGACTTCTTGCTCGCGCTCCCTGACCCACGACCCTTCTCACACTTTCTAGCCACAACCAAGGAGTATTTACAAAAGTATCCTCTCGCACTCATTGGGGAAGTAGGCCTGGACAAACAATTTCGGATACCTGAGGCCTGGATGCCAGAACAGAAAGGCAGTAGAGATGACGCATTAACACCCGGCGGACGCGAGGGACGGAAACTGAGTCCTTATAGGGTGTCTATGGAACACCAGAGAAAGGTGCTGCTTGCACAACTTCGCCTTGCAGGAGAGATGGGTAGAGCAGTATCGTGCCATGGCGTGCAAGCCCATGGAGTCGTCTTTGAGACCCTGTCAGAAACATGGAAAGGACATGAAAGAAAAGCCCCCAGCAAACGGGAGCGCAAACGCGAAGCCGCACTACAAAAGACACAGGGATCCGCTGCAGAAGACGACGAGCATGACCCAGAAAGCAGTGACGTCGGCCCGAAACCGTATCCGCCGCGGATATGTCTGCATTCGTTTTCCGGCCCTGCGGATGCCGTTAGACAATATCTGAAAGCACCATCCCCGGCTGACATCTTTTTCTCCTTTTCTACTGTCATCAACTTCGGCTCTGGATCGGCCAAGACCGAAGCTACCATCAAGGAGGTTCCTGCGGAAAAGATTCTCGTAGAAAGCGATCTGCATATGGCAGGCGACCGCATGGATAGCTATCTGGAGGAAATCATACGTAAGATATGTGAGCTCAAGGGTTGGGGTTTGGAGGAGGGTGTAAAGCAGTTGGGCAGGAATTGGAAAAGATTTATCTTTGGCCTTGTGGACTGAGTAAAGAGTGATAGTGGTTCGGTCTTAGCCATGTTGAGAATGGACTGCGGCAGAGGAAGGTACCAATGCCTTCACGAACCGGCATGACTATCGATTGCTCTTGGTTGTACATCAGCGGAGGACTGGCGGTCGGTGGTAGCCAGGTATAAAAGCCTTTCATGTTTTCTTTGCTCTCAATCGTTATGATATGCAAATACTCGCATCCTGAAGTCCTCGTTTCGGACACATGATTCAGTTGACCAAAAGTTTGCATCACTCCCTCTCCGTGAATACGTTTGGTCGTCACGCACGGTATGCTTGAGCTTCCTCAGCTACCTCATGAACGGCGCGATGCAGTGTTCACCCTCAAGGATGACCACGTGGGCAACGTGTCCCGTGACCTTCGAGACCAGAGGTGAACGATCCCACAGCCTCTTATTGCGAGGGTCCAGTTTATTCACACGCTTCTTGCGTCGAAACTTCGTATCAGAGTATTGTTTCCTGTCCCCTCTCCTTACCCCTCAAACCGTCATAACCGGTAACATTCCTGATAAAGTCAATAGCTTACAGCATTCCTCTTCAGGCAACCGAAGTCGTCTCTCGAATTTGGTATCTGCTACAACTGTGACTGGTCTTCGAGCTTAGCGCCTACTGTTAAGTAGTCATGGAGTTTGATCAAGTCTTTGCGGAGCCGTTCGGAAAGAAGCCTTCTCTTACTCATCAGGCTATGTGGAACCTCCAGCGTTTTCCGCCGATCCTACAGACGCATGTACACCGTCGAGTACTTGGACTGAACAGGCAAGCGTGGTACGTGTAACGTCCCTGGAAGCTGAACTTGTGTTCTAAGAGATACAGTTGACGGACCATCTCGATGTCCACGGCGAACAGGAAGAATCCGAAAGCACTCAGCAGCCGTCGTCTTATGCCCCATCTCCTAACCGATCCTATATACCTGGTATCCCTTACAGCTGGTCTGGGCAACTAGCTCTACCACCTGTTCCCTCGGTCCACCCGTCTTTTGTGTTGAGGTCTTCCCAGAGCGTGGTTCCCCGAATGCGGAGAGTCATCTCTGAGCAATCCTCCGGACAAAAATTCAGCCTCAGTACGGCCTTTACAGCGTGCCTCAAGCCCGCACGAAGGTCGTCAAAACACTACCAACCTCGAGAAAGCGAAAAGCTACTGGTAAGCCCAGCAGCAATAGCGGTAGCTCCGACAACTCGACACCCAGATCTGTCACAAGGCTCTCAAAGATACCTGTTCTTCCGAAGGAATACACCCCAGAATATGTCCTCCAGAAATTTGCCATGTATCTCCAGGGGAGAACATACTCAAGGTCAATCTCAAGTACAGTAACAAGGACATTTACGAGCGGATCATCCGTTATGACAAAGACAATCCCGAACCAGATCATATCAAGGACGTATCTACGATCGCTCAGCGCCTTCGAGTCGCTATTCTCAAAGGGCGCAACACAAAGGGACCGGCTATGAAAAAGAAGACCAGCTGCACCAAGCTGAAAGGCAGAAGCTCACCGGCAAAAAGGGCAGGCCTCGTAAGAAGGCTTTTAAACAAGTGAAAATCAGAAGAACGCACATCCCTCACTCTGTGCAACCTCTACACACTCCGGCGTCTCCGGCCAATCTCGCCGTTCCTCAGGTCGACTTCGACGTCGCCGGGGTTATACTTCCATCGTCTTCGGATGATACTGTGATCACGCCTTGGCGGGGTGCTTCGTGTCAACCATCGCTCTCTTCTGGCACGACTTCCTTTTCATTGCCACTCTCTGAGACGTCTTTGCCGTTTTCTTCATCGAAAGTCTCGCCCGACCTTCCTCAACACTCCAAGGTTGCGAACCTCTTCACAGCGGCTCTATTTGCTGAGCTCTCCTATACCCCGGACGTTCTCCAACCATCAGACTCCCAGCCTCTGTTGCTTCCGATTGGCGATCTGGCTGCATTTCCACGCTGCACCTATTCCGGCTCTACTTCAGCGATGATAGCAGCACCCTCGACCTACAACAATGGAGGGAACTTCCTCAGTCACACACAACAGGCTACACCGTCTAGCTTCTCAAACTCTCCTGACCTGAACTTCAATATCTCCTTTCGCGCCGTTTCTTCGGGTGGACTCTACGATCCACACACGTCAGAGTCACCCATTACTACGAGCAGTACTCGCCATGATTCCCTTGCCGGAAGTCGTGGCTGTGGAAGTGATGGAATCTTCACTTCTCCTATGTTCAACGCCTCATTTGCACAGCCGGCCGCCTGTGCTCCCGGCTCTCTGATCAAGGATCAACACCCCCTCCCAAGAGCCTCTTTCAAGCAACGAATTTTCCTGTGTCAATGCAGGACAAATCAGCCCAGCGGCTTTCTTCTTTCCGGACAACTGGGATATGAGTGGTCTTCCTGCCCCTTACAATTCCGGCCCTGCGACGGATGAAGCCGAGATTGGGAACGGCGAACTTAGTCACCAAGCTACCTTGCCGTTGTCTTCGAGTGGCAGCCCACCTAGCGGTTCAGAGCCGGGGGTAGTTTGTGAACTAGCTACTCTTGACTTTCGCGACCACCTTGACAGTATCCAGCACGGAGGGTTAGCCCGAGATCAAGCGTATGAGGAGATTGAACACTGGATCTTCGGACGTTAGTACTGAGCACATGATATGGATGGGGTGGCACATTGATGATGGGTAGCGAGAACGCTCGGTAGTTCAAGAACCGCGGATGAGGTACTAAATATCGCTCCTGCACAAGCATCTCTGTCCTTGCAGAGCAGCAGCTGGTTAGTTTGCTTTTCTTTGTCCGCCTTCGTAAGGGTTTGCTTTTCCTTGGGGTATGCATTTGGAAATGCCTCTTTGCGTGGGCTCTGTTATTTGGTTGTCTCACTTCATGCAATAGTACTATACAAAGATGATGAGGTGGAACAAAGGAAAAGCAGTTTTTACTGGTCATTCCAGAGAAACATCTCCTTTGTCTCGGAGACGCCATGCTGACTGTGTTTCTTCATTACAAAGAGATTTTCTCAACTGCGCTGCTGCACGCATAAACGCAAAAGTCTATATCTTGCTCAGGCAAACAGGCTCGCGTTCTCGTCCTGTTCCACCCTGCGATAGAAAAGTTCCACGGCCCTCGCTGCAATGCTTCATAATGACCACAACTCGTCTGCTCAGTGCATGAACAGCAGGGATGTCAGGCCATTCAAGGTCTCATGGCTGGCCCATGTTCAGCTTACTACTCGTCAATTGCCATGCTCAATAGTTGCCCTCTTCGCTATAACATTCCTCATGGCAGCTCACCATGCCTGGATACCTGACGCGGGCTGATCAACGCCATTCTTATAGCTTTGCCGGCATCCAGTCAGAGGATTTCCAGGACACAACATCTGGGCATGGTGCTTACTTTCAACGTCCTTCCGCGAAACTTAAACAGCGTTCACTTGATCCGACATCAAACATACGCCAAGACTCTCACAGTACAACACCCAACATGATTCGCATTCACTATGTCGCTCGCGTTCGTTTCGCAATAACATATACATGAACGATCACGGACCCTGCCTGCTTCTTCTCTCCATCAACTCCTCGGAATCTTCGAAAAGCACGACCAACCTCAACAATACTAAACCGACTTCCGACCCCTTTGCTTCAAACCCCTGGAAGGTACACCCGCCCAAACCACAGACCGGGATGGATCAGCTCAAGCTTCAGCTTCTCAATACCTTACAATCGGCCGCTCAGACTCCGCATGACAATATGAAGTATGGCTTTGTGTTCAACAATTCCTAGTACAGTATTGGCAGGGTTTCGACGAGGCCAACTTCACCGACAACAACAAAACTGTAACTCTGCACACTCCTGGGGATCCGGGCATAGTCAATGCAGCTCGCTGGGCGTACACTGCACAGTATCTTGCGCGGAGTAACATCCTCCGCGCCATGGCTGAGAGCTTACACAGCTTCGCTGAGGACGACGTCGTAAGGACCTTGAACGCAAAAGACTTGGGCAACATGTTCCAGCGATCTTCCACTCATGCTGATTTGGCGGCGCATCTCGGGAGAGAAATTGCACAAGATGACGGCGAACCTCCTCATGTTGGCCGCCGCACCGGCGATTATCTGGCAGTTGAAGGAGCATTGGTCCGTGGTCTAGTGGTCCTAAAGGAGGTGTTTAAGATATACGGTGAGCTTTTCGATCTTGGCCTGATCTTGCCGGATCCGGATGGTAGTGGCTTCTTTCCCATGTACGTTGGTCTAGAGGGAACATCAGCACCCAAGATCTTGTGGATGTTGTGCCAGACACAGACTCTGCAGGACGGTGCCGTGGCATTCCAGTTCTCTGGCTTCTCACCAATAGGGCAGAACAACATCATCAACCCAGACTCGAACGCTGCGATGGGGCAGGTCTCTAACTCTCAGAGACTGTTGGATTCTGATGTGGACGATATGTCGGATCTTGTCCCTTGTTCATCCCCTCGAGCATATCATCATGGCGCCAACAACGATGTTGGGGATCATAGAGAGGAGCAGGGAGGGCTTGTCACGACACAAGAACCTGCTCAGCCATGGAATACTCCACCTGCTGGGCAGTGTCACCGCGGTGAAGCCTACCACTGGAACTATATCCACAGCGTTTCGCCCGGCACCCGCTGTCTGTTCGATTATCATGGCTCGCTATCAGATTATGGCCCAAGCCAGGCGGGTGGATCTACAACAATGGAGGACGCTCAGATGCCCTCGGACCTCCCAATTCCAAGCCAGTATGGTTCGGACAGTGTGGTCTCCATCTTCCCCCATAACCGCACAGCGGCCCTTTCGAGTGGCATCCTACAGTCGTCAGTCGAGCGTCAAACGGGATCTATAACATTACACGACAATACTCAGTCATCCAGCATTCAACCTTCTCAGGGCAAGTCTTCAGGCAAGCGGAAGCGTGCCCAAGGCGACAATGGGAGTGATTTGGATGGGAAAGCAAATGAGCCAGACGGCATCAACAAGCCGCGTCCTCCTCCCAAAGCAGTTTTGACAAAGCGTGGCAAGTGCAAGACAATCAATAACGTGGACGATCTACCTGATCACCTCACTGCTGACGAGATACACGACCACTACCCGCACAGGTGGGGACGGGAGAACTTACTGAGGGCGCTGGCGTGGAACACCGAAGCAACTCTCTTCCGACGCTACCACCAGATCCGTGATGCGAATCCCCATTCTCGACTACCGCATATGACGGACGTATCAACGATTGCAGCACGCAGGCAGCTAGCTGTGGGAAATAGGGCTGACGCGAACGGCACCAGTTACCGTGTGGAGGAAGATGCTCATAACAGGAGCCAAGAGAGGAACCTTCGCATTCGTGACAATGGCGGCCCAGTCGGCACTGGCATCCCGGGCATGGAGAGCCCACCACCGGCTGCCGCGGTCCCGGCACATATTCCTACCCTTACGTCAACTCTCCAGCCGCAGACTCCTGCGTTCCGGCCAACTGGCTCGATCCGGGCTCCCGTTCCAGGACCAAATGCTCAGCTTCAACTTCCGCGTTCCGACGGCGTGATGCCCCAGTGTTACGCCCAAGCTTCAAACCCGGGTGTTTCGAATGGCCCACAGTTTCCCGGGCTCGGAAATGGAGCGAACGGTTTCCACCCAGCGCAGCTCCAGTACATGTTACCGATCACACGCCGCGCACACCGACACCTCCCTGGCTACATTGGCACACTCCCTAGTAACGATGGAGTTCAGCGCAGGACCACGTTCAACTTTCTAACCGGTGGATGGGACAGGGTTGTGGAGGTTTTCTCTTACCTGAACACCGCACCGCCATTGGAGATACGAGCACCCCGGATTGTGCGTCAAAGTTCTGCATATCGGCTCGAGCAGCTTCAGGTGGGGGTGACTCAAGTAGGGCAAAAGGACGCTGACGACGATCAAGCCGATCAACCAGCGGAGTACAAGAGAGATAGGGAGGACGAAGGAGTGGGGCACGCCGAGCCAGTGCAGGTCGACGTCGCCATGTTCGGCCTCGCTAATGGCGATGACCTTGACTAGGACACTATTAAGCAAGTAATCGATATGATTGTATACAGTGGTGCGATATCCCCGCTCCTATGCCCGAGTCGATGCTAACCGCACGAACCAGATAGCGAAGTCACCGGCCCTAGCCCGCCCGCCCCGACCTACGAGTACGAGGCGTCCGGCCTACCGGGCTAGGATGAAACCTTCGTTCCCTCCCCCAAGCGCAAGCCCGAGGGAGATGCCGCCGGAGAGGAGCACGAGACGCCAGGCAAGAGAGCCAAGGCTCACGTCGTGGTGAGGGAGGAGGGGAATGATGACGCGGAGGAGACCCTAAGCGCACCTCGGATATGCCAGGAAGGCGCTGTAGTAGTAGTAGCAACGACCGTGCTAACGCGGCAGTATAGGAAGTGCAAGGGGCGTGGGCAAGGGCGCCACCAGGAAGCCCGCCACGATCGACAACGACGTCGGACACGGAACCCTCTACGGACCACGCACTACGGCGAAGGAGGGCGGAACCCCGCGTAAGGTCTCCAAACCCCTCGCCGAACGATAGAATTTTGGGAAACAAGGAGAGTGGCACCAAAACGCTCCGTGACCGCAATAAGGCAACTCACGTTGAGACCGGCATCCGCGTCGTGCTCCCCGGCGATAGGAAGCTGCATCAGATCAAAAGAGCCATGACCGCCTACCTGCATTAGGGCTCACAGCGAGCCTTGGACGGGCTCATTAGTAAGGGCATGCACAGTCTGATATGCGATGACTGCGCAACGCCTTCTTTAGCTGCGCTCAGCAGTTGATTCGCCAAGACCTAATCTACTACGTGGCCTACGTCTCCCTTTGTAAGGATCACCTGGAGAACCTTATCTCTTGTCCCTATTACTGCAAATACGCTACAAAGACGAGCAGTACGAGGTTCTGTCATCTTGACAACTATCCAGACAACACTGTTGCCAACAACGGAGCGTTCATGATTCAAGGCACCATGTCTTTGGCGGATAAGACGGAGGATAACTGCAGTAAGGTTGTCAAAGGCATTCACCACGTTTTCGCTTGATGGTAGGACGGCGTGCGGAAGCGATGCATTGGTGAAGCCACGCGGCGGTCGTCCCGTCGTCACCGCCTGCCCACTCGACACGATCGTGTTCGGCTCCCAGGCCTTCACGCTCCTCCACGTCACGGACAACGCTACGGGCTGGCAAACGATCGTTCCGAACGGCTAGCGTAAGATTAGGAACGAGCGTGTCACGTGGGGGCATGTTCGTTCTGATGATGAGGTTGTTACCATCAATGACAAGAACTGGGACAAGGATGACCAGAAAGACTACGGCCTAAAGTGGGAAGCGATCCCTTGTAAGATTAGAGAGGCACGCATTATTGTGCCTTAACTCCCTCACGGTTCAACCGCTCGCTACACAAAGAAGCGCGTTACCCTCTTCCCATGGTTCGTTGGTTGCGGAAGACCACAAAACGCTACGATCACGTAACGACTGCAGGTAACGATCGTCTGAAGCCGTGGAAGGACCATGCGACGATCCACCACCGCAGTTTGAAGGCTTACGAGCAACGAGCATTCCGCAAAGGCACGAAGAAAGAAGTCGAGCGGAAACAGCACGAAGGCCTGATGGAGCAGAACAAACAACACCGTTGGAAGCCGCTGGGGTCGCGTGTACCGGCCAGCTATATCCGACCTATGCAATCATCGCAAGGGTCTTCTGGTCCCACGAACACGACCCTGTCTGCAACCGCTGCTCAACAACAGACGTAAAACTCTCCAGCTAGCGCCTCTAACCCTGCGTTGACTAGTTGAAACAACTGTGCGATCGGCACGACTGGCAGCGGGGTCATGCGACTATCGCAGTCACGGGCTATACAAATGTTTCGAATGGTCAGAATACGAGTTTCCGGTTGGCAGCACAAAATGGTCCTTACCTTGGACGTGGGCATGAACGCTTCGTTCAACCGACGTCGTCTGCACTTGAGCATGCATTCGATGGAAACACCCCTTGACTACCTGTTATTGCTGCCATGCTCGCGGCTGTTCAGGCCGGGGAAGATCATGAGGCAGCCTAAGGCGAAGCATCTCATGAAGACGGTCGAGACCAGACGGGCGAGAGCGGAACGAAGAAGAGGGTGGATTGGTGTCCAGGGCGCTGATGTCGGATGTGGAGAATCTGGGAAGGAACAGTAACTTATCCGAACGATGAAAGTGATGCAGGATGCTCCAATAGAGATGTGCAAGGCGGTATAGACAGTATGGTGTGAGAGTAATGAGGGGGACTGGATGGCATGTATATCCACATGTGCTAGCTCGTTGGCTTGGATGTCTACCGTGTAACCGTGCAGTTTGCATGCCTCGTTCTGATTACGAGTGGTGTAAGGGGTTTCACGCCTTGATTACGGTATTCGACTGCTTGATAACTATTGTGAATTGTCATGCAAAGCAGAAGAGCAACCAGTGGCTCCAGTTGCTTCATGTGTACAGACACGACGATGTCGTTCTTGCGGTATGATATAATCTAATCAATCGGTTTGACGAATCGTTAAGAGCATTTCCAGTGTTTCCGATCCGTTTGGCCATCGCCATTGCCATCTGATCTGAATCTCCAGTCACAGATGAGAGGGTTGTCAACTGCGGTGACTCTGGCGTTTGCTGCTAAGATCCGATAGCGTAATGTGCTGGCAATCTCTCCCCGCTGTTCCCCAGGTTCGAACTAAGTCTTCTGGAGGAGGCTATAAGAACACTAGAGCAGCATCCAGAAATGTATATGAAGTTACAGCAGCAATGTTACGAAGCCTCCGCGGTCATGAGCTTTGCTAGTAGAGTGATTTGCTGTATGAAACTCGACCAGCATCTACACGCTTGAGCTAGTCAGCATCCATGTCTGGAACCCCTCATGCTCAGAGAGCCAGGTGCCTCTGACTTTCAAGAAAATTGTGATGCAGAGCATCTTCTGCTGCGTGACAGCGCTCGTGAAGCCGCATCCCAACCAGTGGACAGCCGTATTTGCAGCTTCCGTGATCCATGCTGGATACGTGCTGACTCTGACAGCAACCCCAAGGACAACAACGCATAAGCGTCACTGGACTGCTTGTTCGTAATCATTGGATCCAACCAGCTCGAGAATGCTATATAACTTCAGCAAAGCAATGTCTCTTGTTAAAAACCTACTATACACACAACTGAACCGCAACCACTACCTCTTCGATATCAACTATAGCCATCCTCTTGAGAATCAGCAACAGCATACCTGCCATCACACACCACCAACGCCTATACCCACACACCACCAAGTAAAAGTTATACATCAGCTAAGACTCACCTATTATACCCAGCTCCGACCACACAAAGTACGTCACAGCTTTCGACAAGGCAAGGCGACCACCAGATTCTCTTGTCCCAGCTCTACTTGATGCAGCCCAGCTGACACACTAAACGAACAGCCAACACCACAGCACTCCCAATGTGCTACTACGAACAAACCCAATACGCCTGCGGACACAAAGACAAGGCCGTATGAACGTACCCCTGCACCCGCTATCTCGAACGCAAAGCGCAGAACCCGAACGCGGAGGCCTGCCCTCGGACTGACCCGCGCTCGATGACGAACGAAAAGGCCCCCGTGCCTCCCTTCGAGCTCTGCAAGCACAGGTGCAACGAGGTCGTACGCGGATCTGGGATTTGGGCGAAGAACTTCGGTCTGCCCGAGAGACGTGCGTAGGCGCGGCGAGTGACGCTCCTGCCGGGAGGTTTCTCACATGACGACGTCGTACTCTCGAGGAAAGTCGAGGTGCGCGGCCGATTGCGCACTGCGCGGCAGCTTTGGTCATCCTTTCCCTGGTCTATTTCTTGATTTTTGTCGTTTCTTGCTTCCGGCTTCTGTGAGTTTCCAGCGAGGCGTTGGGGGATGGCGTAACTAGTGATCCCAGCTAGCAGGGTCACATGGACTGGAACGAACGTTCACAGCGGCTGTTTGATGTCCCACTATGATTTCATTTGAGTTTCTTTTTGCATTTAGCGATGCGTTCGGCGAGGGGCTTACCTATGCTTAGCCACCAGCGTTGAGCGCAACTTATTTCCCAAACTCGACCATTGGACTAGGGTACGTTATGTGACTCCGTGATGGTAAGCCTAGGATCGACGCGATGTTCAGAGCATGACTCTCTGGAAATCAGCCCACTACATCTTGCTCGCTCTTCTCGTCGCTCGCGTACTGGTATGCGTCTAGATAGCTCTCGAGGTAGTCGCCACGTGGAAGGACATGTCACACGTGAGACAAAAGCAAGAATGAGGGATAGCATTGGGGTGTTGAACAGCAAGTGGATGAGAAGAGAGAAAGAAGCCTCGTCTTAGCGCCATGGCAATTCGTGGTCGTTCGAACATCCGACGGCTTGCGTACAAGGTTGAGAAAAGACAAACAAAGAACGGTAAAGTATTCAGGAAAGCGAAGCCGACAAGTGAGGTGAGGTCTAGCGTGATGTCTCTCGCAATCTCTTCCGAACACACCAGCTGATAGAGGTAGTGTAAAGAGTACACGAGCTGGCAAAGACACTGTGTCGGAAAAGAACCGCTTCGAACGGCTGTATTGGGAGCGTCTCACGAATCTGATAGTCTCACCCCGGGATTCCGAAGCACGACCTGGGTAAATTTCAGCACGGGCAGACGCCTTTCCACAAGCGGCTAGCCGCCGAATGCTTTCCAGACGTCCTCGGACTTGGGTCTACTTTATAGCAATACGTTCTCGTGCGTCCTACGTAGACGGGTTGTTATTGTCTCTCTGGCCTGTGGACTTCCTAGAACCTTTATGTAGCGTTCCTACTACCGCAACTACCATGTATGTATCACTATACTCCTCTTCTTTTGGCCAAGGAGAGATTTGACTTAGGGCCCTGATCAGTTATCAGTTCTTCCGAGTCGCCGAATGCCTCGGTGCGGAGTGAGCTGCGGGGGCGATGATGATGATGAAGATGATGAAGACGCAATTGGAGCTTCAGACATTCAGACCATTTTCTCGCGCTACTCACCTTCAATCCCACAAAGCCCCAGACGTCCAAACAATCTGACCCAGTAGCATCCCGAAATCCCACACACAATGCCGACCGCAGTTGTGACCCGTAAAGTCGACGGCAAGCCCGGCTCCGTCTACTACCCCATCGAGACCAAAACCGTCCCCGAGGCCGAACCAAAAGAGAACCAAGTCAGCGTGCGCGTCCACGCTGCAGCACTGAACCACCGCGACCTCTTCCAGCGCCAGAACCTCTACCCGGGCACGACCGAAGGCGTGACCCTCCTAGCCGACGGCGCCGGCGTCGTGACCGCAACCGGCTCGTCGCCAGAAGCGAAGAAATGGCTGCACAAGCGCGTGATCCTGAACCCCGGCACGGGATGGAAGGAAGACCCGGACGGCCCCGAGGACCACAGGGGCTACGCCATCCTCGGGGGCACGAAGCTCAACCCCTTGGGCACCCTGACCGACAGCCTCGTCGTCGACGCGGGCGAAATCGAGGAGGCGCCGCGGCATCTGAGTTCCGTCGAGGCGGCGGCGTTGCCCCTGACGGGGCTGACGGCGTGGCGGGCGCTGATGACCAAGAGCGGGAACTGCAAACCGGGACGCAATATCTTGGTTACGGGGATCGGGGGCGGGGTTGCGTTGATGGCGTTGCTGTTTGCGAGCGCGGCCGGCGCGAATGTGTTTGTGACGAGCGGGAGTGAGGAGAAGTTGAACAAGGCGAAGGCATTGGGTGCTGCGGGCGGTGTGAATTACAAGAAGGAGGGGTGGGAGAAGGAGTTGTTGGAGCAGTTGCCGAAGCAGAGGAAATTCTTGGATGCGGTGATTGATGGTGCGGGGGAAACATTGTGGAGAAGGTGCAGAGAGTCATGAAGGTGAGTCGGTGCATGAGCCAATGGTCGAGTGTTCGCTGATCAGGTGTGAAGCCCGGCGGCGTGATCGTGGTTTACGGCATGACGACAGGTCCGAAGATGCCGTTCTTGATGAGCGCCGTGCTCAAGAACATTGACGTTCGCGGTTCGACAATGGGCTCGAGGAAAGAGTTCGCAGACATGGTGGAGTTCGTGTCCAACAAACATCTACGACCCGTCGTCTCTCGAGTAGTCAATGGATTGGAAAACCTTGACGGCATCAACGGACTCTTCGATGACATGAAGAATGCCAGCCAGTTCGGCAAACTCGTCATCGAGATCGAGAAGGACGGCGAAGCCAGCAAACTGTAGATGTCCATATACCCCGAGTCTGAAACCATAGTGTTCGACGAAGCGAAGTCTTGAGAGAAAGCCAAGCTTGTTGTTCGTTTCGCAAAAGTCTGCCGTGGAGCTGCGACAGTGACATAAAGTATGCACGCGCATGCAGCGAGCCTAGATATATAAACGTCAAGCCACCCTTTCCCATAACGCCGTGCCATGCAGTACATTCAGAGAGAGGAAGTCCGCCGCCATTGTCGCCCTCCCCAGTGCTTTTGCATCGTGATAACATAAGAACCCACCATTTCATATCAGCGGAAGCGCACGTCAAGTCGCGCGGTGTGTAATCCTCGACGTGTCGAACAAATCGAACCGCAAGCTCATGCGCTGGTCTCGACCTCCGTCTTGCTCTTCTTCGCCTCAGCCTCGCCATCCGCAGCACCGTCCTCGTCCCTAGCACGCTTCTTACCCTCTTCCTTGACTTCCCTCTCCTCCCTGCGGTCGCCTTTGCCATTCTTCCTTGGCTCAGGGCAGTCGCGCGAAATGTGACCCTCTCCGCCACAGTTGTAGCAGGTCCGGTCACCCCGTCCACCTTTGCGGTCATTGTACCTCAGCTTTCCGTTACGGCGATCACCGTCACGGCGCTCCTTCCAGTTGTCCGCATCACCACTCTTGCCGTGGTCGCGACGGTCGTTGCGTCCGCCACGGTTGTACTGCTGCCTTGGCGCCGTTCTGCCTTCGCGGATCTCGTCGATCTTTTCGTCGCAGTATTCCTTCTTGCTCTTGATCTGAAGCTCCTTGTCCTCCCACTTCGGCTTGGGCTCCTGGGCCAGAAACTCCTTGGCCAGGTCCTCGGTTGCGAACTCTACGAAGACGGAGCCCTTGAATGTGCCGTCCTCCTTACGGCGCAGACGCACCGAGTTCACGTCACCGTAGACGGCAAAGAAGTCCTCAACGTCCTTTTGTGTCGTGGCTTGCTCCTCTCCGAAGCCCTTGGCGTAGATGCTGCGGGCCATGGTAGCGTCCATGACTAGGTTCTTGTTCTCGTTGACGTTCGTCGAGTACTTGTCGCTCAAAGGCTCCTTGCGCGTGATGTTGCCGTCGTCGCTCAGATTGAGCATAGTGCTAGCCTTGACGGCGTCGAAGACGGCAGAGTATGGCTGGAAGTGCTGCATGCGCTTGAAGCTGTGGATCTCCTTGAGCGGGACGGGCTGATTCTTGTGGCCGCCGGTCTTCTCGAGCAGGAACTTGTCCATGGGAAGGTTCGAATCGGAGAAGTAGAATTCGACTTGGCGCCGGATTTCGTCGGCGTCGCTGCTCTCGGGCAGGTTCTCGTAGTTCGACTTGACGTTGTTGCGCTGCTTCTTGCGCGGGCGATCATCACGGTCGTTGCGGCGCTTGTCGCCGCGGCGGTCGTTGTCGCGCGGCTTGCGATCGTCGTTGTCATTGCTCCGCTCCTTTTCGTTGTCTGTACTGATATAAGCGCAAATTCTTCATAATCCAGCGCCAACTCTGCTCACTAGCTGCCAGCTTCGCTGTCTCATCCTCAGGCTCGTCATCGTCTGCGGTCTTGGTCTTCTCCTCGGCCTTGGCGGCATCCTCGGAAGTAGTAGGCGCAGAAGGGACGTCGGCGGTCGCGTCGGCATTTGGCGCCTCATTGAGGGTGGTGTCGTTGCTGATGGAGGTAGCGGCTGGATCCGGCTCAGTCTGCGGCTGAATTTGGGTCGACATTGTGAGGGGAGCTGTGAGTGGTATAGAGGGTAGTTCGAGTTGTAAAGCTCGAAAGTCGCGGGAGTCTAAGGATTGGGTAGTTCAGTAAAGAAGGAGAGTCAACAGAGGCAGCGACTCCGACGATTTATGCGCGACGACAATAGCAGCAGCGGTGACTATTGAGGTGATTTGTACGAACAGAAAAATGGCCAAAGAACGCGGCGCAGAGAAAATCCCAAGAAGCCGAAGCTTTGACGTGCGCGGAGGTTCACTTGACGCCGCAGCAAGAGCCAAGAGCGGGAAGCCAAAGCCCCACTTGACCATTTGACTCCAGCTGCATATTGGGTTCGTTGGATACTCGAGGGTGACACCGCGAACCAGCGTATACATCTATCGAGACAACGACCTCTATCCTGAAGCTTCCCGTGCCTGTCCCTTGCAGGACTCGAACGGCATCAATGCCTGATATCGTCTCTTGCATTGCGGCTATCCGCTCCCTACACTATACATGTAGACATGCTTGTTGCAGGGGACTTGCAGCCCAATCAGTTGCAACGCCGTTTCCTGACAGCTGTTGGTGTACGGCTCATCTTTCTCTTCGTCAATCGGTGCGAACTTTGAAGCCATTGCTGCATGCCTTGTCGAACTACGTGGATCGAGGGAATACAACCACACAATGGGCATGAAAGCTGTCACCGTAGAACTTGATGATGAGGTCCGAGTACTTTGATTTGTTGAACATGCTGGCATTCCTGTACAAAAAACACGCTCCGCTTGTGTTTGCGGCACTGTTGGATACATATTTGGAAGAGTGTCCGCACTAATCCTAGCTGTGCACGGGTTCTCAGACCTGGACGACTCCTCCCTGGTGCTGAGAGCTGTTTCGGTGTTGACACACGACCAATCAGTGTCGGTGATGGAGGAAGATCAAGGATGCTTCATCCGGACGGGGGCGATACGTAGCGAAGACTTCATCGAGCGCTTGGATGCGATTCGAATACACTGTGGCGCTCTGGGCTCCCAAGATTCGTTCGTCCCGGAAGCGTAGTTACTGCTTGAATCACAAACGACGACCAGCAGCTGTAGTGGACATGAGACAGCCCTCGCCCTTCGTTCAGCCTCATGTGCAGCGAGGTACGTCCGAGGTACTGCATGGAGTGACCAAAGCGCGAGCTGAAACATGGGAAAGGTGATCCGGTCGTATCCTTGGCCTGCATTGCGGTTGGAGGCATGCAATTCTCGCGTCACGCACGACAGAGACAATCAGTCCATCTTGGCTCGCCTGACACAAATGCATTGGATTCTCCACAGGGAAGCGGGGGCTACTTACAGTATGTGCTTCCCACACGGGACTCGCTTTATCACCGATATCAAACAAAACGATGGAGCGGCCGCAGGAGCCGCCTAGCTGTCACTCACGTCGCCGATTACTACTCGCCTTACAGGACATTCATCTAAGCACGGCGGATTCCGGTGCCTGAAGGCCGTCATATTGATCCCGGTAGTTGCGCATTTGGAACGTTCTCTCGCTCCTGGGACAGGGATGTGCTGGGACGATGCCGGCGACGGGCATCTGTGGGGACGGATGACGAGACCAAATGCTGATGGCTTGCATACGCTAGCACGAAGCAGGAACTTATCTGATCGTTTGTGATTGGCTGGCCAGCGCTGGTATACTCCGAGAATAAGAGCGATATAGCTACAGCCATTACTTAAGGTACGACACCGATGACTGAGACAGCTTTGCAGAGCCGTCTCCCGTGGTTTCCACTGCCTTTACGACAAAGCTGATTCTTGGCGAGCCCCGTATATCTTTTGCAAGACTCGCTGCTGCTACTGCTCTTGTTGGTAATACTGATCTGACATAAGGACGTGAGAATCGGGCTTCTGCAATGATTGATCCGAACAGCAACGCGATGGACGCCTATGTCGATGAAACAAGGCTTGATAACGCATACTACTATTCTGATTGCAACTATGACGATCTTTATGTAACTCTTCATCCCGAGCTACCGATTACTCACCATCAATCGTATCCCACCCCGATTGCAGTGCCGGGCGCAAGTAGTGGGATGGAGCCCTTGTCACCTGCCGCGATGTATCCCGTGCCTCCCGCGTGGTATCAGAGTATAGGGCTGATAGGACTGGACAACTCAGACCTCGACAGCGTATGTTGGCAGCAGTTCACCCCGTCTGCAATCCAACCATGGGCTCCGTTGACAGACGACAGTCCTCTTTTGACGGCCCTGTAGATGCTGCTCTCTACTCCCCGAACCTGTCGACATGGGATACGCCGCCACCAGACGTAATGGAAAGCCCGGAGACATCGCTTCCTACCACTCCAGCGTACAACAAGGACAATCCTCTCGAGATTGATTCATTTTCGGTTGCGAGGAAGTCCAGGACACAGGTATGCTTCTTTGTGATCCCTGCATCAAGTTTGAGGAAGTACCTGATCACCGTCACTCAGCGTCGACGGGAGCAGAACCGCGCGGCACAACGAGCCTTCCGGTCCCGCCGCGAGGATAAAATGAAAGAACTCGAAAGCGAAATCGAACGTCTGAAGCGAGACGCCAACCTCCAAGATCGTTGTTCAGGCAGGATCAAAGAGCTGTCCGAGGAGATCCTACGCCTGCAGGGCATCGTCAAGGATCGGGACCAACGTATTGCCGCTCTTGTCTTTGAGAACAAAGCTGCCACCGAGTTTGCACAGGCAATGACAAGCTCTCCCAGAAAAGTCCCGTCCACATCCTGCCCTGTGAGCGTCGATAGGAGGAATAAAGGGCCGCCAAGTACTCTCGGTTCTTGCACCTGGAGTGAAGATGAGATGGGACCATGTTCTTATTGAGGAAGCTAAACGAAGGACAAGAATACGAAAGGTTAAGCAAGGCTACCTGCTAGGGAGACTGCCAACACTAGAGATCTTGGTGGGAGACGATAGATGCTGATAGCGCAATGTAATTGAGATGAACAATTAATGAAGTACGTACCTACCATCGATATTCAATATTGTCACGCTCTATGCGTGTTCTGTCGTTGCTGTTGTTCTCAATACTACCGTTACTGTTGCTGCTGTCAGACTCCTGTGATGTACGCAGGTGGGTCAATGCCGGAGTACTCTATACTCGTAGGATACGAAAGTCGAACAAGCTCCGTAATGCTCGAGAGCGTTCGCACCAGAAGGACGCGGACTGCTTCCCAGCAGATTCCCGTGGGCTTGTGAGTGAGTCCACGTATAACGAGAGGAATGTTGCTGACTGCTCGGAAAGGACACACGGCTGTATTCTGGGCGTCTGGCTTGGTTGCAGCACCGAATCACGCCACGGTTGGTCTCGATTAAGTTCAAGACAGCATGAAGCCTCGCCATCGTCATTGTGCGCTCTGGATCGGAAGGCAGATAGGCATCAACAAGGTTGACGCTACCCAGCACACCCGCGTGGCGCTCGCTTAAGCTATAGTCGCCAGACGCAGGTCACTCCCGGCTCACCACAGCTCCGACCAAAAACTACGTCTCGAAGGGTACCAAGGGTCTTCGCAAGGGTTGTCGCTGAAACAACCTCAGCTCATCGTGCTGTGAGAGGCGTGCCTGGTGGGCTTAGGCTTCTCCTCCGCCCATGCCGCATAGGCACACGGAGCGGGGGAATCCGTCTCATCAGGGAGACGACGACTGGCTGCCTCGCTGCTGGGGACTGCACAACCATCCCTGGAAGATTGGTCTGATTGCCTGGTTGCATCGCGTCTTACCACTGTCGGTACCGTTAGGTTTCGGTCCTGCTGTACCCTCGTACTCGCGGGATTTAGGGCGCTGCAGTAGGCCGACGAGATCAGGAGCGGTGTTCAGTCGGTAAAGATACCGAGGCGCCCACCACAAGGAGTGTGAGCTGAACTCGTGTTGTTCGATATCTGGTCGCCGCAAGCCGCCAACCCTGTCACCAGGGAGGTTTGACAGTGACTACATGGTGATTACAGGTGTCTTTTGCAGGCGGGCACGTTCCCGGAGAAGCCACTCGGTTGGCGATACGGACTGCAACGATACATAGGCCGTTTTTCGTGACTTTGAGACAACAAGTGATCCTTGAGAAGAGCAACAGTGAGAAAGCAAAGGTACATATAAAAGTCTGCCGTGAAGTCTGACAAGAGCAGGTGAGATGATCGTCCCCTTGATCAAGCGAACGCCGGCCATGACCCGATTTGGAACCGATGGGGCGTGCTTTCCTGACTCTCGCATATGTGGGTGAGATAGGCCGTGTACATGCATCTGCGCATGCATACGAGAGACGAGTGGTATCTGTGAGTGTTGTTTGAATAGCAGTAGCATCATACAGCACGTATTCTACAACGATATAGGACCACATCGACAATGCAAGCAAGAAAAATATCTGAACTCTTGACAATGACCGTTCAGTCCCCCAACGCCGCGCTAATATCAGGTATTGATCAATTGCCGGTATCGTAACCCCTCGTCGTCCGGCAACCTAGCCATGTGTCAACCTTGGTGATGGCTTCGCTCGCCGCCCGCTCCCTACGAACTCATCGCAACCATCTCAACACGAAGTAGACGAAGATGATGAAGACAGCGACTCCACCCCAGAACATCCACTTGTCCTGCTTCGCCCTTCTTTCCACCATCCTGATAGTATCGCCACTGATCCCAAGCGTATTTGCTACGCTATATAGCTTCCTCTGCGTGCCCTTCAGCATCTCTCTCTGATCGCCAAGATCTCCCAACACCGCTCGCCCGCGCTCCAGGTATTCATCCAGCGTCGCATTCGTGCTGCTGAAGAAGTTTTGTTCCCGTAGAGCATGCGCCTCTCTTGCAGAGTCGCCATCTTCTGTTGATAGCGCGTACGGTGACCGATACGAACTGTACGGATTCTGCCCAGCACTAGGGACGAAGTTGGGATTCGTTGTCCTGAAGAGAGTTTCCTCCAGGCGCTTCTCGACTGCTACTCGCTATCGCAGAGTCGGCATAGGGGTTCTCTGGTGTCTGTGCCGCATGAGGCCGGCGCCCGAGCAGCTCGCTGCGGTTTTGTTGGCTCTGTCGCTCTTCACTGGCAGCTTTCAATGCTGCGAACCTAGACCGGTAGTCGGAGAGCTCGCTCTTGAAGTTGGCGAGCCGGTCTCGCGCCTTCTCGGCCTTTTCTGGTTGAAGTTCGTGGGATGCGCTCTTCGCGTAGTCATCGATGGTTCGGGAGAATGAGGTGAGAGAGGTCGTCAGCTGGCCTACATGACATTTAGCTTCGAGAGTGTAGTCGAGTCATAGAATCCGAAAGCGCTGCGAACCTTGAAGGGCTGGTGACGATGTGGAAGACTCGGCGAAGGCGTCTAGATCTTTGCGTATGGAGTTCGATTGCCGGAGGGCGGAATTGAACAAAGGTGCGCTCTGTACCACACTTCAGCGCTCGTCGCAAGTTGGAAACGCAACACATACCATCGTGACTTGTTGAAGAGTAAAATCTTGCAGAATTATACGGAAGTATCACAAGTATACAAGGGATCAGAGAAAAACAATAAAGTTGTCCTTCTCACGTCAACAGCAACAACGTGGCTAGAAACTTTATTGATCCCTGATCAACGCTCCCCACATTTCGGAGACGGGTTTCTTTCAACCTCAGCCAATACCTTGCCTTCTCTTAAACCTTTACAATCGCGTCGTCCTCTTCTCCCGATATGGTCTTTCCGAGCTGTCGTGATTGCCGAGCATTGTCTAAGAAGTACAACAGCGCGTAGCCTACCGTGCAACCAGCAAGATTCTCAAGGATGCTTCTTGAACAACGTCTTGGTTCCTCTGGCTACCTTCCAGATCCAGTCAAGGGCTGTTGGGCTTGGCAGGTATGATATGCATGTTGCTGAAATGCAAGGTAGAGCCTAGGGTTTCCCATTTGCCTTGTCCTCTCTCTTCTATGGAAAGAAGAGGATTTTGACCCATAGACTACAATTTGCTACATGTAAAGGATAAAGGACAAGACAGTTAAACAGTTTGTGTTTTGTCAACCAACACATGTGCATATTGGAGACTGTCGCCCGGAGCAGTAGTCGGACACTTGCAGACCAACGCCGAACATGCGAACTCATGCGTCTACTGCCATTGATGTACGTACACAGCGGGAAGGTTTAATATGGATTATCGTCGTGACGCAGCATGAATACATCGCAGGTAGGTCTCTCATTTCCCTAAGCAAGTACAGCTGCACATATGTCCCTTGACTCCCGCTGAAGAGTGTGTTGTCTACTCTTCTCAGTTTTACATATATCCAACTGCTCGCCTGTACCATACATATCTCAATACTCCTGGCTGCCTATTACCTATCATGGCAGAAGCTTCCGACTACACTTCCTACGCGGATGCAGCATGGCCGTCCTCGAGCGTGGGGACTGAGTTAAACCTCCAGGCGCTGGATGCCGAACTCTAGGCAGTACTCTCCGAGATCGATCCAAATCGCATCGTTTCGTTCGGCCAACGGCATACTTTACCTAACCAGACGAACCCAAATTTTGATATTGGAGCAGCCCAAGATTGGATTGCTTCTGAGATGTGCAGGTTTGCCGAACCTACCAACGGCCGTATGACCGTCACAGTTTCAGGGATTCATGCACCTTGCGGATGTTCTGCACGCGGCCCATCTGACACGGAGTCTGCCGCAACACAAGCCACTCGCCTCCAAAACTGGTGGAGAAAAACGGGTCGCCCACACGAGAACCCGGCCGCTTTGCCAACGACGTGGCCGCCGACAACGCCACGAGCATGGACGTCGCCATGATCTACCGCCTCGGTAGGTTTCTGTGCGGTGGGAATCATTCCTCATTCCTGGAGGCGTGGCTGCCCAGCCGTTCGTTTCACAGAGCCAAACGAAAACATTACCCCCAACACCCAGAACGTTACCGTCCCTTGTGACGTGCCGTACGGTGACCTGCCAGAGTACGTTGACTTTGACTATGTCGCACGTGTCGGCAGGATCAATCTCGCGTCCATGTGGTCCCGAGCTCAGGCTCGTGGTTGGGTACAGAACGTTCCGGTTAACGCGAGCTTGCTTAGCAACGCAGGGAGCTGCACTGGCTCAAGAGCAACGAGATTGGTACCGCTGGCTACGAGGTCGTCTGGAGACCAACAGATGCGCCTCTTTGGACGTACGTGGTCAGCGTATGCAGCGTCAACACAGTCACGCTGCCTCTGAGCAATGAGAACGTCGTCTTCGGCGTCCGTGCTGCTGCTGGGACTAACGGATACAAATCACCGTCGACCAGCTCAGTTCCTATCTCCTAGCAGCGTATTTGGCTGTTTGTGCTGGAAGTTGGGGAAATTCGAATGTGCAGCTTTATTGGATACAGGAGATAACAGTGCTAGAGCTGTCACTTCTGCAGTATTGATTGTCTCGCCTGTAACGATTGTCGATCAGATAGTTGGACTGATCCTTGAGAACAATGCCTAGCCTGTCTTTCCGGAAATTTCGCCTCGCTCGGGAGGGGATTGTTCAAGAATGCAAACCACGCGAGTCGACGAATCGAACTATACAAGACCACACTTCTCCCTAAGACTAGCTCGTCGCTCACATCGTTCATCGTCACCCTCTCGATCGCATTCATGCTATCTTCCCCGAAAGCGGATGGTTTCCTGACACTCAGCATATCCTCTTTCCTTCATCTCCAATCCTCGTATCGCTCCTCGCCACCATGTGGCACACGTCCACAGCTACCGGTTTCCCATTGTGTGGGCCATTCCGTGGCTAACTGACTCCGGTTGCAGCTGGTGTAGACTAATGGCAGTGGCTATCCAAAACCGTTCGCGAATTTCCGCGAAACACTTTCGCTTGCGAATGCAAGACCGGTTCGATTCCGAGCATGTTGTGCTCTCCCAGGACTGCACTCTCCGGGCATTTGACCCGGATACAGGTTGTGCTCCAAACGAGTATAGTGACCTGGTCTTAATCTCAAGCTCTCAAGCAGCGACTCGTTCGAAGGCGCTCCGCAGCGTCAACAGCCGCGTCTTCTGCATCTCGCGGGATCCACGATCGCGCTCTAGGATCTCAATCATGCGCTGCACATCATCCTTGCATTTGGCATATAACGGATCGTTCGTGCTAACGTCTGGCGGCAGGGCAGCCAGCAGATTGGTGATAGTAAGCTGTAGGACGATCAGCCTGAGACGGTTGACACGTGAGAGTGTAATACCTACTGCTTCCTCGAAAGCGCGATGCTGGAAGACCCACCATACACCGGCTTCGGCTTCAAAGAAGGCGAACAGCTTGAAGAACGCCCAGATCGCCTCGTGAGCTGCTTCCAGTCCGCCATGTATGTTGCAGATAACGCCAGCCTCTTCATTTTCGCTGATCTGGAGAATCATGAGACAGTGGAAGTAATTGCTAGTCAGGAATAGATTTTGTCGCGCAGCTCTGGGATTGCTGGCGGCTTGTTGCTGGAGGACCGCATAGTCGAGGGTGATCAACGAAGAGGGAAATGTTCGGTAGAGTGATCTGAACGAAGAAACCAGCGACGTCTTATGCCTGGCACTAGTGGCTAGCGGCATAGAAAGTGACATTGGCGAGGAGAGGTTGTCTTGAACAAGATCACCAAGCTTCCACATGCTGCGAATATACTCAACATCACTCTTGTCCACCGTCGGGTCGAGGTTGTGGTGCGGCTGGACCGGGAGAGGTGGCGTCGGATCCTGAGGCGGCGCGATGACGCTTATACTCATGAGGTTTTCCACTCGTGACTGACTGTTCGGACAGACGTCCATGCCATTCGAGTTCCACTGGGTCTCATCTATCAGGGAGTCAATCGGTACATCGCTGTGGTTTGCTGTAGGTGGAAGCTTGAGTAGCACAGTCAAGAACGTATCCTGAAAGAACACTGCCTGCCACAATTTGCGGCGCAACTGCTTTTCGACTGGAGAGGCGCTCGGTACCACTACGTCTGGATCCCTGTGCAGACGCAGGGCATATGCTTGCCGAAGGTGAATCCCAGACCAAGCGTAGGCATCAGAGGCATGATTGTCGTTCATCAAAAAGTACGACAGTAGTACTCCAGTTCCTATGGCGTACAGTGAAGATTTGTTCAGGTAAGAAAACAACCGGAGTGCTTGATTGGCCGCAGATGCTACTCATGTCAGTTCTCCATTCCTGCGTGCACCAACTCCATGTGTATAATACCGTAAAACTCCGCGCTTGCGGTCCGTTCCTCATAAGACGGGAACGGCATAAACTGCGTTCCCAGCGCGTACAACGTGCAATGCAATGCGACTAGGGAGGCGTCTGCGCCAGCCTTCTCAGCCGGTGATGATGCCCAAAATCGCTCGTACTCTGCGTAGAAAGTCCGGCGATGTAGGAAAGGATAAACAGGGTCGACGGCTTCGAAGAATTTCGCGATCAAGCTGCATCAATGCTCAACAACAGACTTCAACCTCTTTCTCCTGGCCGCCTTTAAGGCAAGGGCTGTGAAATGAGGACTTACATATCAGCCTGGTCTTTACTGGGCAACACTCCAATGACCTCAGGCATACCACCCTAGACAAAGATCAGTGGCAGGTTCGCAACATGACTCATTGCGGGATATATACCGAACAGGTCCAGTAGTTCGCAAAGGGGTGATGAGTGCCAATTCCAAAAATGTTCGAGGGTGTAGACTTTGCGAACGGCATATGTGACAGCATGTACGGCGAACTGGAAGTCGACGACGTGGGCTTGCCGGGTGTGGGAGGCAGGTGCCTTCCTGTGCCTGATTCGGACTAAAAGGCGTCAGACCAGCACGATTCCATATAGTGGATGGTGTTGTTGAAGAAGAAAGACAGAAACGGAGTGATGCAGGCAGATTCCGCTGGAGGAGCAACGTCTAGCGAGCTTGAAACGGGAACTCACCGAAGGCGATACCAACGCAGCATTCGATGTATTGCTAAACTTGCGGCTCTTGTGCTGTGGTTTGGTAACATATCGTGTCTTGGCTCCAACACCATTCTTGCGGCTGTAAAACAACGCTTAGACATGTTCATGTATGGAAATGCATACATGTACCTACTCCGCATTCGCAATCATGTTAGCCACATGCGTGTAGTGGCATTCTGATTGTCGCTTGATGCACGCAACACATGCAGGACGGCCACGGTCGCACTGCATAGATACTTAGCCAGCGTTCCCGGGATGGAACAGTCTGTTCGCTACCGAGTAGCTACTTGCCTTCGTCTTTCGCTCGACGCACTCTTCGCAGCTCAACGTGGGCTTGTTTCTCTTCTGTTTGGGCTTGCCTATCGGACCACTGGGTGAAGGAGTCTCCTCATGTTTTATGTTGATGCCGCCTGGAGTGCTTCCGTTATGCGATACAGTGTCTGCAGAGATGTGACTCGGCGTAGCGACCTGACTCGGCATGGATGTAGCGACGTGGTTAGGCGGATAGGGTGGGAATCCACTGAGCGGAGTCGGGGCATGTCCACCGAAGCCATTGCTATTGCTTAGATGCCCCGACATGGCTAAGGAAGATGTTATAGATCGGATCGCCTAACCTGTTGGCGTCGTTATCGCGCGACCCACTGCTGAAGTTATTCCCGGATCCTGTATTCCCAGCGGGCAAGGGCAGTCTGGAAAAATCGATGATTTTGAGGCCGGACATGTCGGCCGCCAAGGCCGATTGGGCCTTGTCAGCAAGCGAATGCAGGGCTTGTGACAAGAATTGCACTCCCAGTCGCGCGTACGGTATGAAACTACGCAGTTACTATACAGTATCAGGAACGGTCCCATTAATGAAATTGGTCCCGTCTCTGGAGGTGCGAAAGGCCGGACCAATCCCTTCAACTCTCCAGGAAGGCCGCTTTCTGCATGATCAACACGCTCTCCTTCGCCAGAGTCCACATTTCCTTCGGGCTTTCTTAGCTCACGAACCACGCGACGAGCGGTCATTGGCAGTATATGCGATTCTTTCCTCCGTGATCACCCAGCGTTGCACTGCGTTTCGGAGCAATAGCCTTATGGGGGCAAATCTGTATAATCCGTCCTTGTATTGCGTCTATTTGGTATCATAAACAAAGGCCAGCCATCTCCCGCCATGCCTCTTCTCAATCCGCTCTTTGTATGCGCTTGTTCTTCCTCAGATATCCCACATCTAGTGGTTGGCAGCAAGAGCAGCCTGTCTATCCTTGATAACCTTCTGGACCGCCCGCCTGTTGACCAGTCTCTGGTACCAGGCCCAGTAAGTGGGCAAGTCCTTCTCCAACTCTTTCTCGTACTCGTCGCCCATGAGCCACGGGAGGATCATGCACCACGGGATGAAGGACAGATCAGCGTAGGTGTACTTGTCTCCAACCAGGTACTGCGAGCCGCTCTTCTTGAGGTGGGAGTCGATAACTGTCAGGACGCGCTTGATTTCAGCGCTGTAACGGTCGACTGCGGACTGGACCTTCTCAGGGTGGTAAAGCGAGAACCAGGCGCGTTGACCGAAGTAAGGACCTTGGCCAGACATCTGGAAGTGGAGCCTAGACACGCTTGTCAGACAAGGCACGAGCTGCAGAGAGAACCGGTAGCATACCATGTCTTGAGCTGGTACTTCTCGGGAGAGTTGGTGTAGGTGAACTTGGCCTCCTTGTCGTAGGTCTCAACCAGGTACTCCAGGATGGCACCAGACTCCCACAGCGTAATGCCAGTGTTTGGGTCCTCGATGGCTGGGGTGCGTCCGTTGGGGTTCATCTTCTCGAAGGGCTCGGTCTTCAGGTCTGGGAATTGCCAAAACTTGTGCTCGTAAGGAACCTGAAGCTCCTCGAGCATCATAGCGACCTTCCATGGGTTTGGTCCCTGTCGCATAGAATGAGTGACTGTGAGCGCGTATGTCTCTTGAGACGTCAACCTACACTGGCGTGGCCATGAAGAACAAGTGGCTTGAGTGACATTTTGTTAGGTATTCGTGATTCTCGAGAATAGGAAAAGGGAGTATCAATGTTGACGAGAGGGTAGAAAGAGGAGGTTGTCGTAGGTATATACTTAACTAGTCTTGCCAACCACGTGACCGATGCAACTGCATGTTCACCAGTCCCAGAAGCATCGCGACCCCTCAGGTGGCTCAGTGAGAGTCGAAACTGGCAGACTGCCAACCGTCTGTAGCCCCACATGCTCAGCACGTCCGTTTTTGTAGGCACGTCATGCGAAGTCCATCTGTCTTCGGCATATGCGGGATCCCTCGGGTTCACTGTACGGCGGTCGGTATGAGAACCAGATGACTTGTGAGGAAGGCTTTCTCGCTGTACACGGTAGCAAACTCTTTCGAATACTGAGAGTGCTGTACTCGTACGGGAAACAGAGTCGGACCCGAATCTGACATGCGCGCACCGGCAGTGGATGTTGGATCTACGGGTCAGCCGCGGCGGCTAGCAGAGTGTCATTACTCAGCAGCTCGGCGCTCAGGCATAGGTCGAATAACGGTTCTGGATGTGGAGGAACAAAGGAGGTTAAGGATGATGAGTCAGCTTCGGTGTGAAAGTGGAAGTGGAAGTGGAGGTGGAGGTGTGACTTCGCGTCGCGTCTGTTTTGGTACCGCAATCTGGACAGGCCGCGGCACTGCCGTATGGGAGAACCACTCTGCTACAGCCGAGTTGATCAATTGACAAGACGCACAACATGTCGCGAATGAGTGTTGCACCTTCGCGCAACCTGACCTTGACTGAAGAATTGGAAAAGCTGGAGCAATCCATAACATTGACCCTGCAAGGTGAAACCGTCCTGCTGTATGCTGTCGGCCGGACGCATCGCTGACAAGGCCACGTAGAGATCGATCACAACTTCAGCAAGGCGCACAGGATAGTCACAAGCAGCATCTTGCCTATAGTCGAACAGTACGCTGAGCACTCACGCAACGTCTGGGAAGGCTCGCAGGTATGGAGTCCGGCCATGACACGCGCATGTGCATCACTCACCATGCAATCAGTTTTGGAAGCAGTTCTTCGAAGCCTCCGCCAATATCTCCCTCTCAAGCTACGAAGAGCCTACCCACGAGGACGACCTCACCCAGCATGATACAACCGCAACGCATGATAGCACTTTCCAGACCCCTACCGTTCATGAAGAAGACGAGACTATCACAGGAGCGAATGCAGACGATTATGATGAAGGATTGGAAGAATCGCTACTCGACTCACCGTCGAACGCAACCGGGGTACACAGCACGCCGAAGTTGCCTTCAACAGGGAAACGCACTAGAGTAGGCGGAAAAGCCAAGCTCACGTCTCCTCCACCAAGCAAGAGCAACACAAATCGTCAGATATTCCGCAGCAGGGAAGCTTCAGAAGAGCCCAGCACACCTCGACCGCAGATGGCTGTCGAGCTAGAATCATCGCCCTTCGAGCCGCCATCCGCCTACCAGGTCGGCACCGCTCAACGTCAGCAGAACCACGATCCGCTCTTACACCGCATCTTGGACAAGAACTACCGCATCCAAGCCACGCCGCACACAACGCGCAAGCAACAATCCGCAGTCACAAAAGCAACCCCCGCCACCGGTACTACCACGAGACAGGCAATCTTTGACAGCAGCCCGATGAGCAGTCCCGAAATCTCCGCACCGCAACTACGCTCCGATCTCTTCTCTCCCGCTCCCGCCTCCACAAAGCGCCGTCCGGAACCTCGCACACCCGGTATTTCGGTGCAGACGCCCGGCAAGGCTTACACGACGAGCACGGGGCGGGCGCTTTATACCGATAATGCGACGCGGACGCTGATGTTCGAGTCGGAGTCTGAAGACGAGGATGTGGTGAGCCCGCCTAAGACGATGCAATTCCATGTACCGCAGTCGCGGCTCATGCAGACACCAGCACGTGAAGCGAGCAAGATGATCGTGCAGGATCTACTCATGACGGCCGGCGCGGACGCGACGGATGAAATAGAGGGCGTGGGTGAGGAAGAGGAGAGTCCGAGTATTGTGAGGAGGAAGTACGACGATGATGACACATTTTGAGAGGGTTGATGTGCGGGGAAACGACGTGCAAGAAAAAGGAGCGTGAAACTCTCTTGGTTGCACGAATCAATCCGCAGCTTCCATTACGCGTAGCTGTTCGTCCTAGGACCAAAAGCGCGGAGACCAATCTGTGGCCCGATGTCATGCGTGGAAGGTGCGCCCATTGGCCCGACTTGATCGAATCAACAAGGCTTGGTCTAGCGGATGCAGAAGATAACATGAAACGAGCTGATGTCGCAAGCATCGTACTTCTCCTCGGCGATTTAATCGCCTGTTTTGATGGCGCCGCCGGTCCTGCTTAACACTACTCTTGATCGAGGCCGGGTACCGAGACTCTTCCTTCATCTAGTCTTTCCTTTTTGCACCACACCACCAACACGCTCCCAAAAGATACAGCATGTGATTTTCGTGGCTTTGTAACACTACTTCGAAAACCGTTGCGGGCCAACAGCTGGAAAAGATGGTTCCGGGACGAACTTCCGCACGAGGGAAATTGGAGCGGCCATGGATGATTGTGACATCGGACGCCAACATGTGGAACAGCGGGCACGCGTGGTTAGCATGGATATCAACGGTTGAAGTTGGCATCACGGTGCCGCCCATCACTTTGGAGACCGGAGGGCCCGTCTCTCTTGCCCGCGACCGAACAGCCACTCAGTCCTAATCTATAACTCATCCCCGAACGCTAAGCGGAAACGCCAATGCAGCTGCAGTCGAAGGCTAGCCGAAGGGATTGGTACGGTTCACATTCTGTGAAACCTCTAAAGCCTAGATGGTCCTGCACGACGTTGGGCAGTATTCGACGTTCGCTGATACGTTCTCTGAGATACATTCCAGCGGCACTGGTGTGAGTATCGCAATGCCGGCAATTACCTGCAGTGATAGCAGTCCGCTTTCCCAGTTAAGCTTTGTTACGAGCTGGGCGGCCAGAGCGGCGGAGGCCCGTCAAGGCAGCGTAAACAAAAGCCCAGAGGCGGAGTCGCACACTCCCAAGGCGGTACCAACCTACGAGTATTGCCAATATTCACGTCTTGTGAAGCGACAAGATCAACTCGAGGGCCGCATCACCTACAGGTCAACGACTCAGTGCCTACAAGAGGTTTTCCAAACCTCAACCAAGCAGCCTCTGGTGGTCAGCGCAATGTCCGATGCTATATTCAGGGGCAGTAAGAACACATCACGAGAACCACGTAACGCATCTTGGACGTGTACAACACCGGCTGTGCACAATCCTGAGAGTACCTCTGAAGCTGGTACGTAGATGCGATCCATCGTTTCATTCCTTACGCTATGATGATTGCGAGCTGCTGTAAGATACGTTGTGTGCGATGGACCATTCAAATTGTCCTTCACGTCGCCTTCACCTCTATTCCAGCACTTCGATGCTCACACACAGTGCACCTCTCCGTCCGCGTGAGTGTGACATTCCTGTTATCTCATGATCAGTCTTGTTGCCAACGTAACACCGGGAGTCGTGCTCACCGCAGCAGCGCTGGTAGTACCAGATGCAGTCTCCGACTGCTGAGCCGAAGCCACAGACGCCGTCGTAGCGGCCACAGTGCTCAACGTCGTCGCTGGCTGCGAGGTCGACACAGCAGCGACGGTAGAAGCGCTCGAAATATCGCTCCTCGCTGACGCTGACGCTGATGCTGACGCTGACGCTGTGGCGGTCGCGGTGCCCGAAGCAGCGCTCTCCTCCGCCTCCTCCGGCTTGCCCGTACACCCTCGCCCGGAGCCGCAACCTCGAACGCATACACCTCGAGTGCGAAGTACTGCAGAGTATGGCTGTTCCTGACCGCCTCGCTCGGCTCGCTCTCCGCTAGCTCCAGACACTCGGCGTACGAGTCTGCATAGTGCTCCACTGCACCCTCGCCAATGCTGGTGACATGGTACAGCCGGTGTAAGAGATCGGAGGCGAAGTAGTGGTTCAGCGCGCCGTTCGAGACCGTGTACCCGCCGCCACAGAGGGCTTCGAGAGGTTGACGGGTAGAGTATGAAAGGGGCAGATGACGGTCTCGAGGGTCGCGTTTTCGCCGCGCCAGTGCCCACCCCAGCCTTTGGATTCGAGTCAGTTTTGTTGTTTTTGTTCGTCAGGACTGCGCCTGCATCTGTATACTGAAGTGCTTGCACACTCACCTTCCTGGTGGCAGTTCCCGTCGATGTCATCACAACGGAATAGGATGCCTTCTCGCTGTCCATGCACGACCTTTTCGTACCACCCAATCACCTCCGCAGTCGGCGCGCTGCCGAAGTACTTCTGGTACAGCGTCGACGAGTTTCCGTTAGTCTCTACGTACTGAGCGGCGGTTTGAGCTAGCTTGATAGTGTCACCCAAGGCCTTCTCGAGCTGGTTGCGCTCGGTGGCGTTGCAGGAGGAGTGGATGGGAAAGCCGGGGATGGCGGAGGCGGGCTGTGGGTAGGAGGTGGCAACGGGACCGGAGACGAAGACAGTCGTAGTGTCTCTCTCGTCGAGAGGGAGAGCGTTGGTGATGATGGGAGAGAGGAGAAGAGGGACTAGAGGGAAGATCCTCGTGAGTGGCGACATGTTTGCTTGAAGAGAGGATTTGTCGGGTAGGTATTGTTTGAACTGATGCACTGATGTTCCGATGTACCTCAAGACTTACACGGCGTGCAGCTTTATATATGTCTGAACCCTCGTACCCTTCGCTACATCGGTCTATGAAGCAGTACGCTGTCCGAAATTCAAGATACCTTGATGGCCAATTTGGTATGCCCAGCTCTCAGCCAGTCGACGCCGAGAAGGAATCACCACAGCCAAGAGACTCTATTGTTCAACACTTTTACACTCTTCGCGAGGTTTATACATAAGTTGAGGGGAAGACAGAGATCTTCGTTGTCTTGGACCGTCGATGCCAAGGTGCCAAGGCCGAGATGTCGATAATATCCATCAAGGTGTGAAGGAGGTTACCGAGTTTGTTCCTTAGTGTTGCAGTTTGAGAGGGGATAAAATCGTAGCCCTGTAGCGATGTCGACGCTCTCGTGGTTGCTGCACTTGCCCGTATCCTCGTCGTTGAGCTCGTAGTTGGGCTTATGGTACAGGCAGCTAACCCAGAGCTTATTGCTCTTCATATCATCACAGACCGAGCCTTCCGAGAGCACGACTGCGCGCTTGTAGGGGCACATCTGCTGCGTGCAGTGGTGTTGACCGTTGACTGTGAGAATGGCAAGCTAGGTATACGCCACGAGTGGGCGGAAGATCAAGGAGAACGGTGGGGGTAATGTTCTTGGGAAGCTCCGTCGACATAACATGGCCACATGTTCAGCGATTGACACTGGGCAGGATAGCAAGATGGTTGAAAGCATCGTTCTTTCCGTTCTAGCGATAACTGCAAGCAGCAATAAGCGAACCTCTATGAGTATCAGCGTGATTCTTCGAGCGAGGAGATAAAGACAAGACAACACCACAGTCCTCATGACCATCCAATGCCTTTTCCCTCCTCTCCAATACTCTCGCTACACATTGCTCAGTGCTCGACTGTGATCCCAAAGCATTGAAAACACTGTTCGTGTTATTCACGAACCCGGCACATCGATCACATCATCACATCATCACATCAACCATCAACCATCAAACGTCCAAGCCGTCGAACGCCCCGAGCTCCTTGTTCTTTCTTTCTTTTTTTTTCTTTTTCATACACTCATCCATGCAGACCTCCCTTCCTCACCACACTCGGCAGATCAGGCTCACTCTGGTACGCTTGGAGACACTGTCCGATGGTGCGCTGCATCGTGCCGATTCCCAACCTCTGCTCGTTCTCAAGCACAGTCTCCAGATCCAGCTCCTCTGGGGAGTCCGAGAAGTCGTTGGCGCCGAGTTCATCCACACCGGTAGCGGGTGTAGAGTCGGACGTGCGTGATGGGGCAGAGGTGCCGTTGCGAGAAGTGGTGGGAGAGCTCGACAGAGCCGAGAAACCAACGACCTTACGTGAGGAAGCGGCCCGGGTTAGAGTAGGTGAGAGACGGGTAGTGTCTGCTTCGCTGGCACCGTACTTGCGATTAGAGAGAGACGGGATGGCGAGAAACGACGGGCTGCGGCTCGTGTCGGCGGTTTTCTGCGACCCTGTGGGTGCTAGAGAGTCCGACCTCTGAAAGGAAGTCGAGGCCTGAGACTCAGATGTAGATGGTTCAAGACCGGTATCGAGATCGTTGGGGCGAGCAGGAAGAGAGGCACGACGGTCCGCGCGACAGAAGCGTATGAAGGCTTTTTGAACCTTCCCATGTCCCTTGTCTTTGTCACCGAATCCGAAGTCGAAGCTTGCTAACTCCTGCATCAGGACCATCTCAATAGCGGGGCCAGAAGATAGCACGGCTGGATGGGTGTCCTCGGGCGGTGCGCTCAAGGATGACGACTTCTTTGCCTTCTGCAGAGGGCGCCGACGAAGGAACCGGTCGCCGAGCAGAGCAAGAATCAAAAGGACCACGAAGCCGGCAGCGCCGAGGGTGGCCCCCAAAGGACACGACGATGGGCCCAATCCATGGATATGGTGGCGTTGCCCTCCTCCGCTGGCATCGTGATCGAGGTGTCAGTAGTGGCGGCAGCGGCACCGACCAGAGAGGCTGGGGGTGCCGCAATTGTGCGGCCGAAGGCGGAGGCTGTCGCGCTGGTGTGGGGAGGCATTTCCGGACGCCCTGTCTTGCTCGAGCAGGGGGAATGTGTGTACTGCTATATGACACTATCAGAGGACTTGTGCTGGCTCTTGCATGTCAAACGGAAGAGCTGGCTATATGGTCCGGACAATGATAGCGGCAATGGCAGAGCGGTCGAAGACGGAGGAATCGAGACGTGAGCGTTGCGCCAGGTTATGTGCTTGATTGTGAATGGAGACGCGAAGTGTGACAACCCGATCGTGACAGCGGCGAGGCGCGTTGGCCTGAACAGACTGCGCTTTGTCCAAAGTGAAGTAAGTTCACTTGGGCTTTGACAGCTTGTTCACATTGGGATTGTCTCTTCTTTGTTCTCCGACATCCCGTCCTAGCTTTTGTTCATCGTTTGCCAACCAGTGGCATTGCGAAATCCGGGAAGAGCAATGATTACTGACAATGGACGAGGACTGGGGGTTCACTGGAGATACCTCTGATGAACAAAGTGAAGAAGACACACGCTTCGAATTGCACAAAGCTCGGGGAAAGAAAAAACAAGTTATACTATACCATTGACGCAAAGTTCCAACACGATGACTTCTTGTTGTAGATAATCAGTTCATCCATTTGGCCTGATCTCGAATCTCGCTACTTGCCGTGTGCTCTCCTCACTCAATCTCAATCCGTCAAAACCGTGCATCTTTGCACCATCCCATATCTCATACCTCGTCACAGGTACGCCATCTCCTCTAATCCTCATCATGCTTGACCCTTTCCGCCACACTCGGATCATGCAACCCTCCCTCGCCAGGCGCATCCACCTGCAGACCTGCTCTCCCGCCCTTCACCGGACCCTGGATCCCATTCTCAGCCTTCCACTCATTGATGACCCTCTCGGCAACTTTGAAACCCTCGACGCCAGCCGGCATACCGCAGTAGCAGGCAGCCTGCAGCAAGGTCTCGCGGATCTCGACCTCAGAGGCGCCGTTGTTGAGGGCGCCGCGGGTGTGCACGGCCAGCTCGGTGGACCGGTTCAGCGCGCAGAGCATGGCGAGGTTGAGCAGGAGCGCGTTGCGAGTGGCAGGCCCGGGCGCGTCCAGATGCTGCCCCAGCAGGCCTCTGTTACATACTGTAGGCCCATCAGTTTTGGGGCATCTTGGGACAACGGGCCGGGAGAAAGCGGAGCCCACGGAGACGGACAGAAGAAGGCATGGGAGGAAAGTGAAAGACGAGGGCAAGGGGTGATTGGAATGGTAGAAGCTTACCTCTTGCATCGGCCTCGCGAATTCAGAGCTTCCGTTCGCCAACGCCTTGTCGACGTATTCTTTGCCGGCGACCTTGTAGCGCATTTTGATGCCATCGTCGAAGATGGCCTTGTGGGCTTGCTGGGACTTTTGCGAGGACATTGTGTAGCTCTCAAACGCACGATGGTTTTATCTCTCTCTCCAGTTGTTATCTTCCACGCTCGCGAAGGTGTACTTGACAGCTAGTAAGGCAGTAGGTGTGGAACAACAAAGTCACAAAGTCCGAGGGGAGAGAACGGGTTTTGGATAGACAGGAAGAGTGATCAGCAAACCCCCATCAGAATGGACTCATCAACTGCTCCAGTGAATCACGACTAAGAGTGGCCGAGTTTTTGGGAGCTTGTTCGGATGTTGGAGGGAATGACGAGCTGGATGGCGGGGTTGACCATGCTGGCTGCGGGGCACTCGGCTTGCAAGCAGTTGGAGAACCCAATTGGAGAAGGCTAGAGTCTCCACATGAACCCCGTACCGAGCAGATCTGCAGGGAGAGACCCGGGCGGATGGATCGTGTCGGTGAACAAGAACAAGGAAGTCGGTATCGGTACAGGACACTGTTCTGCTCTGAACTCAATCTCATAGCGGGGCTTGATGAGTCAAACAGATATACTATGGTGACAATGGCGGCGACTCTACTTAACTCGAGGGAAAGCAAAGGGAGCAGCAGCAGCAAGCAAGAAAGTCGGCTGCCCGGTGATTTTGGGATCAGGTCCGATGAAGTTGTTCGGAAATCCCACGTCGAGCGGCTTCACGCTCTCCAGATACTCGATTTGCTTATCCGTCAACTTGATCTTCAGCGCCTGGATGTTGTCGTGGAGGTGCTCGACCTTCCTGCCTCCAACGAGCGGGAACACATTCGGGGCCTTGTTCATCACATAGGCGAGCGCGACTGCCGTTACGGACTCGATGCCGTGCTCGCTGGCGACCTTCTCCAGTGCCTCGCTCATCTTGACTTCGTCTTCAGTCTGCTCGCCAGAGCCCATCATGCTGCGCAGTCCCTCGCCCTTCTTCCTCCGCTCCTCGAGCGCCTTCTTCGACTGGAACTTGCCGCCGCCGATGGCATCCCAGGGTGCAATGGCCATGCCGAAATGACGGCACATGGGAACGATGTCGCGCTCCATATCTCGCAGCATGACACTCCACCGTCCTTGGTAGATGCTGAAAGGTGTCTTGCCGTGGGCGCGAGCGTAGTAATTCGCCGCGCTGACAATCCACGCAGGAGTGTCAGAGATGCCCAAGTACATGACCTTGCCCTGTTCGACAAGGATGTGCAGCGAATCCATGATCTCCTCGATGGAGGTAGTGTGGTCCCACCAGTGCAGGTAGAGGATATCGATCCAGTCCGTCTGCAGCTTCTTGAGCGAGTCGCGTACGCTCATGTGCAGACTGCGCTTGTGGTTTCCGCAGTAGTTGACCGCATTGCCCTTGCCGAGCGCGTAGCTCTTGTAGTGTGTCGTGAATTTGGTTGCAATGACCATCCTGTCACGGTTTCCGCGCTCTTGCATCCACTCGCCAATCCATTGCTATACAAGGCTCATGTTAGTGCGTTACGTTCTTTTCTTTCCAGGTTCGAAGCCTGGATAAATACCTCAGATTGCTCGTCCTGGTAGTTGTTGGCGGTGTCAATGAAATTGCCTCCGGCCTCGACGAAGGCATCAAGAAGCTTGAAGGAGGATTCCTTGTCCATAGTGCCCATGAACCCGGACCAGGCATCGCCAATGCTCATAGCTCCGAGTTGGAGAGGAGATACACGCACGCCGGCGGTAGAGGATAGGATGCGATAGCGACCGAGCTCAGTCGGTGGCTCTGGTGCAGGCTTGAACAGATCCGCCATGTTGGTTGGATCGTCGGAGACTTTAGATGTTCGAATCTGTTGGTTCCAGACGAAATTGATCGAAAATGTATGGGAGATTGATGGAGACTCAACGGCAGAATGCGATGGACCTACGATGAGGGGGCATTGGTGTTTATATACTCTGCTACTACGTCACGAAAAGGCTCTCCTCCAATTGCCAAGTCGTATCACAAGCACATGTGCGGAGAGATTGGAGCCTTCATCCTGTCCGCATGCTCCGTTTCGGCCGAAGACCTCGTGTACCGAATTCAGCCGTTGCTGTATGCATTACGATGTGCAGAAGGCAACAGGGAGCTCGTGGTGTGGAGAAGCCATACCCCTCGCTTATCTCCTATACCCGAGGCCGGTGCAGCGAACACGAGGGTCCGTCTGGCATGACTGATAGCCCGTGATTGGAGATTCTACGGCCGCATATGGGAAGACACACGGTAACAGGAACGATCCGTCACACTACCACTCACCGCAATTGCTAGCGCGGCTCTGTTGGTTACTTATACTCCCTTGTCTAAAAGGAACGTTCGCCGGACGCATTCGCATCCAGGCATCCAGCAGCATCGATCACCGAGATATAGTTCGAACAGACATGCATTTCTAAGGAGTGTAAGGTGGGTTCGTGCTGAAAACACTTCCAAACAGGACCGACCGAAAAGCATTGCAAAACACTCGAGAACATCGCAGATTGGTATATTTCTTGGGAGCAGCATCAGAATGAAAAAGAACGACCATAGAAACGACAACGTAACAACAACTCCCTCCCCTTTCGCCCTTCCCGAATAGGTACATATTCCGAACACAGCTTTTGGTTTGGTCGCATTCGCCTTCGCAGCACGCATATTTTCGAACAGGGGTATTTTTCTGGAAGCATTTCGTGGAGCAGCAGGAGGGTTGCAATCTTGCGGCGTGGGCGTTAAATGATCGTTCGAATCGTTGGTCGGTATGGCCTTGGAAGCAAAAACAACAAAGGTAAGGACCGTACACAGTTGGAGAGTCTGAGAGGGGTATAGCAAGGAAAGTCAAAACAGGAAGAACGACCACAGAAAACCCACACAATTCAATGCGCCATATTCGATGAAACTGATCAACGCGGTGGCCCAATAGGAGCCGGGTATCCAGAAGCAGCAGGAGCAGCAGTAGTAGCAGAACTCGAGGTGCCAGGGCGAGTGTCGGGGATATTGCCACCATTGTGCAAGATGGCCTCGTTACTGCCCAGGCCGGGTATCATTGGAGTCGAGATGAGGGAACTCGTAGACGTGTTGCCTACGCCAAAAGGAAATTTACTCTCGTATGTCGAATCGCGGAGAGATGCGGACGAAGTGGCCGGCCGACTGCCTGCGGCGGCCAGGGAGCCCCACCCGTTGGACAGGGCTCCGTTGGTGGTGCTGGTAGTAGGGGTGTGGGAGTCATGCTCCAGGTCGATGCCGGAGTCGTTCCACGGGTTGCGGTAGCCCGAATCGCGGCTCTCCATGCTCACGAGTGAAGCTTTGGAGGCGTTGTTCGAGGCGTGCTTGAAGAGCGAACCGGGCGAGTTGGAGCCGTTCTTGCGCCGGTCCAGGAACGAGGAAAAGGAGGACATGCTGCCGGGCTTGCGAAGCTTGTCAAAGATGGAACCCGAGCGGCTATCACCATCGTCGTTGAAGTGGGCCCGAGTGGGTGACTCGGGCACGATGGGTGCTTCCGCTCTCTGCAGAAGCTTGGAGTCGAAATAAGGCATGGAGTCCTCGAAGGAATCAGACTTGGGTCGAGGAATGGAGCCCTTGACATTGTTCGCGTCCAGACCATGCGTGACAAGTCGAACGACAAGGAAGTCGATGGCATCCTTGAGTCCTCCAGCGTTGTTTCGAGTGTAAGTCAAGAGGAGGTTTTCGTAGACGACTTGCTGACCGTCAACCGTCTCCGTCTTCTGGTCCTTGACCGTGACTTCTACAACGTATTGATCCCGGAGCTTGACGAGCATCTCATCCTTGAACTCCGCAGAGTCCAGGAAGGCATGCAGCTTGTCCGTGGTGGGGAAGGCAATCTCATGCTTTTCCGGTACCATACCCTACACTTGAGTCAGCCTCTTATTCTTGTGTCGCGGTTCGATAAGACCTACCAGGAATTCATCGACAGCCTGTGGAACTTGGTACTCGGGACCGGAGACCGTGATCACGTCACTAGCCTGCTCAGTGCCAGGGAAGGTGATCTTGCAATTCCACTTCTTCTCAAGCTCTTCAATTTCGGGCATACGAGCGATGAGCTCACGGTGGTAAAGCCTGTCGACCACAACGTGTTCGGAAACGAATTCGGCGTCGACCTTCTCAACCATGTCCATGATTTCCTGCTTGACCAGATCGAGCGACTGGGCATTGCGGGCTGGCGTCCGGCAGATGACATTGTCAACCTTGATGTCATCATCTTCCTTGCCCATACCGCCGCGGTCCATAGCGTTGGAGAATTTGACGAAGACGGAATACTTCTTCATGATGCGTTGAATGTGCTGTCCGCCGATTCCGATGATCCGCTTGTGGTACTGATCCGGCACGTGGAAAGAGATCGAAGCAGGCATCTCCTGCTCAACAAGATCAAGACCGTTCTTTGTGGACTCATATTGATTGCCACAGACGTCAATGTAGAAGTTGTACTCGTTGAAGCCATCGAAAACAATCTGCACGTTGCTCTGGCCCATGATCTTATTGATCTTGCCGTTCTTCTTTCCACTGACAAACTCCTTGTGCTCATTTGCAAGCTCGATCTTGACCCTCAACGTCGAGGTGGCCTTCTTCACAAAAGGCAACGAGTTGATGATGGTCATTGCAGCCTTGACAGAGTCGTCGCTGCCATTGATGTGGAAGTTGATCTTCTCGAACGTGATCTCCGCGCCGGAGTTGATGCAAATGTCCGGAAGCATAGCGCGAATATCAGCAGGAGTAGGGGGCGATGCGAAGGGTCCAGGTGGGTAAGCCACCAGGATGCGCTGTAGAACTGGCCGGCCTGCAAGGCGTTAGCAAGAGTGAGACCGAAGGACTCGCAACACGGAACTCACCAGAGCCATTATTTCCCGCACAGTGCGCTCAACGTTGAGAATGTCCGTGGCCTGCACACGCAGAACACCGCTGTGGTTTCCAAGAGGAGGCAGGAGCACATATGAGCCGTTCTGTTCGATGATCTTCCGGATCTTGTCCAAACGCTCCAGCAGGATGTAGTCGACCTTGCTTGTGGTTATAGCGACGTCCTTGACGAAGGTCTTGGTCGTCGCCACCAGCTCGTATAGCCTCTTCTTTGCCTGCAGAATATTGTCCTGGTTCTCGCCCGTGATGATGATCTCGTCTCTTGCTCTCATTTGAGCTCCCATAGGCTGATAGCCGAACACATTGGGGAAGAGCGGCGGGAAGTAAATCGCCGTGCTGGTGGCAGACTCAATGAGCTTGATGTTCCTCCTGTGTCTTCCACAGATCAAGGTGTGCAGCGAAAGTTCGAGCTTGATGGTATCCACCAGGCGGCCGAGCTGCGCAGTCGTCAGTAATCCGCACCTCGATGCAAATACAATCATTCCACGTACCAGCTGATCAATCATGATAAGTATTCTGGTCTTCGCATGCTCCGAGCATTCCATATCGCCGTAGATGAGAATCCGAAACCGGTCGCCGACGTTGGCATCAAGGTTTCCGTGAACGCTTGCCGTTTCGACGTCGACCTGTTTTGGCGACAGCAGGAAGATATTGGCCTTCGTCGTGTCCGCGACTTTGTCCAAGTGACTGAGCACATCCGCTCTTATACCAGTCCTTCCTGGGTCCATGAGCATCTTTGCATCGATATCAACGGTGGCACACCGCTATCCCATGTCAGCCGAATCCTTCTTCGCAAACGATTCCGGAGTTCGTACCAGTGTGATAGGGGTATCATTCAACATCTTTGCCCTCATCTTGTGCACCATTTCCGTCTCTCCCGATATGCACACGTTCGTCACCAGAGCCGTGAGTGGTCCTCTTTGCATCCCCGGCACCGGCTTCGGCTTTGCAGAGGTGACCGTGGCGTGTAACTGTCCACCACTTGTCTCGCTCATCGACCTGCACAGAGCCCGTAACCTTTCTACGTGTTGCATGTGTACAGGCAGTTCGTGGTTGGGTATCCCTTCAGGCGCCCCTTCCGGGTGCGTCCAGCGATCCATTGCGCCCTCGGTTGCGAAGATGACCTCATCGCGTTCGGGACCTGCAAGGTTTGAGGCGAAAGGAACGTTGAAGGACAGGTTGACCTGGTGGCCCGGTGCTGCGGCAGAGGGAGACATGGAGTTGGCGGTTCCGAGGAGCGGCCGTGTTTCAAGGGGGCGTGACGGACACTTCGTGCTGGTGCGGCCTGCCGAAGCCCATGGATGGAGTCATCTTTTCCCATCCATGGCGGGCCTGGCCCGTGAAATTTGATATCTTGTGCATCGGTGGGCGCGGTCGTGCTTGAAGGTGGTGTCAAAAGAACGAGCGTAAGAGCGTGAGCAGCCAAAGGACAACTGGGAACGGGAAGCACTGAAACCCGAGAACCCCAGAGCTGAAGAAAGACAAGACCGGCGCCGCTAGAGCTCGCCAGTGACCAAGTAACAACTAGAGGGATTGATCTGGCGCGTGTAAAGAAGTCGAAGTGAAGGTTGCGTCGGCCTTCAGCGAGGAGAGAGGCCGTAGTCACGTGGTCGGACAAGACTTTGAGATCGAGAATTCAAGTTTCGCTAAACAAGATCAAGATCGACCCCGGGATCATAAACTCCGCTCCGTGCAGTACCGCAAGTCACCCCATCACAGACATTCATGCATTATCAAAGGAGTCTCGTTTCGGTACCGAGCGTAAACAGGAGCATTGCTCGATACCACCCTCGGCATTCCTACGGATTGACACGTTATACAGAATCACAACGGGCGGCCTTGAGTTTGATAGTTCGTTCGACAACTCTGTACTGTCACACCTTTGCAGCGAGCGTATCAGCAACAGGGTAATGATAATACAATGCAGGACCGAACAAAATATGGTACGCTCGGCTCTTCAGTCCCGGCCCGCTACCATCGTACACATCTTAATGTCTGACGGCTCTCCGTCCTTTTCGATCACTCTTCCAACTAATACTCATATCGCCTAACCTCCCTTCCGTACGGATCCAACGGCTGCTCCATCCCAGCACCATGCACGTTTCCCCGTTCCCCTCCTCCACATAGCGTACCGACTGCGCTCTCTACGGGCGCGTAACTATACCGGACAGCAGCCTCGTGCGGATGAGTCGCATACTCTGCACCATGCACGACACTAACAGCCCTTATGGGGGCGGCGGCGGCATCTCCGAGCGACGAACATACTCGACTGGTGGTGGTGGCGGCGGTGGTGGCAACTCCGAACGGCGGACGTAATCGACCGGGGCGATGCTGGACTGGCGCACGTAGACTGGCGCAGACTCCATTTCCGGTCGCACACTGTATGCTCGAGTGACGTGCGGAGCTGGGTGTGCGGCGTCGTATGGCTGGACGGAAACCATCCTGTGGGGTGGCGCCGCCGGATCCCTGATATAGACGGGCGCTGGTTCTTCGCGGTAGTACTGTGGCTCTGGTAGCCGCAACGAGTACTCACGATAGACCCTGTGCTCCTGAGGTTGCGGCTCTGGCTGGATAGTGACTCTTCGTACCGGCGGAGGCGGTGGCATTCCTGCACGAGCGTCATCGTCGTATACATCATATGCGGGTCGGGTTATGTAGGCAGTGGGCATGCGGCTTGGTGCGCGTTCGTACGCAATCTCCTCGCGGGGCCTGGGTTGAGGCGCAACCGACGTCCTGGCAAGCGGCTGGGGCTCTGGCTCTGCAGCATAATACTTGTTGCCATACTGGTCCATGACAACTCTTCTGGGGGCGGGCATAGATGGTGGCGCCATTGTTCCCGGAGTATGAACGCGTTGAACGTAAGGATCTCGTGCCTCTACCAAACGCGGTGGCGAAGCTCTCTCGGAGCGCGCATACTGCGCTGGTGGCCCTCGGATGATTTGGTCGTCCTCAGCATAGGCAGGCTCTTGAGCGACCTGTCTCTCCACAAACTGCTGGGAAGATGTACGGTAAGGTCCCGCTGGGGAGTAGGCCACAGGTGAGTATGGTCGCTGCGCAGCATGCATGCTGGCGACCCGCCTCAGGTCTTGATCATCACGCCTGGGCCTAACAATTGTGGTCGCTGGAGATGAGATTCTCGTGACAGCCGGGGAACCAACTTGCTCGTACACATAACGTACAGGCTGAGTGGGCGGATGGTACTGCTGCTGGGAGTAAGCTCTCTGCTGCTGAGTTCGCAATGCCTCACGTGGAGACGCTATGTCTACTTCGGGGTTTGAATGATAAGTAGGCCTGCGCGTAACCGTTTGTGATGCAGGAACAGCAGAAAATGGAGGGGCGAGACCGGCTCGTCTTTAATGTACATCTCCGGCGACTGCGGCCGCGCTCGCACATCACGGGCTTTCTTTGATGGACCCGATATCACGGCTGCAGCCTCTACTTCACGTTTCCTCTTCCTGCTCTGGCGAGGCTTCCGAGCTGGGCGTTTAGCCCGTGTCCGTCCACTCATAGGGCTCTGGCGTCCGGAATTGCGTGGGGAGGCCGAGGCGCTGGAAGCTTCGGCAATCGCACCAGCTGCACCAAACTGAGGAACCTGAACATGAGATGCACCTTTGTTGCTCTGATGGCTGCTGGCCTGTGACTGATTGAGTCTGGGAACTTTAGCCACAGTCAGAGGCGAGACGCGCGCGGGCTGAGGTGCGGCTATTTGGGTAAGATGGTTCCTAATGACTGGGACATCCGGCGAAGGCGGTTCATCTGGTACAGTGACAAAACTCTGTGGCTCGTACTCCTCATCGTCTGGAGGAAACTCAAAAACCGTTCCTGATGAAGTCGGGGAAGGGAACATACCATCGTCCGTATCCATTGCCTCCCCATCTGCATCGGTGACAAAGGCATCAGCAGCTGGTGGGGAATAATCCGACTCCTCTTTCTCTGCTTCGTATACCTCGTCTGGCTCGTTGGTGTAAAAATGAGGCCCTTTGTCATGGACAGACCGTCCGTCGGGTTGTAGTGTAGTGTAAGCCTGTCTCTGAAGGCCCTCAAGTTCGGAAGCAGGATTCTTGGTAAGCGGAACATTACTTGCCGTATCCGTCTGAGACTGTCTTGCCTTGATCGAAGCAGTCTGAGCACTTGGACCAGTGGCATCGACAGCCGCTGCCTCGGACTCCCTGCCGTTGCTGCTCTGCTCGCTAGACCAATCGTTCACCTGACTAGAGTAGTACGAGTTTGTGTCAAACGAGCTAGAGGAGGCCTTGCGCTTGTTAGCAGCAGACTTCAGACCGGAGATGGGTTTGACCAATCTGAGCGCTTTCTGCAGAATCTCCGAAAGTGCCAACAGAGAGGCAGATTCGGCGTCGGTGTCCTTACTGCGGGCGCTGCTCTGCCTGCGCTGATCGTATGCATCCTTCAAGCTCCGCTCTATCCTTTGTCGCTTCTGCCGCAGCTCTTCCTGGATGACGATTGGTGCCTTTTGCAACAGTATAGGGTCAAATCCGGACGAGGAGATGTGCCTGGCGGCAGGCCTAGACGGAGCGGCGCTCTCGTTCGGTGGAGGTGCATTGAATGCGCTCGTTGCAGCGGAGCGCGGAGCGGGTTCGTACTCAAGGCCATCATCGTTAGCTGATCCTCGAGCTGCAGCACCCAGCCCGTTCGCATGTCCGTTCGACAAGAAAGGCTGAGCATTTGCATTCGGTGGTTGAGAAATCCGTGCCGGAGATGGCGACCGCAGCTGCGCAACAACGCTCTCGGGCAACTTGATGCGCGGATGCTTGCCTGCAAGCACATCCGCCCTGAGCTGCAGCATCTCTCTGTAGAAGGCCGACAGTTCGGCATCACCGTCAGATGGCCGGTAGCCATTTGTTACAGCTGCCGCTGCCATTCTCTGCTGCAGCTTGCACGGCTCTTCTCCCTGACTGTGCCTGCCCAGCGGTGCAAACGGCAATGTCGCAGCGACACCTGCTGAGCAATGGCTGATTCTCACCGCGTTGCTCACGAGCGAATGGCGGCCATGTGCACGCTGCACATTCACCGTGCTGTATGAGCGAAAGGGGCTGGTGTTCGTGTCAGAAACGGAAGCCGCGACACCGCACGACTCGACGCCGATCGGGAACCGCTCACCGAGGGCTTGGCAGGGCTGAGTGAATGTGAAACATGACTCGAACGTGCAACATCGTCCGTGGCAAAAACGTAAGCCATCCATTCGAGGGACTCATGCTTGCATTGTTGAGAAACTCGTCGTCTGTTCGCTCATTTTCTCTCCATATAAAATTCAAACATCTCCCTTCTTCTTCTTCCTCTACTTTCGCATCTCCTCCACGTTCTGCACGCGTTCAAGCGAGACGGTCTCCGTCGCTTCCAGTCATAGACCGTAGATATACAAGTACCCGCAGCACACATAGAAAGTACACCACTGCCATCATGGTGCACAGCATGACCAACGGTACAGCGAACGGCACCGCGGACCGAGCAAAAGACACACGCCCCGTCTTCTTCTTCGACATCGACAATTGCCTGTATCCCAAGTCCAAAAGAGTGCACGACCTCATGTCGGACCTGATCGACAAATACTTCGAAACGCACCTCTCGCTCTCCCGCGCCGAGGCCAACGAGCTACACATGCGCTACTACAAAGACTACGGTCTCGCCATCGAAGGGCTGGTCCGTCACCACAAGGTCGATCCTATGGAGTACAACCGCCTCGTGGACGACGCCCTGCCGCTTGAGGACGTCCTTGCCCCGAATCCGCAGCTGAGAAGGCTACTAGAGGACCTTGACACGGACAAGGTCAAGCCTTGGCTGTTCACGAACGCGTACATTACGCACGGAAAGCGCGTGGTCCGGCTGCTTGGAGTGGAAGACCTGTTTGAGGGGATCACGTATTGTGACTACGCGGCCCCGAAGTTACTCTGTAAACCGGCGAAGGAGATGTTTAAGAAAGCCATGCGGGAAGCAGGGGTCGAGGATCCGAGCGACTGCTACTTTGTTGGTAGGTCATCCTAGCCGCGTGCGAGTTGCTGATGATCGATTTGGACCAAGGGCTCACGGAAAATCAGATGACTCCGCCATCAACGCTGCGGGTGCGCAGTCGTACGGCTGGACAGCGGCGCATCTGGTCGAGCCGGATGCGACGGCGCCTCCGCAGCCGGTAGCCCAGTACCAGATTCGGAACCTGGAGGAGCTGAGAGACATCTTTCCGCAGTTCTTCAGGAGTTGAAGACGGAGCTGCACACTGCACAACGTCAGATTCTCAACTGTGAGAGGCGGTCGGAAACTGCTTGAGAAGGCGGTCTCCGGGACATCAGAAGGTCGGCACTACGCTTCTGGCCAGAGCTGTGGCGGTGCTCGAATCGGTGGGCTCAAGGAAACGGCAGCTGTACGCAGGCTTTCAGCATGCCATGTGACGCTAAGCCATCCACCCGGCCGAGTCGTTGGGGGTGTTTATGGATTGAACACGCTAAACCCTGAGTATGAATCACGCACGACATTGAACAAAGACTATGGACTATAGCGCGAGAGGTCGGAATGTACGGCTAGACCAGGGGACTGATGAGCAATAGAAGCTAGAGACATCTCGATATAGAACAGCTCGAAATACATCAGTAGAGCATAATTGTATTCAACCAACCGTCCAGACTTCGCTCCAGTGTGCCTCTGTTCATCACCTGCGACTTCTTCGCCTTTGAGGTATAAGTGTTTGTCCATCTCCTCCTGGTAATACTTACCTTCTTATCCTGATCGAAACGGAAGAAGGTGTATGCGATTAGGGGGCGTGATGACTCTTCTGTTTCCCCACCCGCAGCTGTGCTTCCATCGTCGCAACCGTATCAGTCAAGTCTCGTGCCTTCTCTTCCAATCCATCCTTGCTCAACGCCTTCACCTTCACCTTCCTTTCTCTTCTCTCCGTTCTCGGGGTTGAGGGATTTGCCATACTCCTTCCACAACTGCCCCACCTTCTCCCCGAACAAGCCCTCCCAGAAACCGTCCTCGTCATACTTCCCCTCCCTCAACCTCGCGTTCAACTTCCGCACGCTGCCTTCCCCGACACTCTTCTCGACCCAGTCCAAGAAGTAGCCCGTGTGCTGATAGCCAGCGTCCCAATCGCCGTCGGCCTCGCGCTTCCAGTGCGGGGGCACGTGTCCGGCGTTCAGGCGCACCCAATCGGCGACGCCCTCGATCAAGCCTCCCGGACAGGTCCCCTCGGCGGCCCATTGGAAACAGTGCACGAGTTCGTGGCATACAACGCCCATGAGCTCGTTGCGTGCGTCGTAGTTCTTTCGGGTGCAGACTGCTTCGATATACGACAGAGACAGGTGAATCTCTTTGTGGTCGTCGTCAAGGTCTAGACCGGTGGTGTATGCGACGCCGTCCATGGCGCGCAAGATCAGCGTTACGGACCGGGTGCCGGGGATCTTGGGTGCGGCGTTGTGACGGCTGCTGGAGTTGGATGGGAGGGGTGAAGGGTGGGCGGAGAGTGCAGTGCTGGTGGGTGAAGAGGGAGGCGGAGTAGAGAAGTAGAGAAGCGTTAGCACGGTGTCAGCCAGATGACGGAAGTCCTTGGCGGCATCGAAGTTGTCGAGGAAGATGCGTGTCGCATTGTGCGAGAGATCTCGTAATTGGAGGCGTAGGAGAGGTTGCGGGACTTCGGGATGCGGTGTTGGACGGGCTGTCGCTGCTGGAGCTTGCTCTCCTGCTGCTGGAGATGGGTTTGAGGGCGGTGGTGGGACGGGAGACATGGTCTGGAAGTAGGGAAGGGTCGGCGATGTCGCGGGTCGGAGAGTGGTAGTGCTAGTGCTAGTGGCAGTGGCAGTGGCAGCGGTATAAGTGTTCTTCTCCTGTCGTACTGACTGCTCTAGCAGCCGTTTCTGTGGGCACGTTGTGGAATAGCAAGGGTTCTCGGGCGAACACGTGGGTGAGTAGCAGTCGGTAAGAGGAGCGAGAACACCAGACGTCCTCGACCACGCTCCTGCGGTCCAGGGCGCCTTTCTGGTCATGGTATAGCAGGGTCTCTATATGAAGTGAGGAGGTGCGTTCTGTGGGAGCTGCAGCTGGGCTCGCTGCTGGGCTCGCTGCTGCAAGGACATGCACCATCAGCATTACCGAGCCGGCTTCTCCAGTTCTCCAGACGCGTTCCTGATTGAACTGACGTTGACGTGCATGCAACGGATGGAGAAGGCGCGAACTGGTCGTGACCGAGTCTTTACACCTCCTTTCACTCGAACGGCATGAACCACTCGGCTGCATGTTCTTTCTACGACGACGACGACGACTCCATTTCTTCGACCGGAATTGAATTCGATTTTAGCTTATCATCAACTGTCGTCCTCGACTGACGAGTGCGGGGTGTTTATCTTGACAGGACCCGAGCCCGAAAATCACGCAGTCTGGCCAATCACAGGCTGCAGGCGCTGGGGCCGTGTTTTGATCAACAAACCCATCCTCCGTTCTCTCCGCCCTCCATAACTGAGACCGAGACACGGACAACAGCGCCTTTCAGCGCCAAAACAACCGACAACCTCGCCTCGCACCACCATGGACCAGCAGGCTGCCAATCTCCTGGCCACCCTACGGCGCACTGGAGCATCTCAGGAGTCCAAGCTGACTCTTCTGAACAACCTCAAGTCCGACATCAAGCACTTCCGTGTCCCCGACAGTGCTCAACCTCAGATCTTCGACTGTCTCAAGCTGGCTATCACCCAGCAGGCATCCAGCAACATCGTCACCGCCGCCTTGTCCACGTTCGGACACCTCATCAAGAGATTGAAGATCCAGGATGCTGAAGGCCACGCCATCGCTGCGCATGCGCCTAAACTGTTGCCGGCCCTGCTGGAGCGACTCGGAGACCCGAGAGAGAGTCACAGGACGGGCGCGTCGCAGATTCTGGCTGACCTGTGGCCGTTCTGCGGTGCTGAGTTGGAGCGCACGATCCGCGACGATGCCATTGGTGGCTCGCATGCAAGGGCGAAAGAGGCGGGGATGAAGTGGGTGGTGAAGGTAGGACTGCGCGCCTTCTGACAAGCTGTACAGATGCTAACGTCGGAGATAGATGCATCACGACGTGTCTCTCCCATTCAAGAACTTTGTGCCACATCTTGTCAGCTGCCTCGAGGACCCTGATGGAGCCGTGCGCGACGCCGCAAAGGGTGCCATTGCGGATCTGTTTTGGTACGAATGCCTCGTTCTGTATCGGCACATCCAGCTCCGCATGCTAACGTCGTTTCAGCAATGCGCCAGACAGGGCGAAGGCGGACCTTAGGAAGCAATTGAAGCTCCACAACGTCCGACATCAGATCCAATCACAGGTCTTGTCTCAGATCGGCTCAACACCAGTCCCGGAAGCTGATCTGGCTGCCTCGACCCGATCGCTACCTACCATCGACCACGCAGCGCATTTCTCGGAAAGCATAAACAGTGAAGCCTCAAAGCCTCCGCCCAAGGAAGAGGTGCCGCTGGATCCGATCTACCTGCACTCGCAAAGAGAACTCGAAGACATGATCAGGGACATGCTACCGCACTTCGAGGGCCGCGAGGAGGAGTTCAACTGGACACCCAGAGACAAGAGCGTCACGAAGTTGCGGCGGGTGACCAAAGGGAATGCCCCCAGCGATTTCCATGTGGCGTTTACGCATGGCATCAAGACGATGCAGGAACCCATATTGAAGGCTGCCAACTCCTTGAGGACGACGATATCTACCAACGCATGCCAATTGGTTCAGGAACTCGCGAGAACCCTTGGGCCGGCTATGGACTCTATGGTAGAAATCTTCCTGCAAAGCTTCATCAAAATGAGCGCTGCGACTAAGCACATTGCTGCGCAAAACGGAAACATCACTGTGGACACTCTCTTCCAATACGTGTCGTACAACGTCCGTCTCGTGCAACACGTGTCGTTTGCCAGCCAGGAGAAGAACGCACAGCCAAGAACCCACGCTGCAGGATGGATACGGACAATACTTGAACGTCAGGCGGGCCACAAATCGCATTTCGAGAGCACTGGTGGACTGGATCTGGTGGTGAACATCATCAAGAAAGGTCTTGCGGACGCAAACCCCAAGGTCAAGGAAGCCATGCGGGCAACTTATTGGACTTTCGCGAAGTCCTGGCCAGATAAGGCGGAAGCGTGAGTGGGAACGTGCCTATGTGACAAGCACCAAAGCTAAAGGTTGCAGGATCATGTCTACACTGGACGACAAAGCTCAAGCGACTCTCCGAAAGGATCCCCACAACCCGAACGCTTCTGCGACTTCCTCGAGCGCAGGCCCTTCAGCCTCGGCTCTGGGCCGGTCCGCAGGCGCGCAATCACGGTCATCTCTGAGGGACACGATTGCGGCTCAGCGGAAGAAGGCAGCATCGGGCATGCCTGATCGACCAAATTCTGCCATGGCCACTCTGTCCCCAGTGAAATCGCAGTCTCGGTCGGACTTGCGTTCGCGAGGTCATTCTACTTTGTCGACCACGCAGACAGCCTCCGCACGTGTCCCTTCAAACGCGTCTGGCGTATCTTCAACAGGGCGATCAGCAGAATCCGGAACATCGAACACGTCTACTGTCAAGGGCTCGTTGATGTCGGGACCCGTAAGGAGGCCGCGTCCAGCACGACCGGAGATAGCTCGACCAGCTACCGCTGACCCGTACTCGTCGCGAAGACTACTGCGGCCAGAGACTCCTTCCAACAAGAGTCCCCTGAACAGCCCACCGAAGAGCACCGCAACAAAGCCCACTGCAGCCTCGGCTGCGAGGGAAAGGGCAGCATCTGTTAGAAACAGTCCGGCGCGGAGCCCGGTGAAGCAGGCAACACCACCTCAGCCGTCAAAGCTGCCCGCACCCAAACCGGCAAGACAATCCTCACCACAAGCAGTGAAGCAGACGACTCCACAACCGGCAAGACAGAGTTCTCGACCTTCCAGCAAAGGAAGTATTGCTACTGGCTCTGAGGAGCCGGAGGCGATCAAAGAGGACGACTTTACAATGGTCATACCGACCAGTAAGAACGCCGAGCTACCCACTGCCTTCCTAAACCGACGACCCGCAATCGACAAAACAATGTCGGTTGACAGCGGAATCCCCGCGATCACTGAAGAAGATGGCTTCACCATGGTGATCCCCAGTCTCCAGAGCCTACAGCGAGAACGCTCGCCGCTTGCATCACGCAGCGCCGTCCGGTCGATAACCGAGGAAGCCGCAGAGATCCCTGCACCTCCCAGCGCTCGATCGTCCCCCAGCCAGTCCGTCCAGCGTAGGTCGCGGACACCTGAACGCAGCGACACTCCCATCGTCAACGCACCACCATCGCGTCAGGGTAGCCCATTGAAGACGTCCACACTATCCAACGCACCGCAGGAGGAAATCAAGATCTACGAAGACCCATTTACCGGTGCTCCATCCGCAACGGAGACCCCGGCCACCCCTACGCCACAAAACGCGCAGGTCCTTCATGAGCTCCCCATCACCGGCAACAACATTCGAGAGTCGTCCGTCACACTCGATGGCAGTCCCGCAGCCTCGGATGCCGGCAGCCCGCGCCTCTCGCAGCAGCCCAACGGCATCACCCCCGCCTCTTTCACCTACCTCGAAAGCCGAAGTGCTGCGCAGCCGTAAGCTCCTCAATTCCGGCATCGAACGCATCCGCGCCCGCTCCCTCGACTGCCACGGCCTCCGCAAAGTCCTCGACCTCGCCCGCTCCCCTGAAACCGCCGAAATTTTCGGATCAGAAGGCCGCCGCTTTAACGACCTTATGCTCGCGCTCCTCGATTTCGTCACCAGCGCAGAGGTGCTGAAACAGGATCTCAAGCGCCAGGCTGTCTGCATCCTAAAGGTTCTGCTGACCGCCTCGCAGTACAGGAAGTGGGTCGCGCAATCGCACTGGCACCCGCGCGCCTTGACCGCTATCTTCGAAGCACGACGCCACGTCGAGGGGTTGGGTCTGCTGGTCAAGGAACTAGAGGGGCTGGCGCAGGAGGTTGTCCGGCTGGGAAAGGGGAGGAGTGCGTGGATGCCGTCGCTTCATACCTCCAGACCACCACCACCACCGTCTCTGATGCGGGCGCCAAGCCATCGTCTGCACACGCCACGGCCCTCGCACTCTCTACTCTGACATCGCTCATCACCCTTGACTCGACCGTGCTGGCGCAGGAGAAAGGCCGGGTTGCTGCTATCACGGCCGCGCATCTAACGTCTCCCGTGGCAGAGGTCAGGAAGAAAGACGTGGAGCTCGCGACAGAGTTGCATGCCAGATGGCCCACGACCGGGGTGGCGGGATCAGAGGACTTTTGGGCCGCGTTGGAGAAAGAAAGCGTGCAGGAGAGTACGAAAAGTTTGATCATGTATTTCATCGCCCGGAGGGAGAGGGCTGCTGCTACTGCTGTTGCTTGAATGCGCGCAGTGGTGGGACGACAGTGATGGCTGTATCTTCCGGGCTTGGGGCTTAGGGAACTAGCGGGGCGTTTTCCCGCATTGGGCCGGGTTGGCTGGGAAAAGCGCGGCTTTGGGCTCGGGGTTCGTTGGGTAGTTTCATGATACGAGCACGGCTGTGTTGTACAATTTCTCGTATTGACGTTAACCATCGTTGATCTGATCGTTCATTGTATCCTGTCATCAATGCTCTGCACTGTCACAGACACTGTCTTGTGGTTCTCGTTAATGCCATCAGATTTCTCTCACTCTGCCATATCCAGCGCAAGCGAAGTGATACCTGTTCCCGACTCTCCCTTACTTCGCATCTGTTGCCCGGAATCCAGCTCGCACCGTAAGCACTCTTCTAGGATACGACGACGCCAATGAAGACCAGGTGTTCCAAGCAGGGAGACCAAAGCAATGCATCAGCCGCGAATCGAACGCGTCCGAAAGAAGCTTTTACGTCAGCAAGGAGCTCGCAGCAGACTCATGTACGATCACACACCACCCCCGACCTCACCACCCTTACAATCAACGCCCAAGGAAGGACGATCCACATCCACAACTGCTCCCCCAACTGTGCTCTGTCATTGATGGTGCTTTGCTCAAAATAAACTCCATTCCGGCAGGGTTGTGCGGCCAGCACCTCTACCGCGTGAGATTGGTGCAAGCCGTACCCTTCTAACAACAATTCCAGCGAAGAGATCTTGACCGGCGGTTTTGCATACTCGAGGTGCGTACCCATTTCCGGCAACGGATTGTTACGGTAGTGTTTTGTTTGACAAAGACTTCGGGCATTTCTGCTTGACGAAGCTCGCTCTGATCTCATCCATCTTAACACTTTGTCGCTTGTCGTTGCAGAAGCTGCTGGATATTAATTGATCTCAATCTCCGTCATATTACCATATCCGTCCTGATCACTGTAAGCTCTTCTTCGTGTCATTGTGTCCTCACCAACTCAAAGCTCACATCCGTCGTGTGTTCTTCACATTTCTGCACAGCCGGCATCACCCTACACCATTGATTCTTTTGGTTTACAGCGCTACCGCACAGAAAAACCTTGCCGTTCATATCTCGCAGTCCACATCTGATCTCAACTGCCAACGGATATACCTGCGTCAAGCACATTTGGGCAAGAATTGTTTTTGATGCTGCAACATGATAGACATCACGAATCGAAGACGAATTTGCATTTGATAATGTAGCTCACCTCACGCCTTGCCCCCAACATATCTGTAGCTAGCAAAAAGTAGTGCAGAGATCACAGTGTGCTCATCTTTCCACACCTACCCGGCCCTAGTCGTGGCAAAGGTCCCTCTGCTGACAAGTACTCGCTGATACTCTCGATCTGGCCGCCGTTCAATCTCTCCGGCAAGGCTTTTGTCCATTGGATGAATGTCGCATCTGTTGCTGAGATGGTAACGAAGGGAAGGAAAGTTTGTATGCCTCTGTCACTCACACTATCTGAACGATGGAGCTATCTTTCACACACTGGAACATGGTGTTTCTGATGGCTGGCGGAACGGTCACAACCGAAGGTTTGAAGATTTTCACTACTGCTTGTACCCAAAGAGCACCCGGTGCGACCGATTAAACGACGCGCGGAGCTTCATCGCCAAGTAGACATGGACAGTAACATAGGCTTCTTCCCCATCCACACGTGAGATCTCACATGATTTCAACGCGTCGCGAGACGACATTTTCGAGTTCATGTACTCAACAGTACGGTCGTCTTATGGAAACAAACTGCTCACTTCCATGCTTCCTGCGGTATGCGCATCACTACCATTCGCTGTATCTAAACATACTTGGTGGTTCGAGACGGGATTTGTTACCGAACATTTGCTGCTCGGCCAATATCATGACGGCCTGCTTAGGATACCGGCGACGGGCACGAGGACGGTTTGACAAGAAGACAAACCGCCTCCTCCTAGACTGTTGATGGCACTCTGTCTTGCGGCTTTCGCTCAGCTGGCAACGCACTCAACGGGAAGCGTTTCGAGACGCGTTTATCTCATCACCGTCTTGACCTGGCAATTCCTTGCCGTGCTCCAGCAAAGGCGAACATAAAGACTCATTCGAAGCTGTGAGTTCAAACGTTGGCTCGGTGCAGCTTGAGACGCCTGAACCTGGCAGAGGGCATGACTATGTCCACCTCGAGGGGCGGCTTATCGGAATATTTAATCTTCCTTCAAGTGAGAAATCAGGGATCGCCTCGCCCTCAAGTCTCGGCATGGATATTGAGGCCTGACGTTGCACGTGAAAAGCGCTGCAATTCCCACCCCTTTGGTCTGGTAGCAGGGGGATCTGTCAAGTCGCGTCTGAGAGCTTGCGACTGCACTTGGCTGGCGCGTCTCCGCATTCGCCCGCCTGTTCGAATTTTGCATCACCGTTCCCTTGGACGGCGACAGTATCGCCGGCCAACTCAGTCACTTCATAGTAATCGCCAACTCAGTCCCCTCGTAGGAAGCGCCAACTTCGGCACGAAGACGCGGGCCGCAGCTCAGCGCGTGTCCAAGATGGATCAATACAAGATCGTGTTTGAGCCGTGACGGGTTTGGTTGGCGGATTGGTATGCCAGACACGGTCGCTGGTCGGCTTGTCTTCTGCGTTTTGATTCATGTATCTTAAAGGGTTTTAGGGTCTTCGATGCCAGACTTGTTTCCGTCAAAGCAATGGGGTTAAAGTCTCCTTGCCGAGACCGCATATCGTGTCTTCGCTTACAATACATGTCCGTGAGTGGAAATGGAGTGTGCAAGTGAGTGGGATTGGAGCGTGCAAGTGAGGATGATGGATGACGTCTGAACCGGATTCTGGGGTCCGGGCGCAAAAGCAGGGATGTGGCGCCGCACTGCCACACATAAAGCCCCAGCGACTCCCATCCACTCGCTTTAGAGGCCGGGCAGCTTCTGTGACGCCGCTGGGCGCTTGCAGACAGCTGCTCCTGCGATGCCACTCTTCAAGCGCGCTGCCATGTCCGACCGCAGCTATTTCAGTATTGCGATGACTGTCCTTCTGTGGCAACGCGTCCGAGCTAACCAGGCGCGTTTGGAGGCCATCTCGCGCTGATGCGCTGCGCGGGCGCTTTGTTCGACTACTTGCTTGCCTGACCGCAGGACAATGAACGACTCGTCTTGTCGGGGCGTCTACATAGACGCACTGACAACGAAACCGCCAGACTTGGAATAGAGACATGAACGACTGGATGTCGCTTGAAACGCCTCACCCGAGCCATCTACCTGAGTTTCAAGACAATCAGGCCAGGTCGCATGACAGGCCATGATCCAATCCACAATAGGGTACGTCGAATAGCACTTCTTTCTTATCCGAGAATGTTCTTTGTGTCACTCGTTGTCGTTTTCTTTGTACTCACGACTCCCCCGCTCTCTCTCTTCTTTCACCTTCACCACCTCTTACGCTGCGACGAGTTTCCTTTTGGTCATTCGACCCTTTTTCACTAATACCGAACCCGACCACCCGATCACTTGCGCTCGATACCCCGTGACCGTTGTGTACATCACATCGCGTTCTCTCCTTTTCCTTTGTCCATATACGGAACATCGCAATCTGCGACACACCGATCAGAAAAGCCCCGGTTGGCAACATAATACTAAATCAGATTTGCTGGACAGATCTCTCATAGCGACATCCGCTCGACATGGCTTCCGCAGAGAACCAACAGCACCCCTTTCCGGCCGCGCCTCCTTCCCCTTCCGCTGGCGTCCATGAGATGCGCGACTACTACGCAGCGCAGGATGCATCACGACCTACCCCAACCCAAGAACCATACCTTACACCATATCTCGGTCTTCGAGCTAGACTCTCGCAGATCTGGATCAACCGCTGGACGGTCCTCCTTCTGCTTGTGCTTATACGGACACTCATCGCCATTGCAAGCCTCGATACCAACCTCGACTCGGCAAGAACACAAGCCCTCTCGGCATGCACAAGCGTCGAGAATGTCGGCAGCGCAATGGCGAGCATGCCGCACTACATGTCACAAGGTGTCAACGAACTCTCCGCCGACGGCATCGAAAAGGCCATCAACGGCTTGATGCAAATGCTCCTTCTCAGCATCACCGGAGTCGAAGAGCTTGTCGTCTTCGTCATCAATCTGCTGACGTCTACCTATGTTTGTCTCATCACTCTTGCGGTAGGCGGAAGTCTGCACGTTGCTGTCAGCGTTGCAGAAGACGTCGGCGATTTCCTGAATTCCACTGTCAAAGACGTTGGCCAGGGCCTGGGCGATATTGTTTCAGGCTTCGATACGGCCATGAATGGATTCCTGAAAGGCGTCGACGATGTCGGAAGCTTCCTCTCCGGCAAACACTTGACGCCGCCGACGATTGACCTCAATGACTCCATTGCCAAGCTTGACAGCCTCCAGCTGCCTGCTGGTTACGACCAAGGTCTGCAGAAATTGAATGCGTCGATCCCAACGTTTGCACAGGTCAACAACTTTACCAACAATGCAATCAGGTTACCGTTCGAGGAGGTCAAGAAGATACTGAACGAGTCGATGGGAACATACGCAATGAACCGATCCCTCTTCCCGGTGCCGCAAAAGAGCAGCTCACCTTCTGCTCCGACAACCAAGGCATCAACGATTTCTTCGACGACTTGGTCCACATTGAGCATCTTGCCAAGAAGATCTTCCTGGTCGTTCTCCTCCTCGCGGCTATCCTTGCTTGCATTCCGATGGCCTATCGTGAGATTCGACGCTACCGGTTCATGCAGGAGCGAGCGAAGCTTATCAAGAGCGACTCTCGTGATCCGATGGACTCGGTCTACCTTGTTTCCCGGCCGTATACCTCCTCGGCTGGAGTATGGCTTTCGGAGATGTTCTCCTCCAGCCGCCGCAAGACGCTTGTTCGCTGGTCCGTTGCTTATGCCACGACCGTCCCGGCCCTTTTGTTCTGTCGCTCGCAATCGCTGGCCTTTTGGGCTGCTTGTGTCAGTACATACTGCTCAAGGCCGTCGAGAAGGAAGTCCCGGCCCTTACTGAGGAAGTCGGTGCGTTCGCTGACAAGGTCGTCGACTCGCTGAACAACGCCTCAATGCAGTGGGCGATCGGCACTAACGACATCATCAACTCGACGAACGCCAAGATCAACCACGACGTCTTTGGCTGGGTCAACACGACAACTACAGCGGTCAATCACACTCTAAACGTGTTCGTCGACGGTATGGTCGATGCTCTCAACGATACCTTCGGCGGGACCGTGCTGTATGAACCCATCCTGGACGTCCTCAACTGCCTTGTTCTCCTCAAAATTGAAGGCATCGAGAAAGGTCTCACCTGGGTCAGCGACCACGCATACATCGATTTTCCCTTGCTTCCGAACGACACTTTCTCCATTGGAACGGCCCAAAAGCTTGCCACCAACGGTCCGAACAACGCTCTGTTAGCAACCGGCCCTGGAGATGAAGCCGCCGACAAAATCTCCGATGCTGTCTTGCACGTCACCAACGCACTCTTCAAGGCGGTCCGGCAGGAGGCTATCATCTCTGCCTGCGTCCTTCTCATCTGGGTGATGATCGCGCTTGTTGGTATCTTCCGCTCTGGTATCCTCCTTTGGAAGGGCGGCGACGAGGGTGTATATCACCCCGGTCAAGCACCAGATGCCGTAGGCGAGAAGCACGAGAAGGACGGTCTTGATGGTTTCTTCCCCGCCGGCGAATCACATGAGATGCGACGTGTTCCTACGTATGAACAAGCAACAAGCCCTACCTACGAAGAAGCAACAAGGGAGCCTGGCGACCACTCGGCCAACAGATACAACGGACAAGCTTACACTCTGGCTCCCCGTCCGTTTCCAACGTTCGGGCTCCAACCTGCCACATCGCCAATCTTAAGTTCGGGCTTCCACCCTGACGAAAAGATTGGGTTTGCCGGCGCCCAGAATGTCGAATCCGCTATACGGCGCCCAACCCACATTCGCGCAAGCAGCTACGGCAACCTTGCTGTTTCTTCACCCGTCGATCCTCCCGTACCGTCCAGCGGTCGGAAGTCGCCGCACCTCCAAGATCCTTTCGCCGACCATGCCCGGTGATGCTTCGTCACAGAGCATCGATCACGCACCTGACCTCTTCTCAAGCTGCAGCACGAGACTTGAGTCAACCGCGGATTACGGGCGTGGCCGCGAGGCCGCCTTGAGTCTTTAAACTGCTCAGATCTCGTATGGTGAGGTTTCCTTCCCAGTCGATGCATTTGCTCCTGGGAAAATATAGTGATCAGCTCCTTCGCGAGCCAGATCGGAAACTGGTTCTTTGCTTTGGAGCGTTTTGTTTGTCGTGCCCTGCCCTGCGTTTCTCCACCTTTCCAGTGATGCTTTGCTCCTGGGGAGGTTTTGCGTTGTTGAACTTCTTCATCGGTCTCTTTCCCTCTTTTGCCTTGCATGATGAACGCATGATACCCACGTCTTGTATTGCACTCGAACGATTCTTCATTCTCATTATTCGACAATTGTCTGTGGAAAGAAACATGGATGGAACGGCTTTCACTTTGGTAATGTCGTGGAACTCTTCGCCCCATCCCTCCCGCTCCTCTACCGGCTCTTGTCTTCCCGGCACAGATACCAGCACACTTGCCCTGCGCACTCGACTCTCCAGGTACTTTCACTCGTCCAGCGGCTTGCCCGGACGCTCAAAGATGCTGGCGTTGCCAGGCGCAGCGCATTTGCTCTGACGAACTGTGCCCGGAAGCACACTAAAACGGATACGAGCCGGACATATGGGGTATGGACGCTCATTCGCCTGCAGCCCTTGTCTGCTTCCCTACTCCCGGTTTGTCATTTCCAGACCCCGGAAAGAAAGGAACCGCCTGCGCCTGACCTTCTCTGCTGCTATTTCGCGCGAGACTGACGTCGCGCCTTGTCGGAATGACCGGCCGCAGTTAATGCTGACTGATAACGAGCGTCGAAGGGGAAGCGTTTGTGTGCGGCTGATGCAAGGGCTCCTTGTCCCCTTTTTTGGATTTTGGGTTGGGTTTTTCGCGTCGTCTGACGCGCTCTGCTTGATCCTGCCGTTTGCAGGACTGTTCTGGTCTTGCATGGTTTTGATGGCTTTGCCTTGTGGGTCGAGACTCTGGGCGAGCTGTGGCAGAACCTGACCGTTAAGTCACTCATTCAATACTCATCGGCTGTGGGCTGATGGTGTATGGTGGATCTCCTTTCACTGTGCATCGGAAGACCCAGGCCCTCGAGGGAGCTAGTCCTGGCTATGCACCTATGTAGCTGACAATTCCACTCCTTCCCTCGAACTCGTCTTGCCGCTTCCCATGATGCATTGTGACACCTTGTATTGTACGAAGCCGTCCTTGCTCTTGGACCGATTCTTGCGCGAGATCCATCTTGCTGTATCGTGACCACCCGGATAAATACAGGCAATGCCCCCCAGTTGCCCTTTTGTTTTCGGTGCCAAAACTTTGGAAGACCGAGCCGGTTGTTCAGCCACTGGCACCTCACATCAGCGAATTTCAGATTTTCGGATTTCCAGAATTTCAGAATTTCAGAATTTCGAATTTCGCAACCCAGCGATTTACATAGCGATTCACTCAGCGATTCAGCAACACAACGAAAGCTCCCATTTTCTCTGTTTTTAGATCTAGACTTTTAGAATTCAGTGTGAGGGTCTTGTAGGTATGGCCAACCATCATCGCTCCGATGGAGGACTCAGCCGGTAGAGCGGGCCGACGAAATGCAGCGCAACATGCTAGCCGCATCACCGGCGACATACACGAAACAGATAAGTAGCCACCCCTTTCCCGTGGGAGTGAACTCGGGAGAAACAAGGTAGTTTTGTCCTCACCCTCTTCTTCTCGATCCGCTCCCCTATCTCCATTCCGCGATTAACACCGTCTTTTCGTCCAAGCACATTTAGGCTAAAATGCCGAGCAAGTTCGCAGACTTTGACCAGAGCGATGTGGTCTACAAAACCGTCAATGGCCACGAAATCGCTACATCAATCTTCGTGCCGAAAGAAACCCAGCCCGGCAAGCGCCCGGTGCTGCTGCGCTGGCACGGCGGTGCCCTGATCAACGGGTACAGGAATCTGGAGGACTGGTTTCCTACATGGTATGTATCGCTTCCCGCATCATGAATCGAGTTCACACGAAAAGTGGAGGGACAAGGCTGGAAGGTTTAACACAACTGAGCGCTCGTGAGTGAGGAAAATGGGCTGAGGACGGTGGAACAGGGTCATTGATTTCGCCTACGCGAACGATGCAATAGTCGTGAATCCGGACTACCGCCTGCTCCCCGAGTCCAGCGGGTTAGACATCCTTGAAGACCTACAGCACCTCTTCGAATGGGTGCACTCTTCGCTCGCCTCCCATCTCTCCGCCCTTCCTTCCCATCCCGGCATCACGCCCAACCTCGACCGCATCCTGGTCACGGGCGAATCCGCAGGCGGCTACATGGCGCTGCAGTCCTTGATTCTGGCCTCACGATCTCACCCACCCATCGCCGCCGTGATCGCGCACTACCCCATGATCGACCTGCGGGAGAGGTTCTACTCGGAAAAGTACCCCAAGCGCATCTATGGCGAGGAGTGCGATCCCAAAGACTCACCCGAAGCGCTTCAAGCCTACCTCGACGCGATCAGACCAGGCCAAGTGGTCACGGAGCGCGTGCCCAGGGACACGGAGCTCGACTTGTACAAAGCCATGCTCTACGAGGGCAAGTACACCGCCGTCTTGACCAAGGGAAGCTCGCCGAGTGAGGAATCGAAGCTCTTCCCGCGCGAGAACCTTGCCCGCATTTCTCCGAGTGACAGGGGAGGCAGGCACCGCTGTGGATCTTCCACGGGAAGGCCGACTCCGTGGTCCCGGCTAGAGGGACTGAGGTGTTTGTTCGAGAGCTAAAAGCACAGTACCCGGACTGGGACGTCCTCGTGCAGTTTGAAGAGGACGCTGAGCACGGGTTCGACGCCGAGGCGAACAAGGATACGCCGTGGGTTGAGGAAGGCTTGCAGTGGGTGGCCAAATACTGGCCCTGACCTAGTAAGCGTGTACCTGAGGACACAGTGCATCGTTGTTGAAGCGCTCTCTGTTACGCTTGACCGTATTCCGAGTCCTGTCCCACCCTCGACACTCCATTGTTGAACTCCCTGCCAGATCACCAGAATGCAAGCCAAGCAACTACCATCATGAACCAACCGCGGATAACCCCAAATGCTCCGTGGAACAAAGTCACAGATTCCTTCGTACCCAGTCTCTTCAATCTCAGCACTTCATCAAACGCCACCCGTACCGATACACCCTCGCCCCAACGACCAAACAAACCCCAACCGCGCTCGAAGTCCCCGCCCACGCCTGCGCGCCAACATATCGGCCCGCCTGCGCCGAAATCAGCGCTCCAGCAAGCGGCGGACCGATGAGCGCCGCAAACCCCATCACCGTGAATGCCATACCGAACCTACTCCCCGTCTTACTGATGTCCTTTGTCAAGCTCGCCACACTCGTAGGCAAGAGGCTTTGCCACGAGGCGATCGCGACGCCGTAGAAACAGGTGAAGACGTAGAGCGAGAGTTGGTCCTTGACGGCCATCCAGCAATAAGCGAGGAGGGTGTTGAAGACGAGGAGAGGGATGAAGGTGTTGAGGACGCCGAGGTAGCGGTCGGAGATGTAGCCGGTAAGGACGCGGAAGGGGATGCCGATACCGTTGAATATTATGAGGAGGACGACGGAATCGGCGTAGCTCATTCCTAGATGTGCGCGTCCGAAGGAAGCAATCTGTCGGGGGAAGACGTGAGCGAGGTGACGAGCAATTGCAAGAGCGATGAGCCCTGATCACGGTCTATCGTCTCGGTTAACGTGGGAGCACTCACATAATAGTAAGTGAAGTAGAGAGGTGCTGCCAGGAAGCACAGTCCACCAACGAAAAGGACGTACTCTGGCTCTTTGAAAGCCGCCCATTCGACGACAGGGCCAGCCTTGCGCGGCGGAAGTCTTGGACGCATAAAAGCAAGCACAACGACGAGACTACCAAGATTCATAAACCCCAACACTCTGATGGTCCACGCAAATCCTACACGAGGCAGCAGCTGTCTGACCACCAGAGGATATATCATTCCCCGGCGGAGTTTCCGGTGGTGGCCAAGGCAACAGCCACGCCTCGGTGCTTGGAGAAGTAGGTGCTCAAGAGGGCCATTGAAGGACAGAAGAAAATGCCGCTGCCGATGCCAGTGCAGACGGCCTGGGTGAGGAAGAGTTGCCAGTACTTGGTAGCCAAGCTTGTCATGAAGATTCCCAATACCTGGATCACGATTCCAATCACGTAGGCTGGGAGGAAGTACCCAGCGTCGAGGGCCCTGCCGCTAAAGGCGCCGAGAAAGAACAATATCCAGACCTGTACGGATCCGATCCAGGATATCGTGGACGGCGACTCGTTCAAGGCGGAGACGTAGTAGGCTTGAAAGGTGCCGTAGCTGTTCACGTAGCCCCACTACTACAGCGTCAGCAGCAGCCCATGCATGTGAGTCTGCGCTTGTGCGACCACTTGCCGTGTTGAACACCACGATCCATGCCATCACGGCTTGTGTCCAGGCCTTGAGTCCTCCATCCGGTGGAGGCCCAGGATCCGGCAATGATCTCGTAGTCATGCGAGAAGCGACTCTGCTCAGCACACTGGACGTAGCCTCCAGCTTGGAAGATGGCGGTTGCGGCGGGGAGCGTGTCCGGCCTCCTCATCCTGGCGTTGACGTTCCTCAATCGGCTCAATCTCTTTTTCTGAACTGGTTTTGGGGTTGTGCCGTTGGCCAGCGTCAGAAGTATCTGGACGACTCATGATGTAGTCTGCCTTTTGTGGGTTGGGATGTTGCATATACATTCCACCCGGCCCGGATCGGTAGACTATGAGAAACGACGAAGGGAAGACCAGAGGGAATGCCTGAATCCTTACCTTCCGGCATCAGTTGTCTGTGTAAGAGAGATAGAGGGGAACCGACACCGCCCTATCTGGGGTATGATTCCCCACGCTAATGGGCCGTGAGCCGGCTGGCGTGCGGCTGTCTGCACATGAGTTCAGGATGCAGTCACCGTTACCGCCTGTAGGGTCGCGTGCACCACAAGATGTATGGTTAGGTGTTTACTGCAGCATTCTCTTTTGCCTGTTTGTTGTCTTGATTCGGCTCGCCCTTTGGCATGAGTCTGGCTGGTTACTCTCGGCGGGGTGGGGTGGCCGCGTGTGGCAACGCCTCAGACAGCGTTGATGCTCAGTGCACGACACAGCCATTGGACGTTGACAACGGCAGTGCAGTCTCTGATCAAAGCGAAGCGAACCGTGTACTGCTTGTAGAAGCCGTTGGGTGTTTGGCTTGTCAAGAGCGAGGCTGTGCTGACCAAGCGTTCGTGTGCAGCCATCTGGACGGGCTTGGTGTCCAGCCCTTGTGCAAGACATGGAGAAGGGGCCTGCCTGAAGCGGGTTGGCGTGGGCGAGCGTCGAGGCCGGCAGAAGGCCAGAAACGTCAGACTACGCGTGCGGAAGAAGGCGGAGCAGCAATACAAAGCTACACGTCTTGTCCGCCTCACTCATATACTACACAGATACTAGACACTTACTCACACTCCTCCAACTCCTCCAACTCATCGATATAAGTCGTATATCTTGTACGCATTCCACGCAGCTTTTTCCACACCAAGACTCTCCCATTGTTGCGTAGCATCATCAACAACAGCAACAGCAACAGCAACAGCACAGGAAGAATCCACCGCATCGTCCTACACATTCCCTCAGTACTCGCACCCATGGCCGCCTCAGAAGCCTCAACACCACCGCGCTCGCGCTCCTCCAGCGGCTCCCTCTCCAGCCGCCGACCCTCCGCCTCCAACCTTTCCCTCGACCTCGACAGCCTGCCTCCACTCCAGCAACCCTCGCCGCCCTCCAACACCCTCATAATCACCAACCTCGACGATCCCGTAATATTCACGCCCGCGAACCTCGCCTCCATCCGCGCCGCCATCCACAACCACGCCTCCCTGCACTCCTTCTCCCCGCTAAAGTCCTTCCGCCGCATCATCTGCACCTTCCACAGCGAAGAGGAGGCCATTACAATTCGCAAGGTGCTCGACGGGGAGAGCGTACTGGGCAACCGCGTGCGCGTCTATTTCGGCGAGCCCACGCGCCTCGACACGGGAGACCAGCACCTCGCCGCGCCGCAGAGCCAGAAGCTGTTCTTCATCAGCCCGCCGCCCTCGCCCCCGCACGGGTGGGAAATGCGCAACGAGGAACCGCCGAACAAGGATGTGCATGCAGACGATCTTGCCGCTGCCTTGAGCAAGCTGCACGCGAGGCCCGCGCCGGACGAGGCCCTGAGGAGTCCGACCGAGGCCGAGATGAAGCACGCGGGAGGCCGTGCGAGGGGAGCTCGTTGAGCGTCGTGTACGATCCCGCCGACCAGGGGCATAGTCCGGATCTGCCCGCCGTCTGGGTCGAGGATACGAGTGACAGTCCGGGTCTCATAAGTCCCATCGAGGCCAAACCCATGCTGCATACCGCCAGGCCACCGGTGGAGCTCATGGAGTAATGGAGAATGAGGTCGATTGGCGCGAGTTGTATAGGCCGCATGCGGGGGGGGGGTTTTGGGTGAGTGAGGGAGGTGAAGAGTTAGTCTGGGATGGCGCTGGTATCACTCGGTCTTGAGTTTGCTGTGGGTTCTTGAGCTGGGCATGGTTTGGCGTGCGTGGATCTGCTTATGGGAGTTTGCTACAAAATCTCGTGGCGGTTGGTTATAGCATGGCCATGATGGCGTTGGGTTGCAGCATGGCCAAGATGGCATTGGGAGGGACGTCTCTACATAGGGGTGCTTTGTTGCTGAGGATGTAGGGTCCTTGGCGAATTTGTATACGATCACGTTACTCTCGATCACGTTGCTTTCTGTCAAGGAGGCAAAATGTGAATGAAGCCACGTCAAAAGTGCCATACAGGTTTTCTTAATCGGTGCAGGACCAGGTGCGGTACCTCAATTCATCTCCCACAAGATCATTGCAGAGTCCAATGCGTGCAAATGTCAAGGTTGCTACCTTTCGAAAAACCAGCGCAGGCCGATGCACTCAATGGAGCCCGTAGATCTTTCCCTTGCGACATTGACGAGCAAAGTGATCTTCTCCACGCGACAGAGACGAGCAGAGTGCATGAGACGTGAGTTGTCATCCGTACGACGAAGGACAAGAGCTGGAGAAAGACAAAGGTTGCACACCCCTTCCAAACCAGACTAGTGGAGGCGGTGAGAGGGTGATAGGGTGAGAGGCAGCGTGATGAGACGCCTCAATCGCATCTTGATGTACGCCAGAGTGCTCTTGATGTACGCCAGGATGCAGCCCTCCCAACTCATCTCCTAAACATCTGCGGCATCTCCTAAAGCATCTGCGGTCACACAGCTCGAAAGGTACGCAGAACATACAGACGTGCAGACATACAGGCATTCTCTGAATCAGGTTCGTCATTCCAAATATCCCTCATATACGACATTCACATGACCAAAAGATACCTAAACGTTCTGCTCGTTGATGAACAACCCCGCCATCCCCATACCCGTTCCAATACACATACTCGTCAGCAACACCTTCTTCTTCTGCCTCCTGCACTCGCTCAATCCCGTCACGATCTGCCTCGCGCCCGTGCAGCCCAGCGGGTGACCCAGTGCAATCGCGCCACCACGGATGTTCATCTTCTCCCAGTCGATCTTGAGCGTGTCACGGCAGTATACGGCCATGGACGCGAACGCCTCGTTCAACTCGATGACGTCGATGTCGTCGAGCGTGAGCTGGTACTTGGACAGAAGCTTGGGGATGGCGATCGAGGGGCCGATACCCATGATGCGCGGCGCGAGACCGGCGACGGTGGCGCCGACGTACTTGGCCAGGATGGGCTGGTTGAGCTCGAGCGCTTTCGAACGCTTCATGAGCAGCACCACGGCGGCGCCGTCGGTCACTTGCGAGCTGTTGCCACCAGTGCTGCGGTCGCCGTAGTCCTTGAACGCAGGCCGGATCTTGCTCAGCGCTTCATAGGTCGTGCCCCAGCGTGGACCTTCGTCCTTGGTCAGCGTGACCTGCTTCGACTCGCCCGTCTTGGGGTCCTTGATGTTGACGGTGATGGGGACGATCTCATCATCGAACCAGCCCGCCTTCTGCGCCGCCTCGGCCCGCCGGAACGACTCCGCCGCGTACGTATCCTGCATCTCGCGCGTGATGTTGAAGTCCGCGCCCACGTTCTCCGACGTCTGGCCCATCGGCTGCATGCAGTCGGCGGCGTCTTGGTTCGCGTTGACGATCTCGTCGACGAAGGGGCGCGTCAGGCGGTCGCCGCCGCTGGTCATGTCTTCGGCGCCGATGGCCAGGCCGATCTCGATGGAGCCGGTCTGGATCTGGTTCGCGATGTCTTGCACGGCCTTCAAGCCGGAGCTGCAGAAGCGGTTGACGGAGGATGCGGCGGTGGTGTTGGGGAAGCCGGCTGCGAGACAGGCGGCGCGCACGTAGTAGGCGGCTTTGGCTTCAGAGACCTGCGTGTGTTGTCAGCGTGGGCTTGCCGTGCTCCACCAGATTGCCCAGCACGTACGTTGCCCAAGCAGATGTCCTCGACAAGCTGAGGGTCAAAGTTCATCTTCCTAACGGCCTGCTCCAACGCCTTGAACACGAGGCCGTCGAGCGGCGTGTCCTTGAAACCGCCCTTCTTCGCCTTGCACAGGGGCGTCCTGAAGGCCAGAGTGATGACCACATCGTCGGGGTTCTTCTGTTGGCTGTGATTGCGGCTGTCAGTCTGCAGTCTGGGGCAAATTGCGGGGAAGACGAGACGAGGCCGCAGGTGGAGACTCACATGGCGTCCATGGGGCTCTTGCCCGGGGTGATGTGGGAGAGGATGGAGCTCAAGCGTTCGGTGGCCATTGCGAGGGATATGGAGGATCAGTGGATGGAGAAACGAGAGGATGGAGAAGGAAGATGTGGTGGGATGGAATGGGATGGGATGGATAGAAAGAGAGATGGTGGACGATGGATTAGTGTGAGACGCTCTCTCCCGAGGGATGGCTGCGGGCTCCGGTTAGCGTTTACACGTAGCCTCGGCACAGGATGGACGAGCCGAAGCTGCAACTCTGCCTCCTACTACTCAGTTGACCGTTCTGCATGCTCTGAAAATTGATTACTTGATACCGTCTCACTGTCTTTCAGACGTTTCAAGGGTTGCGGTCGCGTCTTGAGAGGTAAGAAACGTGTAGGCTGTTCGTCTTTGCCGTTCCCGCGCTCATGCCTCTCATCATCTGCGCCCTCATGTCTCTCATCATCCGGGCCTTCGTGTTGAAGATGAGCCTGTCTCTCCATATACTCAAAGCATCACTCCTCCCTCTCCCTCTCCCTCTCCCTCAGCCTTTCCCTTCCCCTTCCCCTTTTCCATGCTGGGCCCGAAGCGCGCGCCCTGCTGCCGACGAAGCTCCTCGTCCGCAGCGGCGGTCTTGCGCCTCTCTTCCGCATCCTCCGCTGCCATCCTGTCCAGCTCGCCTCGCTCGTCGCCGCCCGCGACGCGAGAGCCGGTGGCAGGGCTCGAGGCAGCGCCAGAGCCGGGGCCGGGGTGCCTGGAACCGATCATGGTCGACTGCACGGGAGCAGACTTCCTGTCACGGCCGAGCTTCTCTCTACCCTCAAGCCCGGTCAGGCGGAGCATCGTGTGCGCGGGAAGCTGACCCGCCTGCCTGCGCTCCACGAATGGCTGTGCGAACATCAACTCGATGCTCAACCATATGTGAGAGCCGCGAGAACACTTCTTCTCGCCTGGCTTCTCAGGGCACACGCCCTCCATCCAGTATGCCTCGCAGGATCCGGGAAGCTTCTTCTTCTTCCGACCCGCGCCAGCACCACCAGCAGCCGCAGCACCGTCTTCGGACGCTTTAGCATTTCCCGACTCGCCGGTGGGCTTCGAGCGGATCGGCAGGTTGCGGTCGACCTCATCAGCCCAGCTTTCACCTGGCACATCAGTCTTGGAGTCTTCTCCACCGTCCTGGTCATCCGAGTCGAGGCCATCCGGCCCCTCGTCCTCTGGCGGCCAGTAGAAGGAGCCGAGTTGTGGCGAGTGGTGTCGCCCATGGAAAATTACAGGACCATCCTGACCTTCCTGAGCTTCATCGCCCACATCGTCCGCAGACGTCGGCATGTGGAGGTATTCCTCCAACTCCCGGTCAATTGGAAGGTGCGCGTTTTCGAGTTGCCAGGCAATCTCGTTGACAACCTCACGCGACTGCACGAGTTCATCGTGCCAGTCACGCAGCGTCTGTCTCAACTGCCGCCACGCTTCACGGTTGTAAGCCATGTTATCCACGATCGATTACAGAGTGAAGTGGGGTGTGAGGTGATGGGATGTTTCTCGAGGAAGAAGAGAAAGAGAGAAAGAGAGGGGAAACGTCGGACGAGTTTGACGTGTTTGACGTGTTGAAGACGCGTCCATCGCGTCGGTGGACCCGCTCACCATTAGTGATAGCGCCAGTCGCGTTTGTACCGGGAAGGAAATGTCCATGATCGTATATAACTACTACCACTACTACTGTTACAGACACCACCAATGGACATCATTCTCCTTGCAGCTCCTTCAGCCCTGCCAGCTCGTTCTCGGTCCACTCCCAAAGTCTATCCGCCAGCGCCTCATCTTTACAGATATCCGCCATACCCGAAACGCTCTTCTGTTTCCCTGCTGCCTTCCCTACCGGCTCATAATACCCTCCATTCTCCAACTCCTCCTTCGGCGTCGTCGCGGCCCACAGAGTGTTATACGCCCCTTCCTCCGCACTCTTGTACAGTGGCGTCCACCTCAAGCTCATAAGCAAATACGTCAACAGCGAGCTTTCCGCTGCGGCGCCGAGATTCGTGTTCACGAGCCCCGGATGCACCGACACGCTCGTAACCTGCGGATACCGCTTGGCCATCGCCCTGGCGAGCAAGATATCCGCGAGCTTGCTCTGTCCATAGCGCTGCCACTTGGTCCCCGCCTCCGCGACATGCTTCCTGTGCTCCGGCGTTTCCACAGCCCTCAGCCTGTCAAACTCGATGCCCCCAGGCGGTGCCATGGTGTGCCCGAACGAGCTGAGCACGACCATGCGCACGTCGCTGGCGGGCAGGGCGGCCGTGCGCAGCATCACCGGCCGTAGAAGACGCAACAGCACGGCGTGGCCGAGATAGTTGGTTCCGAACTGGATCTCGAAGCCCTCAGCCGTCAGGCCGGGCGGCACGGCCATGATGCCCGCATTGGCGATGAAGACGTCGAGACGGGGCGAGTGGAAGTTGTCGCTGATTGCCAGACGGATTAGTTCGCGTGGGGATGAGAGGTCGCATTTGATGAACGTGACTTGGCACTGGTGTTTCGCTCCGACTTCGTCGACCAGCTTTTCGCCCGCCAGGTCGTCACGGCCCGTGAAGTAGATGTGCAGAGGATTGTGCGAGGCGAGTGCGAGCACGGCCGCGCGCCCGATACCGGATGTGCCTGGGAGAAGCGTGGGGTTGGCAATTGTATATATATGTCTGTGCGGAGGGATGGGGTGCATACTAACCTCCGGTGATGAAGATGACCTTTCCGGAGAGGTCCGGGATGTCTCTTGCAGGATCGAAGGTCTCGTGACACGGCATCGTCACTACACTACCTGAAGTATGATGCGGTTGCTGCAGCAATTCAATGGCGATTGTGAAGACGAACAGGTACTCGAAAGAATGAAAGTGAAAGTGAAATTGGTCTGGAAAGCAATCGAGTTCGACATTATCGTTGTTATCATGTATGGCTGCCTATTCTGTCGGCCGTAAACGGCCCTGTAAACATTCTGGTTCGTGGCTGAGATCAGACTGCTACGCCCGTAAAGCCGCTTTTATTGAAGCGAGCATTGCGCTTGGCTGATCACGAGAGCGGCCTTGATCCTGGTCCTTTTGAAGATAGTCACTGGGAGCAGCTCCGCCACTTTTGTGTAACATCACCGTGTTGTGCACCCGAGACACTTCACTTGTCAATCCACTCGTCAATCCACTCGTCAATCCACTCGTCAGTCCGTGTGGGATCAGCTATACAACAATCCATACACCTCCTCCGCAATCGCCAAACTGCTCGTCAGCCCGGGACTCTCGATCCCCAACAGATTCACGAACCCTTCATACCCATCTTCCTTCCTGATGTAGAAATCCTGAAATCCCTTCCCGCCGGTCGCCACGGCCGCCGCCTTCGCCAACTTCGGCCTGATGCCCGCGTAGTCCAGTCCAATCGCGCTCTCGTCGATGCCGGGTAAGTAGGACTTGATGTCTTCGATCGCCGCTCGGAATCGCTCGGTTTTGTGGCTCGGCACGAGATCGGTCGGTGAATCGACCCATTCGACGTCTGGTCCGAAGCGCACGCGGCCGGCCATGTCCAATGTCAGATGCGTGCCCAACCCGCCGTGACCGGGTACGGGTGCTGGGTAGACGAGCACGGAGGGCTTGGGGAGGATTTGGAGTACGAGTAGTAGCTTCCCTTGGCGTAGTAAGGGCTTCTGTGCCGCTCAGGCGGCAGGATCATGTTGTTGATGGCGCAAGCGTAGAGGCCGGCGCTGTTGATTATCGTCTCGGCAGTGATAAAACTACCCTCCTCATCCTCCAGCCCCGCCGCTGCAGTCTCGTCGAGTGTCTGCGACCCCGGGGTCTGTGGGGATGGGGAAGATGGCGATGGTGGGGAAGAAGAAGGTGATGCGGTCCAGATCTTCCAATCCGGACTCCCCGAGCTCGGAGGCTCGATTCGTGTGACAGGGCTCGCGAGCGCGGTGTCCCCGCCCGCGTCCTCGAAGGCGCCGTGCAGGTACTGCATGTAGGCGTGGCTGTCGATGATGCCTGTAGTAGGGCTCTCGAGGATTCCCATCTCTGCGCGCACGGTGGGTTCGCGCTGCTTGGCTTCTTCAGGGGAGACGAACCGCGTCGGAACACCGAGGGCTTGCGCCCACTTGTGTACTTTCTCCAGTTCGGACATTTGGACCTCGTCTTGGGCCACTACCCATTTGCCGCAGTTGCTGTAGGGGATCGAATGCTGCCGGCAGAGGTCGTACATCATGTTTTTGCCTTTGATGCATAGTTTCGTCTTCAGCGAGTCCGGGCCGTAGTAGAGGCCCGCATGGATGACCTGGTATAGACATCAGCAACCGACAACACCCTGGAGTGCTGGAGGTGTATGGATAGGAATGGATAAAGTTGGAGGTCGTGACGCTTACCGACCTCGGAATTACGACTGCTCGTCTCAGTGCCCACTGCGCTATGCTTCTCAATCAACACTGTCGATACGCCATCTCTTTGCTGTAGCCGTCTGGCGATAGCTAAGCCCACCGCACCGCCTCCGATTACTGCATGTGTGAAGTCGGCGTGCTTTGCGGTGGTGGTGGAGAAGAGGCGTGAGTGGCGACGAGAGTGGAGGACTCGACGGGCAAGCATGGCCTGTATCTTCTTCCGGTACACAGTCAACGATCACTTGGTCTGCACTTATGGAAATCGTACATGGATCTACGCGCTGCAAAGATATGTATAGTAGGGGTAGTTGGAGTGTAGGAGAGGTGGTGATACGACAAGAGGAGGTCGGCTTTCTCGCCGAACCATCCCACTCTTGGGATGGTACATCCATCGCCACCACCACTATTCACCAGTCACTTTTTCCAAGGTCATACAAAGCCACCAGTCCCGCTCCATTCCCTCCAGAATGGGCTTGGGCGTGTTCACGTTTCGAGAAGCAGCCATCGTACTCATGGGCTGGACTTGGAGCTTTGCATGGCGGGCTATATTACATGCTGATACCCTCCCCTTCTCCAATAAATCTGTCCATCTAGTTCTCCCCACGACACTCTGTGAACCAGTTACATACATGCAATGGTATCCTTGTGCGTGCTGTGAAGACCAACAGGCTTCTGGCCGTGTCAGTTACGTCTGACGAGAGACACCGAATGTATGCTCGTCCGGTCCCCCGTAAGCCGTTTACTCCTCTTTCTCCTCCTCGATTCGAGCCATTTGTGCTCCTCAGCTCCGCAGCGACAACGATAAAAAGTACGGTTGCTGAAGACCTCCTCATTAGCAGCTTTCTTTCCCTACCAGAAGGTGTGGTACTTGTCGAATCTCTTTCTTACAATCTCCTGCAGCACGCTTCCCTACGAGAACGGCTTGGAATTGTCGTCGCGAGGTTCTAGTTCCGACGTCAGCTCTTCCTCAGAGCGCTGGAAGATGTCAGGTAGGTTGTTGACGTCTTGAGTCGCGAGGGGACAATCATCCTGGCGAACGACGATCACGTTGCCAATACCTAAGCAGGGGTTGACCTTTACTCTGAATTCGTGGCGTCGTGGGACACATCACGCACGCGTCAGTGCTCAATGAGCTGTCCAGCTTCCAGGAGACGTGTCGAAGATAAGGTCATGAGAGGGCAAATCTCCTGAGACAAGATGGGCGACACACTGCAAGTAGCGCTGCGATGGGATGATGCGCTGCTCACGACCGTCACTCTACCTGGTAGGTGAGTTGCTATTGAAATCAATAGAATTACTGCGCAAGTATCACGAGCCTTTCTCATGTCAGACTCATGATGCCTCCGCAACTACCCGCCAAGCGCTGTGGGCAACCATCACTCGTTCTGTACACGCGCGTGTTGCAGGTATGCAAATACGATGCCAATTCGACTGCCTTGGAACAGTAGTCCGTCAGTCATCTGAAGTGTTTGTTGGTATCGTCAAGACCACCGCAGATGCTTGACCACCACGGATGCTTCACTTCCGCTACAAACGGAAGAACGCGTTGTTTCGAGGGGATAGTACCTACGTCGCCACGTCTGTCCGTTCGTGAAAGACGCACCGTCCCAAACAAATTTACTGTACTTCAAGCGCAACCGGACATGAACGGCTATCCCTAGCTCTTAACCTGCCGACAAGCCCTCTTCAGCATACCGCAAAAGCTCTCGAAGATTACGCTGTCCTTTCCTCGTAACCACCTCACTTCAACCTCACCATCCTTGACGGAGATGCTGAAGGCAAGGGCAACTTCCTCCTCCTCCTCCTCCTCCTCCATGATCTTCTCTGCATCCTTCATCGTGGTATCCTTTCCCGCGCCAGGGTGGTCTGCATCAGTCACCGCTACCTGGGAGGGGTCAGAACATTACTAGAGTTGCTGGCGTAGCTCACAGAATCAGGACGTGCTAGAATCAGGATGTGCTAGTTCCTGACAGGCCGTCTACGCGAGAGGACGACCCTCTAGAGAGGCGATCCATCATAGTGGCACTCTGTGGCAGTCCGTCAGAAAAGTGCTGCTCGGTGCCCCTACAACTGCAGTACAGGGGTATGCCGGCAAGCACTCGATGACTTCTGCCGGCCAACACTCGACAACTTCTGCGAAGGCTCGTTGAAAATCCCGGGCGTGTCACAAATCTGTCAGCCATCGCGTACCTTTTTCTGCTTCCTCCTGGCGGATCGTGACCAGACGTTCTCCTTCGCACGGCCGACTCCTGACCATGTATCCGCATGCCATTGCCAGCGGAGGTCAAGTGCTTCGAGCGTGGCGTTTACGATATCGGCTGTTTGCTGTCGGTTCACATCGAAGATCTGGATCGTCTGTGCTGTCGGAAAAGGCAGGATAGCCTGCACCAGTTCTCCGCTCCTTGCAACGTCGTTTCTCGGCCGGTAGTCTCCCCAACTCCACGCAACCGCCCACCTTCTTGTCTTCCTCCCGGCCCTCAGACTGGTGACGGCCCAATTGCCGACGCCAATCTCCTTCAATTTAGCAATCACCTGATGCACGCTTGCCAACTTCCCGAGCATGCTGCTGTACCACTGCACTCGCTGTTGCAGCTTTCGACTCGCCATCACCATGCGGAGAACGAATCCCACATCGCCGCCTTCACAGATCATCTCTACTTCCGCACCCGTGCACACGGCCGAGGGCGGCTTACTTTTGTTCTCATACGAGGCCGCCATGTCGGCGGCCGAGGAATAGAATGGAGGGTTGCACATACAAAAGTCGAGACGTGGAGCGCCCAAAGCGTCAAGTGGAAGCAGTGGACCGTCGGACGTGTTGAGCCGGAGCTGGATCCGCTCGACTAGCTTGTTGGAATCGACGTTTTTGCGCGGAGAACAGGGAGCGCGAGTCGATGTCGGTGCCGTACATGAGCCATGCGGGGCGCGATGCGCAGGCGAGTAAGGCGTAAATCGCAGATGCACCGGTCCCGACATCCAGACCGATGACTTTTCGAGTTGGATCGTATTTGTCGGTGTAGGAGTTGCTCGTCGTGTCTAGCAGATCCTGTATCCAGCGAATGTAGTTGTATCTCACAGGCACCGGAGGGCAAAGCCGATCATAGGGAAGCGAAATGGTCAATCCAAAATCACGTTTCAATACACTTTTGGTCAGCTGTCTGCAGAGCTCGTTAGCCTGCAGTGCCTCCCTCTCGGACGCGCAAATAGTAATCTCAGGAGTCAGTTGAGCTGACTGACAGACCGCCATCGCGAGGCAGCATCAGGACTGCCCTGTACGCATGTGCATACAGACAACGGCATGCCTGGCCTGGGTGCCCCTCCGCTACCACAGAGACAGACAACGCTCAGCGCTTAGACCTCGATCGCGCGACCACAGCTGTAGGCTCGTATGAGATGGATGGCGGACAGTCAGTCAGTCAGTCAGTCAGCTGGACTGACCACCGAGAACACTGCGCGTAGCAGGTACATACTGCAGCGCCTTCGGATCTTGGAAATCGACGTGACCGTTGGCGGCTCTGTAAACTCTGGCAAAGTCGGCATCTTGGATGGCAAGAGCCTCGAAATCAATCCCGTCATCGTAGTTGGGTATCTTGGGTTGTGGGAGAGGTGCGGACATGTCGGAGATGTTTGATAGAGGTTGTGGGACGGGGAAGAGGGATTTGGCAACGATCGACGCTCGTTGATGAAGTGCAGGGAAATGGGCTGTGTCACAACTACAACCTCTCGAGTGAGGCATCGAACATGCCGAGAACGTATGGATGCAAAAGTCATGATCTGGTCGTCACTGCAAACTCATCGCTCAGTGTCTTCGAAATACTTGGTATCCTAGCTATACGTCCGATACGCCGTGCAAAGTCCATGCCCCGATCGTATACCCATGACGCTTTCCAAAGCCTCTCTTCACATACCGCGTGGGCATGCGTTACCATCGAGAGGCACTCCGGACGATCACTGGTCAAAGTCCAAGACCGCAATCCGACAGTCGGTCTACATCCACCCAAATGATCCATCGAACTGCCAGACAATATCAGGATCCTGGTCGCGACTCCTCCAACACCGTCGGTTTCCTCGCACTTCCTCAATACTCGGCACCGTGTTTGGAGCGTATGACTGCAGGAGAAGGTCCATGTCTCGCTCGGTCATCTCGCAGATTTCCTCCAAACTCCAGTTGTTGCAGACCTTGGACATCCTTCACTGTGTGAGTTTTCATGCAGATGAAAGCTGTCGTAGCCGACTTACCACTGCATCCTCTTTGGCCCCTCAGCATTCCCTGGCGCGACCGCTCTGAGTTTCTTCCTCAACGCGCCAACCTTCTTGATGGCGTCTCCCATGTTGGGCGGTAAGCTGCCGGCAATCCGCCTCCTCACCAGATTTGCCATCCTCGGACCGTTTCCATTCGTGCTGACCATGATCTGAAGTGGACCGTCGCGGTGCACGCTTCCGAAGTAGAAATCACACTCAGGTGGTACGTCTGCAATGTTCGCTGCTATCCTCTTTTGCTTGCACAACTTCCATATCTGTGTTGAAGCCTCCGGGTCATCGACAGCAGTAAGAACCATGGAAATGTTGGGGTCATCAAGATCGGAGGGCTCGAATTTACGGTCGGTGTAGTCCACTTGCTTCTGCTCTATCCGGTATGCTACCTCGTCGTTCAGACCATCACGGGGACTGATGACGAGAACTTTGGCGTCGGCATTGAGGAGGTTGAGGATACGGCCTGCGGCTACCTGGACTTCTTGGTCAATGTCAATATCGGACTTGTCGCGTGATGGATGTAGGAACGAACCTCGCCGCCGCCGACGACAAGCACCTTCTTGTTGCGTACTTGCCAGGCGAGGATTAGGGAGCCTCCGCCTTCAATCTCGGGGAATTTCTGGCCCATATCGACTGTTGATTGTCGTAAATTGAAGTCGAAGGCGAATACGGATTTGTTTCATGTGAAGATTGAGATAAGCGTCATTGCCGTATCGGACTCTGGGCTTGGCGCGCGAGTCGTGCGGTCGGACCCTTGTCCAGCCCACGGGGCCAGCCGTCCACCCCGCTGCTTGTCTCACACCTCTGGCCTACTCGACAACTGCGCGTCTGCGCTGGAATGTACCGCAGCTAGTATTATGGCCTCTGGAAGGTCGCTGGGAGGTGGAAGAGTCCTGGGAAGTGGCCGGTCCTTATCCCCAGCAGTAGCCGCACAGCAGCAACGACCTACGAGTTTTCTATCGCCCTCCGAGAGTTCCGTATCACTGAGCTCTCAAACACCCAGTACATCTGCCTCTACCGAGACTGAGGATATCTCCTCCAGGGTCGCGCTTGACGAACATGGCCCTTCTGCTGCCGCCTCGGCGAGCTCGAGGCTCGTGTGTCCGATTTGCAACGAGGAGATGGTACGCGTCATGAGCGGTATCGAGGCCTCCTTGAAGCCAGGCGCTGATCCAGATCATAGGTGACTCTGCTTCAACTGAACAGGTAGGTATGGCCAGTCCTGTTGCCTCCAAACTTCGCCCGACTGATTCCCACACGCCCAAAGACATCTGGATGACAACCACCAGAATCTGCAAGAGGTGGAGCAAGACGAGGTCAAGAACTGGTTTGAGCAACAGATGAAGAAGGCCAAAAAGTTTCAACCACTCGCCGTGCTCAACCAAAAGCTACGAGGCCTCGACGTGTTCGAATCAAATGGTGCTGTCACTCCACCTCCGACATCGACATCCTTTCCTCAGGCCGCCCCTGGTCGGGATGGTTCCCCAGCACCCCAGGTTGCGCCGGAACGCAGGGTTGACCCGGATGAGGTGGTCACGAGAGCGCATTGGCAAAGATCCACCGGGTACGACACTTGCTCCGACCCACTGTGTGGCAAGAGGTTGAACGGCGCGAATGGGAACATCAACTGCCGGCACTGCGGCAAGCTATTCTGTGAGGAGCATACAATGTACCAGATGAAGCTCTCCAGATCAGCACAGCATGAACCGGTTAGGGATTTTGGTGTCGGGTGTGCGAGACATGCTACAAGAGTAGAGAAGGATACAACGACCATACCGGCTTTGAACGCAACCACACCAAGGACTTCTTCGCCACACGGAGAAAGATAGTGGACAAACAACATCTCGAAGTGAGCAGGCTGGAGAAGCGGTTGTCGCGGTTGACCCAATTGCTGGCAAATCCACCGCCAGATCCGGATCAAAGCACGACCGGGTTTCTGTGGTCTTTATCCGGCACTAAGAACCACATACGGTCACTGGAGCAATCTATCGTTACCTGGGAAGAAGATGCGAAAGTCCAGCAGTGCCCTTTTGCCAGCAAACATTCACGCAGTACTCGTTTCGCAGACACCACTGCCGGATCTGTGGACGGGTTGTCTGCGGAGATCCCGAGACGGGCTGCTCCACGAATGTGCCACTGAACGTGGATACCGGTGAGCCCGTATTTCCTTGGTTTGGTGGATATCACTAATGTATCCCAGTCACTGACCTAGCTCTAGAGAAAACCGTCAAACCCGTCGGTGTCGACGTCCGCATGTGCAAAGAATGCCAACACACCATCTTCAGCAAATCCGACTTCGCTCGTGACCTTGCGACGCCGGCACCTTCTCAACGCGCCTACGAGAACCTTGTCCAGTTCGAGCGCGGTATCCGTCTGCTACTTCCCAAATTCCAACGTCTCCTTGTTGCGCTTCAGGATCCGGACAAACCTCCAACGCCTACCCAGCTCACAGACGCCACAAAGGTTCGCAAGCGATTAATGGACGCCTTCACGCAATACGATGTCGCTGCAAGACGGATACGGGATCTGCCCACTGAGAGTCCCACGCAAGAAAGATTACAGAAAGCTGTCTACGCCCAAGCGACAAATTTCCTCCACCTCCACATGCTTCCCCTGAAATCTCTACCCAAGATCATGCGACACGCCACTCCGGCCGGTGCCGCGGCCCGCCCCTCGCCGAATGGACGGCCTCCTGGCCCCCTCGCTGCGATCAAGTACGACGAAGCCACGGGCGCTGGGTCCGGTCGCCCGAGCCTCGAAAGCACTCGCGCGAGCAGTACGAGTAGCATTGCGATTACGGCGCTGGAAGCCGAGGAGAAGGAGCTGCGCGAGCGACTCATCGTGCTCGAGGAGCAGAAGTTCATGGTCACCGAGATGGTCGCGGATGCGAACAGGAGGAGGAAGTTCGATGAGGTCGGCGCTTTGGCTGGCAACGTGGAGGATTTGAGCAGGGAGATTGATGCCATCCAAGCGCAGTTGAATGGCATGGATTTTAGAGGGGCGTATACGGGCGAGGGTGTTGTGAGTTGAAGATGGGATGTGGAAAGAGTCAACAAGATCGTTTTGCAGCATGGCGCTTGGGAGTCACTGAAGGACCGCAGACTGAGCGGGTTTCTGGTCATGGGCGTATTCTTCCCTTCGGAGGACCAAATGAAGAATTCCGACGACTGCGATAGCGGATTTTTCCTCATACAAGCATCAGTCGTTATTGTTGCTCACAGGGAAAGCAGCCTCAAGACTGGCCGTCCCCACTAACGCCACTGCAACAACACCCTGAACTTAGTCGAGCCGAGTACGCCGACATCTGCCGCGTATGCAATGACCCGTCTGGACTTGTGTCGGGATGCGCCAGCCACGCGGCACATCGGCCAGGATGCGAGTTACCACGTCAGCCGTCCGGAAACGCAGTCCTCTCAAATCCCACAGTTTACCTTGTCAAAGGTCAGAGAAAACAGCAAACACGTCAAACAATTCATCTTCATCTTCGAGTATCCGCTCGTTAGGAGCATCCAAACAGCGTAACGCACGCCATAGCCCATACATAGTTTTGGAAGCTTCGTTTCTCTACCACGAATCTGCACAGCCGGGGCTGCAATTCCGGCAAGCGATACGAAGCTTTCCTGGCGACGGTGCGGCCGCTGGCCCTTGGTAGGGAAGCCTAACCGGGTGTGCTGCGTGCAGAATAGTCGAGGTAGGTCGCAGCCTTTTGGGAAAGATCACGCTGTTCGCCAATCGCGCAGCGATGCTTCGTTCTTGCCGGGAGGGCGTCGAAGGCATTCTCTGGTAGGTTTCCGCTGCTTGACAATCCCGCCGAATCAATGTCGGTATGAGGTGACAAACGACAGACGAACGAGCATGGCCCGCAGATCAACACACTCGGCAGTTCTAAAGAGATTTGCGCGCAGTTGATCGTTAGGGGTGTTCTCTCCTTCTTCTAGGGAGACAATACCCCATAACTTCATTCGTAAGCCAGGACGATGTGCAAGTGCAGGCCAGGTTCGCATAGGGAGCTTCCGTCATTCGAGCTCTTCCACGCGTCCTCGTTTTGCAATTCCAATAGCATACCGGCGTGTTTGATGCACGACAGAAGACACCTGTTTTCACTACACATGCGACTGGCACGAAGTAAAGATCCTCGGCAAAGGTCGTTCATCAATCGTCTTAGCCCCCTTCCACCGTAACTCTCGGGTTGCGATTCTCAGCCTACGACAGGGTGTTGTTCCACAAAGACTCTACCGTGACTCCCTCGATCCACGCTCCACCCGTCGTATCACTCTTCACGGTGTATCCCACATCTCTAGTCTCATTCGGCAGCAGCCAGAACCCATTACTGTCGAAACTGAGAACTGCGCCCTCAGGGTAGTCCAGCCAGACCCAGGCCGCCACTCCGCTGGTAGCGGTGACGCTAAAGTTCATGGTCGTGTTCGAGTAGCTCAGTTCCAGGCCGGGATCCACGAGTGCTGCGGAGGAGAGCGGGCTTGCGTGCCACCAGTTCTCGTGGCGAAGGGTGACGGTGGTGTTCGAGTTTGGCAACTGGCCTTGGACTTCGGTCTCAAGATGGAGGATCACGTTAGCGTAGTTGAAGCCTGTAGAGTTCAGGATGTCGAACGTGTTAGTCTGCAACACTCTTGTAGTGTTGAGTGCACCGACATTGAGCTCGGTGGAGGCTGGCGTGCTGATGTTGAGCTGGTTTCCTGACCAATCGTACCAAGTAAAGTTGGCTGTTCCGCTCGCTGCCTGCCAGAGATCGGAGGTAACGTAGACTTCTAGATCGCCGGTCGTGCGGTTATAGAAGGGGAGACGATTACGGGCTGGTAAATGTCCTTCGCGATATAGTGCAGAACCTTCCAACGACCATCGTATTCGATGCCGGCCCAAGTGGGGGCTTGCCAGATATCTTCCAATTGCCAGTACAGAGATCCGAGTTGTCTGTTGGGGAAGCCAGAGCCCCTTCGGTAGAACTGGATTTGAGAACTGCAGAAAATCAGATTACGATAGATGTAAAGCCCTGCCGCAGTGCCAGCCCTACCTGTATAGATCCGCTTGGTAGATCTGTGTCGTGTGACACCAAGCGGAGAAGTTGGCTATTGAGTCCGTCTTGTTGGGTACAGGGTACCACTCTTCAGCCGCGCGAGTCATCTCGCCCATTCCCAGCGAAGTGTTGTGGTAGTTCGAGGTGTTGAGTCCGCCGGGCGGGTAGTGATGGTTCCTGAGCATGATCGTGGATGAGTTGAAGTACAAGTCGGATGGCGGGACCGCTTGCCGCCAGGTCTGCAGCGAAGGCATACTGTGGTATCCAAACTCGTTTGAAAAGCGGCCAACAGGGTAAGCGGAGTCGTTGAAAGCAATGTCCGGGTCGTAATTATAGAAGTCTGTGGAAGGCGCCTTAGCTCGGATGTCCGGATTGTGATTCTTAAACCGAACTTACCTGTTTCACCATAGACACTGCCAGGAGTGAGATTGTAGTACCTCTCGACGATGGGAATAGGTAGGGAGAAGTTGAGCTCGATGTACCCATTCGAGGTGCTGCTTGGCGTGTAGCTGATGCTCTTTGAGTTGCCGAAAACAACGGGAAGCAAGGTATCGAGGAACAAGGTCTCGTACTCGGCTTGATAACGGTCAAACTCTTCCGGGGCTGTTCGATTGACCGTCAGCAGTTCTAGGTTCTCGATCTCATTACCGCCGGCCCACAGAGCTAGGGATGGGTGGTGGTTTACTCGACGGACATTGTACTCGGCTTCTTCGCGGACGTTCTCGAGGAAAGCTGGATCCACAGGATACAGCGCGTCTCCGAACTCGAACTCGCTCCACAGGAGAATGCCGAGCTCATCCGCCAAGTCGTAGATGAAATCCGGTTGGTAGGCACCGGATGCCCACACCTTGTTCACTTAGCATAGCAAAGGTTCCTCCTCGTGTCCGCGTTTGACTTACTCGAAGCATGTTCTGGTTTCCCTGCACAACGGAGTCGAACAATTGGCGCACTCTCTCTTCCGTAACTCGGGGCCAGAAGGCATCTGGAGGGATCAGGTTCGAGCCTTTGGCGTAGAACTCATGCCCATTGATCTCGAAATGCCAGTTGTTGCCAGGTGCTATGCCTTGACTGAGCTGCTTCTGGGTTATGACACCCTCGTTAAGGAAGATGGTACGGAATCCGACGCGCTTGTTGACAGAAGCCAGGACCTGGCCAGGGAGGCGGCGGCGGCGGCGCCAGTGCCGTTGTATGGAGCTTGGATTTGACCGTCAGAGATTTGAGTGACCGGATTGTCCGAGTAACCTGAACTTCCCGAATCCACAAGCTCGATCGTGATATTGTATAGATTCTGCGGGCCGAGTCCGTTTGGCCACCAAAGCTCAACGGCGGCGCTGTCGACTACGGTCGATCCTGTCACTGTTGCATTGGTGACGTTGACATTCGACAGTGGTCCACTGGATATGGTACGGTTTTGTGCGTCCGTGAGTATATAGTTCAGCGACGCGCCTTGCGAGAGGTCGCCGAAGAAGTCCAAGCTCGCATTGACAACCCATGGCTGGGATTGATCGGGCGGCAGGTTGTTGAGCTGGCCAAGACGGTAGATATCTACAAGTGAGTTCCTGACATAGACCTGGGAAGCGCCTAGTTGAATGACATAAGCTGGCTGCCAAGGACCTGCAGGAGCGAAAGCCGGACCTAGCGGATGTCAGCGGAAGCGTTCAAACTGTACACTCATGGCTATACCCCAATCCCAGCCGAAATCGCTTTGCTCCTTTCGCATGAATTGTCTGTTGGGGAACTCATAGACAATCTCAACGCCGTACGGCCAGGTTTCCTGACCGGGCTCGTTTGCGATGTCGTTCACGATGTTGGGCGCGCTGCCAAAATTGATGCTCAGAACGGGGTCTCCGCTGCAGTTGGTCAGGATGTTTGATACGTCAAAGAAGTATTGTCGAAACTGGTTGTTCGTGGAAGCAACATGCTGGTCACAGAATGAGATGCTCGTAAACGTGTCGAGTCCGTTGAACAACAGCCATGTCAAGGTCGCATTAGGATCAAGGTTGGCGATAGGCGAGCTGGTATATGTCCAGTTGGCCCAGGCAATCCATCTCAGGTTGAAGTCATTGAGCCCGTAGTAAGGATCTCCGACAACTTGTGCGGCGTATAGATCCAGATGGGCTTGTGATGGCAGATGGCCTGGTACTGATACGTTCAGAGCATCGTTGCTCACGGTCCAGTCTGGTCCAGAGAGATCAATCACCTTCTGCGCCAATACCACAGACGCTATGCCCGAGACGGCGAGTGCCAGACTGCTGGAACCCGGCAACATGATGGACAGCCTTCACAACAGAAACATCAACAAAGAGAGATACGAGATGCGACTGTCCCTACCTTATACAGGCCTATTTCTCTTCCCAGCGAACGGCCATACGGCACGCACGCTTCTTCAATGATGCAATTCTTGATTGAACAAGCATCGTTTGCACGAGGTTACATCGGTGCCATAGGGGGTACACTGCGGCCTGGTGGGGAGGAACGATAGAAGCGGAGTTTTCGTGGGCCGAAGGATGTGCGGAGAAACAGAGAGCGTGTCTGAACAGGCAAGATCATCGCGGGTGGTGTCCCACGAGGAAGTTCCGCAAAGTCTTTTCGATGCTTGCCGGTGCTTGTCAAGGGTCCACAGTTGACAACCGGGTTGGTATCGAATCGCCATGGATCCCTTGGGCGCTTGCAGATCCGGATCCCCTCGGGAGATTCCTCAAACATCAGTCTTTGTATCCTTCCGTCAGGCGATGGACAAACGCCCATTGTATGTACCGGGTGCATCCCTCCTCTTGCTCAGGCGTATCTGTGCGTGTTGCATGTACGTGCTTCACGAGAGCTTGGCCCGATTCGAGAGATCCGGCCAGCTCTGAGGGCGTAGTCTCGACTTGTTGCTGCCCCTTGAATGAAAACAACATGGGCCGCAACTTCCACGGTGCAACAAGAACACACAGACACCTTCCGGGCTGAGGATGCGGCAGAGCAGTCACTTCCTTAAGATGTTATAGACAATCGTTGGCTTCCAATCGAGGAAATAGAGTGGTACACCCGTGCTCTCGCTTCGGCCCACCTCCACGTCTCAGGTCAGAGCGCGCGTTTCATCGGTAGCCGTTCGCCCAGCTACTTACCGTTCGACTGGTAGCAGCAGCAAACAAGCGGACGAGCCAGCATTGTTCCCTCGTCTCTGTCACCCTCACTCTAGTCGCTCCCTCGCGCATTGCACCCTTCAAGCTCAACATACACGCAGTACTCGGATGCGCAGCAGCCTCGGGCCCAACCCCGATCTTGTAGACAGATGACTATATAAACGTCTACAAAAGAGTGTGGGTAGGAAGGCTGGAACGCAACAACCAGGCTTGCTGCTTGACAATGGTCTGGCAGCCTATCGAAGAAGTTGCTCACGCTGTCTGCGTGCACCCTTTCGATGCGACCGAACCACACGACCTTGCGCTAGACATCGGCGACGACGTCTATGTAACCGAGCTTGGAGGTGCAAATCAAGAATGGTGTCGCGGGTGGCTGCTCGCGCAACCATCCCTCCTTGCTGCCCTGGCAGACGACAAGGAGCAGTCGCTGAAGCTTCGGGCCTATTCAGGCATCTTTCCGAGGAACTGCGTACGTGTACGGGAGGTGTTGGGCAAGGAGCTTGAAATTGTCGCGCAAGAGCAGGACTTGAACCCGGACGGGACACTGGATACTGTAGCTGGAGCCTCCCAGACTGACAATGCGACGTTGTCCAGGGCCACGACTGCCAGACTCTCCACCGCTCCTGGCTCTCTTGCGAGAAGACAGCCTCGCATTTTGAGCCGGCGGTCGAAAGACGTTCAGATCCGTCCGAAAGACGTCGCCCCAAGGAATCCTGCAGATCCCAAAGAACAGGCACCACTCCCGGCACTGAGGATAGGAGACGCGACAGCCCTCTCAAACGAAGAGCCTCTGGTCGAGGAGATATCATCATGCCTTCGAGAATGGCACTCAACCAAGATGCATGAGCTTATGCTCAACGGAGAGTATGAGTTGCTAGATAGGGTATCTGCTCTGGTACAGCGTCTGGACAATGCAAGAAAACAGATGATACACAATCTCCTGACCGAAAAGGAACTTGCGGATCTACGTGAGCGGGTCATTTGGGATCTCGTTGATGGAAACAAGATGCTTGATGGCGAAGTCATTGTACGGAGTCCTGCCGAAAAGGGACGCCTCCTCACCGCGCATGATAGCATTCCAGAAATACTGCAGCTGCAGGCCATGATGGGTCTCCGTAACAAGCCACTGGCACCGCCTCTAAAGCAACCGCACCTCTTCCATGTCCTGGTAGACCTCAAGCACTTCCCCTGGGATTCTCATGAGTATGCAACATTGCACGTATACCTGTGCCACCAGCGGGGGCGGAAAAGCCGCGACCAGTGTCTGAGGTATATGCCATCGATCTGCCTCTTCAAGGTCCATCCTGTGGCACCGATACGCCTGAACGGGCCCCAAGGACGCTCTTTGTCGACCTTAGCAAGACAGATGTTGGGGGTAGATCGGACACTGGCTCCAGACTCTTCTTGGTGTGCAAGCTCCAACGGGACGAGATTTTTAGGAGCAATGTGCGGAAAGGTTCTGCATCAGAGGCTTCTTCGCCTCTTGAGCGCGCAAACGGTCCTCTCTCTCCATCGGGAAGCACAAAGGGCAGGCGGAGCTTCATGTTTGGCAGCCAAAGGGGTCGCCGGCCATCTGAATCAGACATCAGGCCTAGTACTGGTGATGCCACACGTCCAAGGCTGCAGAAACAGCGTACGGACGTGCAGTCGTCGCCTAATCTGTCCGAAGAGCAGTCGCGTCCTTTGACAGCAGACAAGCAGGTACGACGTGTCGTCGGCTGGAGTGCGGTGGATGTTGGTCCATTGATCTGGCGGTCGGGTCGCGAAAGCCGCTCATTATCCCTTTGGACTTCCTCGCGGCCCTCAGGCGAGTTAGAGGAGGACGAGGACGAGGACGAGGACGACGTGCATGGGCCGAACCGCGAGAGCGAGGGCTGGCATGAAGTTCTGAAGTCTCTCTGTCGCAGCCCCGTTGATCGATTTACCAGAACATCAGGGGTCGGCAACTTTGTCATTGACATACAAGCGTTTGCTCATAGCGACGCTGATTCCCTCATCAAAGAGATGCCAGCATTGCTCCGCGACATCCATTGTACACGCGCCCTAGCTTTGTTGGGCGGCTCCGTCTTACCGCGTAGTGACGTGTACCTTACCATCAAAGATCCCTTCATACCGACCAACGCGCGCTTCTTCCACCCCCGAGAAGGCAGCGTGCCCATCAAGAACGACACCGACTACAGAAACCTCCAACTCACCCTCGAAGTCCGCACACACTCAGGCGGCCGACTCGAGCACGCCATATACCCTACGTCCAACCGCCCTCCGCATACCGCATACCGCATACCAGCCGTCGACCGCGGTGAAGCGTGGAATCAGACCATCCGCTTCGCCATCGGCCCCGACGACCTCCCGACGGCTCACATTGTTATGAGCATAGCTGACGGACCACTGTTCCCCTTTGCACTAGCCTGGTTCCCTCTCAGCGCCGAGCAGAGACAAGACTACTCCACTGACGGCCCAGTCTCACTTGCACTTTGGGACTACAGCGAATTTACTGCAAGCACTGTCGGCGGAAGAGGTGCATACCAAGCACTCCCTCCAAGATCTCACAACTTCGAAGTCAGACACCCAAAGCCATGGCTGCACTCAACGTCGATTTGCTCGTCAGCAGCACATACAGCACGGGCAACAAGCAGCTACAGAACTTCATCGAATGGGGCAAAAACGAGGACAGAAAACACGATCAACAACTCCTACAGATCTTGGATGAGTTCAAGGAGATCCCCGACGTGGAGATTGTCCGTTTTTCAAGGACACCCTCGACACTTCCAGTCTCCTCTTCCAAACAGTCAGCACCGCTTCCAACGACACCACTTCCACCTACAGCGACGATGTCGCAAAAGAAGCTCTCAAATGCCTCGTCCACGCTCTGAGTCTCACCCAGGATCGGCGGTTCTCCGATCTCCAAGATTTCATCGGAACGTATTTGGAATCATGCAATCGCACCTATGCCTCAAGCCTTGCCATGCTCAGAGCCTTCCGTCTGATGTTCGATAACAAGTTCGACGACCAAGAATCCAGAGATCTTCGACGCGCCCTCAAAGTCTCACCAGAGCTGATTCGGATCATAATGCGCACACCAACCACTGCCGATCCCGATTGTGATTCGATCAACGACGAGCTCCAAAGGGAGTTCACCCGACTCTTCGTCGTCGTTGTCGCGATGCTCAAGACTCCGCTGGACGTCTTGCTCGGAACGCAGATCATGGTGCTACAACACTTTCCGGCATGGTTGGATCACCTCAGCACCATCTACTCGCCAGGTGAGATCACCACAATGGTCGAAGAGTTGATTGGGGCGTGCAAGAATACGAAATCCAAGCTACAGGCTCACTCGTTGGTGATGATACGAGAATTCATGGCTTGCAAGATCTTGGGCGCGCCAGATATCCGTCTGCGGCTTGTCCGTTATACCACTGAAAAATACCTACTGGATCATTGGCTGGAGCCCGGCAAGGTGATCACTCCGGAAGCCTACGACAAGTTGCGTCTCTGTTGTTCCGTCATCAGAGCTCAACTCCCAGAATCCATCAAAGTGGCGAGCACTTGTGTCGTTGGGCTTTTCGCGTCTTACTGTGCGATACTGGACGATGAAGAGAAGCTGCAGAACAGCGGATCCGCGAACAGAGGCAATCACAAACCTACCATCACTGAGCTCTTCCCGACAACATATCCTTTCCATACGATCGATGTCGACCACGCCCACGTGCCTAAAGAGGCCAAACTGGAGATACTTGCTTTGCTGGACACATTCTTCCAAGCCCCGAACCTGCCTTTGAAACAGGAGTCATGGCAGTTCAATATAGGACCCCCGAGATCGAAGCCGGCAGCGCGACAGAAGCGGAGGAAGGTGTCCTGAGCCTTGCCAGAAACGTCCTGCGAACGCTCGAGTCGAAGCGCGGAGGCGCTGCATACCCCCAGCAATGGCTCAGCTTCTCCGTCACTGAACGAAAGCACGAGGTTGCCATGATGGACTGGCTGCTTGGTGGCTTTGTCAAGCACCTCTTGCCCGACGCAGATAATGTGCTGGACTTTGACAACGAACTGTGGGAGAAGTGGTTCGTAACCTTGATGAGCATCGCGTCAGACAGGGCAGTGTCCATGGAGAACTTTCCCGATCAGAGGAGGAGGGCAGTCTGGGCTATCGGTGGCGACATTCGCGAGACAGCGGCGAAGCTTTTGAGGACGGGCTGGGATTCGATTGGCTGGCAGAACGACCAAGAGGCCCGTGAAATCTACGGTATCGGCACAATGGGTGGGTATCAACTGCACTACACCACGAAGTTCATGCCTTGGATCGTTAGGCTTTGCATATGCCTGCACCATGAGCTCCGTTCCACAGGCAGCCACATCCTATGGGCGATGATATCGAGCGAGTGGGACCTGAACCAGAGCTTAGAGGTCGTTCAAAATGCCATGGCGTCAGCGTTTGACAGCATATGCCGCGAGGGCGGGAACATGCGCGATAACCTTGCGAACAGCGATTTCCTCGGGGCCCTATGCCCCCACACGTTCGCGCCGGCGGACCTCGATGAGGGGTCCGCCTTCCGGCCGGCCATCGGAAGTATGGTACAGTACCTCCGGACACTCAGGGATCGACTGCTCGCTGTCGACGCTGCGCCTCTGAATGATCAGGCGTCCCGCCTCTTCTATGCCATTCGGGCGGCCGAGTATCTGCGGACCGCGAACAACCAGGGACCCTACATCCTGCATCTGCACGACATTGCCAAGGTGCACTACGAGGCCCGGAACTTTGCCTCTGCAGGTGTATCGCTGCAGATGCACGCCCAGCTGTACGAATGGGACATGTCCGAGAAGCTGGAGGCTTTGCCGGCCCTCAAGCTTCCGGCCGAGACCGCGTTCGCCCGCAAAGAGCGGCTCTACGGAACCATGATCCGGCACTTTGAGCTCGGGCATTCCTATCGGAAAGCGATTGTGGCATTGGAGGAGCTGGCGCAGCAGTACGAGAACGTGGTTTACGATTCAGGGAAGGCGGCCAGGGCGCTTTCGCGCAAAGCAAAACTGTTGGATCTCCTTAGTACGGGCGCGGAATACCAGTCTCCCCGCTACTTCGAGGTTTCCTTCTCGCATGTAGGCTTTCCTGCCACTGTAGCCGGTCAGACGTTCATCTTCGAGGGCGCAGTGGACGATGATGGGAAGAGCTTCAAGCAGAAGATGCGGCGACAGTACCTGGGGGCCCGCATCCGGATGGCGCACGAGGTCGTCTCGGAGCCTGGTGTGGAGGCTGTAGAACCGACCATCACGATTCGAACGGTCACGGTGCACAAGGACTACCTGCACCCCGTCCTTGGCCGCACCGCCGTCTCACCCTTCTACAGGGAGTTCATACTCTCATCCCAACCGCGCGAATTCGCGTACACGCGCAGGGCGAACGACCGGCACGTAGCCATCACGGAGCAGGTGGTGGAGAAGGACATCTTCACCACCGCGGAGGCTTTCCCGACCCTCATGGGGCGGTCGCCGGTCATCAGCACCGCCGCCATCACCCTCTCGCCGGTGCAGGCGGCCATCGATCGCACCCATCGCAAGACAAAGCAGCTAGTCAATAGCATCGATGGCGCGCGCTCGGGCTCGGAGAAGGACCTTTCCGAGGTCCTCTCCCTGGTCGTATCATCGGTGAGCGCCGACGAGGCCGGCAGCGTGCTGCGCTACCGCAGCCTTGTGGACGACGAGGCCACGACAGCCACCGATAGAGGCAGCAACGCAGACGGTGACTGGGACCTCACACCCGTCGTTGGCACGGAAGCGCCCAGCGAGCGCGACATGCTGTCCCACGCCCTGCGCGCCGCGCTCCAAGACCACGCGCGCATGCTCGAGCGCGCACTCGTGCTGCCCCTGAGGGGAAAGCTGCAGCTTCGCACGCTCTTCGAGGAGGGCTATGCAGCGCAGCTGGTGGCGATGTACCCGAATGGGGACTGGGCGAGCGTGTCCCCGGCATGGCGGGACGTCGACGAGGAGGACGGGCGCGAGGGGAGGCGGAGCCGCCGTTGGGAGGGGTGGATGGGGCGGATGAGAGGGGGCGGAGGGCGAGCAGAGGGGAAGGAGGGGAGGAGGCTTTCTTTCCCCTCGCTGAGGAGGATGTCGAGGAGTTTCTTGAGACAGTAATTTTGATACCCTGTTTGTGTTGTAACAAGGCGGACGCCTGTTGTGTTTGCTCTGTATGTATGGTGTGGCAAACCAAGGTTTTCGGATCTCTACTGATCGCGCTTTGGACGGACGTTGACTGCGAAAGATGCAATCCTCCGACAGAATGGGTGGTTCTGGTAGAGCCACCGTACAGAATCCACTCCAGCGACGCTCTGGCTATTTCCGGGTTGAAGCTCGATTCTGGTACTTGTATGCTGTTGATTCCGCATTCCTGCCATTAGATGCGGGAGCATGTGAATGGGAAAACTGTGCGACGAAGAACGGGTCACAGGTGTAGAAGTCTGAGATACGACTGTTACGGAAAGCGCACTGCAGTCCCGGGTCGCAACTTCCTTGCGCCCACCAAACAACGCCATTAGATACCCAGCCCGTGATGCGAACGTTGTGTCTTAACCTGCTGTCCCACGATCGGTCCTTGTGGTTCACTGCACCCTTGTCTTGTTCTGTCCACTGTCACATAGTCCCTTCCGATATACTGTCTCGGCGTCGGCGTTTCGGACATGGCCCCAGGTACGTATGGCATCCTCGATGACTCTGCTCTGCCGTATTGAGGTCTCGTGTGCGAGGATGGTGGCCGTGTCCTTTCGACTGATACAGAAGTGTCCCGGGACGTCGGTGCTTTGCTCGGAAGGGGGCCGTTCCGAAGCTGGCTCTCTGCTCCCGCACCGGCTTGCTGGTAGACGTCTCGTGGAGATTGGTCAGAGGAGGCGTCGCTGAGGGGTTTGCGGTGCATGTTGTGGTTGTTGGAGGGATCCGAGGTTCGAGCAACGCGTGCCAGACGCTCTTCAGTCTCGCGCAGACGCGCCTCTAACGCTGCGAGCTCTTCGTTTTGGGAGGAGACATTGCGCTGCCTGGAGGCTGATGAGCCATTGACGGATCCAGTGTTAAGGGGAGGACACGCACTTCTCCTCCACCGCTTCAGAGAGTCCATCCAGTCCACCAACCAACCCGAAGAGGGAGTCCAGGTCTGCGGAGAAGTTACGAGCTAGGGTGCTGGAGAGGGTACATGTAAGTGCCAATACGTCAGAGTCGGAGGGAAGGCGTACGACTCTGGCCGGACAGTGACGCTCCTTCCGGCTTCGGCCATTGTTTGTCTCAGGACTTGGTGAGACTGGTATTGGAAGGATCGAGGGTGGCTGCTGTGTAGAGTTGTGGTGATGGCTGTATAGCGGAAGACTTATTCTCGATACAAGTTACAGGTGGCCACGAACACGATGCAAGCTGCAGGTGGTCAAGAATATAGAGGTGCGTGAGCGGAAGACACATGCTACGAGTTATCTACAGTCGGGGAAAAGGGGATGGGTTCGAACAAAGGAGGATGATCAGCGGCCGTGGCTTGTCACGGACGAGCCAGGTGAAGCAAGGACGCATGCCTCAGGCGGGAAGCCACTTCGCTGCCACTAATAGTACGTGCGTGGTTGAGTTGAGCGTAGACGGACAGTCAGACGGCAAATGTGCTCGTTGGTCAAGGTCGACGTTTGCGAGGAAGAGGGGGACGAGGTGGTGGTGGTGGTGGTGGTTGGGTGAATTGAGTGATTGATGGTTCGAACGCCTGCATGACTTCGCCAACTGCTAGCAATGTCTAGGGGTTTGACCTGATCTGACCGTCAAAAAGTCTTCTTGGCGTCGTCGTCGGGCTTGCCGTGTCGCGAAAACCATTGCTGTGTGCGCACGTGTTACAAACAGCGAGCGAGCGAGCGACAAGTCAACACCACAAAACAATCATCCAATGCATCGCAACAGCATGCACTGCGCATAAACACACCCTCTCGCCTGGCTTGCCGTGTAACATGATTTTGGGCGGTCGCGCTGGCTCCATCCGAACCCCGTCGTCTGCTCACCACGTCGACCTACGCCCACCCACATGTCAAGCTTGTCCGCATACACACCACTCGAGTCGCTACTGCTCTTCCAGGCACTCCATGCTGACGGCGTCGCATCCCTCTCCTTCAACGCCATCTCCGATCAGCTCAGAAGCATTCCTCTAATCCGCAACGATGCCACGTACGACACCGCTCGACTGAGCCCCGGCGCCCTCAAGAATTTCTATCTGGGCCTACTCAAGGACGAAGCAAAGCGCGATCTTGAGAACGAGAGAGGAGACAAGGAAGACGCGCACAATGGACATCTTTCGCCCGGCTCAAGAAAGCGAAAGGCCCCCAGTCCCAGTCTGCCGACGCTGGTCGAAGCAGCCCGGCAGTCACACCTCATACCGCGACTAGTCCAACGGCTATATGCTGGGTACAGGGAAAAGGTAGCGGCCGAGATCGAGGAAGACGAGGCAAGATACGACGCGTTGAGTCGGGAGATACAGGACATCGAGCGAGGAGAGTGGGATGAGAGACTACGCTCACAGCATGGAGCGGATGGTTACCGTCCAGGAGCAAATGTGCAAGACGACAAAGGAAGGGCTGCCGCAAACGGGGATCTGCCTCTACCACCGCCTCGTTCTGCTGAAGCGAGTCCAAGAATTGGCCAAACAGCTCGTGGGACACCAAGCGCACGCGCACACCAAGCGACGATTGATGCAGTCATCAACCATGGGCCGGATACAGTGGCCGGTGGTGGCTCGCCGCATCAACGCAATTCCATCACGGCACTTCCGCCCTTGTCCGAAATGGCACCAGAGTCTCCAAGGCCGTTCAGCAGACCGCCGTCTCAGCACGCCCATTCGCCCCAGCTGCCTCAGTCTTTACCACCCGGAGCCGGATACCGCCATTCGCCACCAGTGTCTCACCAACCACCCTATGCGCCACCTTATCCACGACCTGCGGTGGCTCAAGGCCCATCGCCAAGTCCCAAACTGCAGAACGCGCTCAACGGACTGTCGCCGTCTTCTCCTCGTCCCATGCTTCCGCTTCCTGCGGGTATGAAGTTTGCCCCCATCGCCGGTGCTGCACAATGGCATGCCGACCCATAGACCTCAGCAACCGATGCCGCCACACCAACCGCCTCAGTATCCATCTCCAAACCAGAGAATGGCGCCTGTGCCGTTACCCCCGGCAGACCGCCGACCCTCGAGAGGCCTGCCGCCGCCGCCACCTCCGCCGCCTCACCTGCCCACACCTTCAAATTACCACCAGCAATATCCACCACCACATCCACCATATCCAGGCCATCAACCTCAATATCCCGCTCAGCAACAAGTACTGCCGCCGGCTGCGTATCCTGCACGACCCCCACACCAGGGTGGCATTCAGCTACCTCCGTTCCAGGTCTCTGCGCAGGAACCAAACAAAGCACATCAGCAACAACTGGCGCAGCAGGCTGCAGCACAACACTCCAGATCGCCGCTTCCCGCACAGCCGACCAGACCACTTCCCCTGGTTACCCTCCATATCCACCATACCAGCAGTCGAACGCGCAGCCGCTACCACCGCCACCCCCATCCAGGCCTGACCCCCGTCTCGTAAGGGGCATACTCACGGGGCTGAACAGGAGACCACGACCGACGTGGAAGTCGACCAGGTCGAGGCCTCCCGTGCCGCCGAGGTCACCGTCACCACCTGCATTCGAGCCAATGAGTCCTGTGAGGAAGCAGGAAGCGAATCATCTGCAGGCGTCCAACCACGCTCCTGCAGAGGCTGCAGCTTCAGACAATACGCCAGGGGCTGAAGACGCACATGCACAGACAGAGGAACCGGCTTCAGCACCGCCTTCTAACAAGTCCGCGCGACGGAACCGCAAGAACAGCACCGCATCATCCGCCATTGCTAATTCTATGCGTGGGCGGACGAGAAGCCAGTCCGTCGCAACCGTCACCGGCGAGCAGATCAGTCAACAAGAGAGACCAACCAGCACTCGGAAAGTTAAGAAAGAGCCGACCACCCCCGCTAGTGAATTAGGCGAGGTAGCAATGTCAGTCGATCAGACTCCCATGCCAGCAAAGGTCGCCAGACAACGGCGTGGCACTCTGCAATCACAGATCCAGTCCACAGGAAAACGCAAGCGACATTCGCCGTCTCCTCCAGTAGAGGAGCATGCGTCAGAACCCTCACCCCAACAAGCCGATGCCGATGAATCCGAGCCGACCTACGTCCCAGCCCCCGGCAACACGATAATAGCGTCAAGGAACTTTCCGCGCATGTCGACGGTCATACTGGATGAGATACGCGCGCACAAGTACGCCAATTACTTCCAGCAGCCTGTGCGCGAAAAGGACGCCGAAGGCTACCGCGACATCATCCAGCGGCCACAGGATCTGAAATCCATCAAGGCGGCCATCGCCGCGGGCTCCAAAGCCATCTCCGCCGCCACCGTGTCCTCGACCGTCGACTCGCCCTCCGGAGGCGGCACGCCCCTCAGCTCCAGCAGGGACGGCGGCAGCGTGACGCTGGAAAAGAGCGCGGATCTGATGCCCCCGCGCGCCATTGTGAACTCGAGCCAGTTGGAGAAGGAGGTGCTGAGGATGCTGGCGAACGCGGTCATGTTCAATCCTGGCGACGAGGGCATCGTCAGGGATACGAGGGAGATGGCCGAGGAGATTGAGGCCAAGGTTAGGGATTGGAGGGGCGCGGAACGGGTCGAGGGGACTGCGGGCGCGAGCGTCAGAGGTGAGGATGGTGGGGAGGAGGTCGGGAAAGGGAAGCGGAGGAAATTTTGACGCTCTGAGGTGGGTTTGGCGGTTGGTCGCTGGTTGGAGATGATGGGTTACGTTGGAAGTACAGAATACTAAATTCGATCATGTTCTTCCGCACTAGGGGGTTCTTGTGGTTCGTTGCGTACGTGTATCCACTGCCGCGCTACTGAAGGAAGCAATGTCTTTTCGAGGACCAGCGTATAGCTGATCTACCAATCAATTGGGGGCATTGGGTGAGCGTATCGGATGCGGACGAGCATGCACGTTGGCGCTCTCGAGAGGCTTTGATGCAGGTGGTCAAAGAGAAGTGATTGCAGTGATTAAGGGCAGGAAAGCAACCAAACGCATTTATCCCTTTCATGTCTACGCTAGCAAAAGCGGTGAGCGACAGCATGACGAGAAATTCCCGTTATGATTATAGCTACACCGATCGAAACCGACGAACGTGAAGGACTGCCACGGACAGTGAAGGGGAGCATTGCGTGTGAGATGACCGCTCAATTTCTACGCTCATAGAGCGCAGGAAATGGGCACCTGATACCGCTTCATAGTTTCCACTGCCTCTTCCCAGCCAGTACTTGCTTGTCCAGAGTCCGCCATCCCGTCGGTCCTTCTTCTATTCCGTTGGCCTTGCCCTGGGGCACGCTCCTCCAAGCAAACATCCTCGTATACTCGGTGTCTTTTCCTTCAACAACATCGACCACGTGCTCCCCGAGGACAGGCAGGAACTTGAAGCCGTGTCCACTGCCTCCGCTCGCAACAACCAGTCCGCGTACTCCAGGCACGCGATCGATCAAAAACGAATTATCCACGCTATCGGTATACCAGCACAGTCGCCCGCGCGCCAGGTCCAGCTCGAGCAAATCCGGCATGTTTTCCCTGCAGAAGGCGCGTACGGCATCCAGCGCCTTCTCCGGCACTTCTTCCACATCCGTCTTGGGATACGAGATTTTGCGCCCCGCTTCGGTGGTCTGGAACGCATAGTTGGTCCACTTCGCGCCCCGGAAGCCGAATTTGATCAACCCGTCTTTGGTGCGCGGCATGCCGTATAGCCCACCGGTGCTCGTGTCGGGCTTGTACGCGGCCATCTTCCAGCTCCAGACTGGGAAGTTGGCGGGCGAGTACCTGTCCCATAAGTCTTGTCTTTCGCGCGGGATCTGGATCGTCACGATACTGCCCGCTGTAGCTTCTAGCAAGCGGTCGGCTTCGGGTAAAAGGCTCGGCGTCCACCCACCGGCGGCGACGAGGACCAGAGCAGCGGAATGCGAGACCCCGTCCGCGGTTCGGATGCCGGTGACTCTGCTGCCGTTCTTGATGTAGGACTGGAAGTGCCCCTGAGATGGGCCAAGATGTAGGTTGACGCCGGCTTTGTGGCAGAGGTAAAGCGCGAACGCGCATGCCTTGCTCGCGAGTACAAACCCGGCGGTCATGTCGAGCATGCCGTCGGTTCTCAGGCCACGAACCTGTCTGTCGAACGGATCCAATTTGGAGGTGGGGATGCCGGCTTCGCGAGCATCGCTAACCCGCTGGCGATCTGTTATCCGGTACTGAGTGTACTTGATATCTGAAGGAAAGTTGTCCTGTGTTTCGACTTCGTGCTCGTCCAGTCCCGTGTCGCTGAGCCGTAAGAAGCCGCAATTCTCCCATAATCGATCACTGTTGGAGAGTGTAGATGGCAGATCCTTGGCCTGGCCGATCTGATCGTTCCAGGCCTCCCAGTGCTGCATGGCACTGAAGGCTAGATCCTGGTACAGCTTCTGTCCACCGTAAGAGGCTCGCAAGATTTTGTTCTCGTCCGCTGATGCGGCGTCGCAGCCTGAGAGCGTGGCGTAGCCATTGACATCGTATTGTCGCTTGTCGAATACGTGTATGTTTTGATAGCCTCGTTTTGCTAGATGCAACGCAGTCGTGAGTCCGAACACGCCGGCACCAACGATGATGATGCTGTCGGTCTTCAGCGGCGCTTCCACTGATGAGTTTCTCGGAGACGGTTGCATGACCGCAGGCTACTTCTCAACGAATCAAGACACACGATATGGGCAATGGAATGGAAGGAAACCCGGAGGAAGTTATGATGAAGAAGAGAAGCATGGATGGAGAGATGGCGCGAACATGTCTGATAGCCGCCGATCATGCATGTTGCCCGAATGCGGCGGGCAAGAGATAGATAGCTTCAGACGTCGCGTCTCTGCATACCTACCTGACATATTTGACACAGAAGAGGTCTAAGCAGGGCAGAAGCACTCACGTATAGCAAATCGCAAAGGATGTTGTTGATGGCGCAGAAGGAAAAGGAAGTAAAAGTGATGGACACTCATCAAAGTCGAGATGCCAACGCGCCAAGAAACCAGAACGACGCGTCCTCGCGACAGATCAATGGAGATGACTACGTCTCAATGTTGATCGCGGCCATGGCCGCATGCCGCGACCATGAACTTCACTGAGAGCGACGAACCCCCTTCGTTATAGGCGACCTATGGCGCAAATCCGTCTTTACGCTGGATGACGCTCCCAAGCAGAACCTCTTCTCCGACTTGAGCCTTGACCTGAACCTGCTAAGCGACAACCCCTACAGCGAACCCACACCCGAGCTTCGTTTGCCTGATCTGGATGCCTTCCAATTCGCTCCTCTCGAAAACGTCACCCTTCCGGAGTCGAAGCGCGAAAAGACGGGCAGCGAACGGGGAATACGTACGCAAGATACCGAAGAAGACGTTTGGGCCCTTGATTTGAGCAAAGATATTGGGGACGCGCCTAGACTACGGACGTGGGAAGCCTTCCTTGACGAGAAGCATGATGAGCCACAGTCTGCCTATCTCTCGGAAACTGGACCCAGAGCCTTTGACGCGGCACTGCATGCAGAAAGCACACCCAGTGGCAGCGGAAAGGTCCTGCAGCCAGCCTTTGTTCTCAAGGCTTTACTCGCAATGGCACAAGGGCGAGGTTCTACGCTTTTCCAGTGGGATGACCGGAAGCACACCTTTGCCCCGACACTTGCGGATGTACGTGTCTCCGGATGCAGCCTGTCAAGCACCCAGAGCTTGGTGAAATATGTGATCGAGGCTGGCAACAGTACTATGCAGCTCGAGAGGTTTGTGACCAAGACCTACTCCGCCCGGACGCCCCTTCCTGCTCGAGTGGCTTTGGCGGGTTGTGTAGAGACCGTGCTTCGTGCTGTTGAGTGCTACTGGAGTACGAACCTTCGGACCATCCACAGTTTTATTTGCCTTCAGACCGGGATACGTCTGCCAACCCAATTGTTGCAGATGATGAGGGGTCTTGTAGACGGCACTGCGTCCGCACGATCAAATTATGAGCTTGCAACGGAGGTCAACCGTCTGGTTCGGAGCTCAGCCGGGACAATATTCCGGGACATTCATTATTCTATATTAACTAGAGTCAGCCAACCTCTGCTCCAAAGCGTGCGACGTGCGACCGGTCTATCGCAAGGAACAGCTGATGATCTTAGTGGAGATGATGCGCTCGAAGGACTCTTGTCCAAATTTCAGCCTTCAGCTTCACTGGATGAATCTGCTGCCGCCACGCGATTCGTGCTTGCAGCTTCTTCGGATCTGCTGCGTGCTGAAGATGCACTACTGATCACCGATGTACGGACAGCTCTCCAGATACTCCGGCAACGCGCTCCAAGTCATCCAATTCTGAACCCACTGTCCTGGAGCATCGGACCTACCGAGCCCCAATTGTCCATGTCTTCTCTGGACTTGGAACGCATCCTTGGCAATGCACAACGCTATGAAGCGGAGCTGATCACTGCGCTGCAACAGTACCGCAACGGGCAAAGTGGGAAAGTGTTAGATTATGGTCGAAAGGAAGACGCCGCAAACACGACGACTCAAGAGATACATGCGTGGGAAGACGATGCAAGACAGCAACAATACTTCGCCGATGTAGGTGCCCGGTTCTCCGAGTTCCCGGAAACGGCGCAGGGAACCTTGCCAGACGAGCTCCAAGAACTGGTTGGTTCGGCACTCTCGGGCGCTTCTTCTGATCTATCCACGCCCAATGATCTCGACATCGCCCCGGCTTCAAGTCCGGTTCAGTTGTTGCGGCCATACCTCAACGTACAATCGCGCGTTGTCAACGCAAGCATCTTGCGACTGCTTTTCCGAGAATGTAATCTCCGGCAACATCTGGATCTACAGCATTCCTTCCATTTGTTCAGCAATGCTTATTTCCTCGACAAGCTCACTTCGGCCCTATTTAGCGCAGACTTGGAGAGCGCAGAACGACAGCCGGGCCGTGTACACACCAGCAGCGTGATGGGCTTGCGACTGGATGCGCGGGACGGACAACGCTGGCCGCCTGCCAGCTCGGAATTGAGGTTGTCGCTGATGGGTATACTATGGGACAGCTACGACGGCAAGCAGTCTGGCTCCGACCAGCTGCCCGGTGATCTCAGCTTCTCGATACGGGAGTTGTCAGAGGCGGAGATTGAGAGAGTGATCGACCCTCTATCCATATACGCTCTAGATTTCCTTCGCCTACAGTACAGTGCACCGGCCCCCTCCATAGCATTATTACGCAAGCTTCTCTGCAGAAGTACGACGACATATTCCGCTCCCTCCTGCGATTGCTGCGGTTGATGCATCTTATCACACTCAACAAAGCGAACCTTTCCACACGCGGTCGCACCGACGGCTCTGACGGTCTCCAAGCAGCACGAGCTTTTGCAACAGAAGCACATCACGTACTGTCCACACTCGCATCGCATGTTTTCTCCATCGGCATCAGTACGCCCTGGGCGACCTTCACCGCGCAGCTGGATGCAATCGAAGCCGACATGGCCACAGAAGACAAGGACGGAGTTTTCGGCACGAGAGCCCGCATTGGAGTGCAAGGCTTGTGCGAATTGCACAACCAGGCTCTGGACTCAATCCGTACGCGCATGTTCGTACGCAGAAAGCAGGAGAAGTTGCAGGTCTCGATGAACCGCATATTCACGATCATCCTACAGGCTTCTCAATCCATGCGACGTTCCGACACAGGCGGTGAGGCGGAGCAACTGAGAAAGATGCATGGGGATTTCAGGGCCGAGGTCAAGAGGTTTTTGGGTTTGTTGGAAGATGCGAGCGGCAGGGCCATCAGAAGGAAGGGGAGAGTGGCTGGGGTTGGCAGCGCAGAACGTGAGGATATGGAAAGTCTTGGACTGCTGAGGTCAAGGCTGGATATGAGTGGGTTCTACGCAGCGAAGGAGGAAACACGAGGATATGAGTGGGATGAAACTTTCGTACATTGATATGACACTCCAGAAATGATGTACTTTCGCGTGAATCACAGCGTCCTGCGTGTTTACAAGTGTTCCGTGGCGCACAGCTCCTCTATCTGCCACGCCATCGAGCACTGCTCAAGGACACCAACGCTCGCGATGCTCCTCCCAATTCTCGATGGGATGACCATTCCTCAGATCCTCAAACCTCACTTCAACCGTGAAGTTCAGCTCGCTTCCACTCCCGTCCCCATCCACTTGCATGGCATCCTCTCCATCCACTTCCATAGCACCCTCTCCATCCTGGTCCATAGATGCACTGAACTTCCTCATGACACTCAGAAAGTTCGCCGTGGTCCAAAAGTCCGAAAAACTAAAGCCCTCCTCCTCCACCGTCGCGGGTAGTTCAAAGGTCAACTCCAGCCGCTCGAATTCAAAAAGCTCCAGCCCGGCCTGCTCTATCTGGCTGCGGATCTCGGTCTCCGCGGCCGCACGGATTCGAGAGAACGGCGTGTTGATGAAGAAATCGAGAGTGAAGCGCGACCAGATGACGGGGAGTTTCTTTATCAGCGATGTCGGGGTGAAGGCCACTGGGACCCGTTGTCGGAGATCCAGCCCTGTTTGTGTTGATGGTGTGGTTTCCTGGTTCCGATTGGATGCCATGGTGTGAGACGGTATCTGATGAGAAGGATAAGCGGCGCTGTGAGGATCTGCTGGCTTATATCTGTCCAGGTCTAGCCGCCGTCTGGTAGCGTCCAGCAGACACTGGTAGTTCTATGGAGAGACCTCCCGCATCGAGCCCTTTGTTGCGGAAACGATTGTCTTGTTTTCCAAAGGAGACCACACCATTCCTTCTGTGGTGCCTTTGAATTCCAGTTTCCGCATTCACATCAATGCCCTCCATCTTAGTTGCCCTTGAGACAAGTCCACCTGAGTGACGCATCGGCGTACCAACAGTGGTGCGGCCCTGCGTGCCTGTGTGCAGGGATCGCTCCGAGAAAAGAGTCATTCTCTTGCCGGCCGTTCATGTCCTGCGTGGGCTGCTTGGATATTGACAGGGCGCTGAAGCGTTCTACCAGGGATGGCAAGTTCATGCGCTTGGAACAACAACAGACCATGCGAAACAGTCCCGTCAGGTGATGCTTGCGCCAAGACTTTCCAGGCACAAGTCCAAGTTCATCCGCCAGGACAGCAAGGAATCCTGCTTCTCTAACTCATCCCATAAAATGTTGTTCTGGGCATTCCAGGGAGTGAAGGCCAACACCACTTCCACTAGCCATCCGTCCCTCATGCTGTTGGCGTAAAAATCAAGGTCCATGCCTACCAACGGCGACTCTATCGGGTTCATGAACTTCATCCAGGCCAGCCTCGAACAACCAAACAGACTGTTCTCTCTCGCCAATAACGGACACACGAGGCAAAAGGAGACACGGGAAATAGACATACCGCAGATTCAGGATGTGCACACTGGACATGATTGCCCGAGGGTGATTAGGCGAATAGCGATACGACACGACTTCAGATCTCTTGCGACGGGAATGATGAGTTTTGATAGAAAAGAAAGAAAGAAAAAAGGGGGGGGGGGGGAAAGAGCAGCGAACGCCAGGCGCGACAAAAGAAATGAGGGCGCTACTCTACCTTGCTGGAAGGTCAGCGTAACCACGCAGCTTCCATGTGGAAAAAGCTGCATGTTGTTCTGATGATCGTTCTTTGACGCGGGTAGGAGAAGTTTTGTGACTGATTCGGATCATGTGTCGTGACAGACAATTCCGCAGACTCGCGCCCCTTCAGTTGCTACTGTACGCGGACTCCAGGGGCTTCCCTTGCTGTGTTACAGGTGCAGGATGTCTCAGCAATTCTCCGGCACACTGTGTACAGCTCGTATTCATACCCGACCATGGCCTGTTGCAGCTCGCTCTAGCACAGCAGCGAAGGAGCATGTCGGGTGCAGTTCTGTCGTCGCTGGGCCTCAGTTGCGGTACGAGCCCGAGTTTGTGCTCTACCGAGGCTGTTGTTCGGGGCAGAAGAAAGGAAATGCCGTCCAGGATTGCTATCGGGGCTATGCAGCTAGCGGCGGGTACAGAGTAGCATTGCATGAATACATGGGGATCATGGATACCGCCGGTCGGGTAGAGGCAGGGATCCACTGATAACGGGCAAATCCAACTCCATATGACCTGTGATGTGATGTGCATGATGCATCGAGCCGATTGGTGGGTGAGACTGATAGCACGCGATTCCCCGCTCTTCAGCGGCGTTCAAGCGTAATGCCTTTTGCCCTGGCCGCATGTGCAGCAAAGCCCAGCAGCTTTCGCAGAACAATGCCAGCGGAACAACAGCGTCGCCCTGGCGGCTCACACTTGATCTTGATCCCCTCTTCCCACCACAGGGGTCGGCGCGCCTCGCTTCGGAGGCTTCTTTGCTTTGCTCTGCTCTGCAGGCAGATAGATGAAAGGTTATTGGGACGATTGATTGAATCTCCAAACACGGTCCAGGTAGCAGTCCTTTGTGCAGACCGACGCAGACGCCTCCATCGTCGTATCGCCGTCAGTCCATCATCATCGCCATCGTTGTCATCGTCGTTCAGCCAGAGAATCGGCGCTCGTGGGTTGTTTCGTCTCTGCTCGTTTAGAGCAGTCGGTGGCAGTCCACGCCCATCCACCCATACGCCACACCGCCCTCAGGGCCCTTTAGCCTTTGATGCGCCCTGACACCTGCAAGTCACTGATTCGAATGACTAACAAAAGCCGCCTGCCCCCACCCGCTCTTCTGCCTATGCGTCTGAATGCCGCTGCCGTCCGTAGTTTGACCTTTAGCACACAACTCAAAAGTCCAAGCACAAGGGACTAGGAACACTAAACAATCTAAACACAAGCGCGCATCGCAGCGCAGACCCGCCCGCGCGCCGTTAACCCACAATTCATCCTAAGTCCGGGGTTCAGACACTCACAGATCCCTATTACAACCGTCAGAGTCCGCCTGCGCTGTGTCCAGGACCTTCCTGAAAGGTTTCGACGTCTGTCTGCCCCGAGATACTATACAAGAAAAATGACCGCCACCGCCGTCATGGATTCGTCGCCCACGGAGAGCAGCCCGACCGCGCCAAAGCCTACATCTGCCGCACCTCGCAAGCGGAGGAGGAGGACTGCGGCTACTGGAGCATCTGAAGACTGTTTTGCGTGTCGCAAACGCCAGACGAAGTGCGACAGAAAGAGACCATACTGCGGGCAGTGCCTGGAGGTTGGAAAAGAATGTTCCGGCTACAGGACGACGTTGACATGGGGCGTTGGCGTTGCGAGTCGAGGGAAGCTGCGAGGTCTGTCTTGCCCCATCGCGATGAAGGCGTCCGACGATGCGGCGTCGACAAAGAAGGCAGACACCACTTCACCGCAGCGGAGGAAACATTCGGTTTCTCGCACCAATGCTGAGGCAAAGGCCGCCGTCCGACCGGAAAATCTCGCCCAGCCTCCGACCCAGGCGCCCTCCGACGTAGCCACCGGTGTTGACAACGGACTGTACATCAAGTCCGAATCGACATCAGATGCACGGCCACCGCGTTCTTTGCCTGTTCCCATCCCACTCACGACCCCGTTTTGGTCGGATAACTATGCTCAACACCCAGCATCCCCCTCATGGATTCCTCAACAGCAGCACCATGGATTTCCCGTTGGATTGCAACCGTTGCAGACTACCATGTCCATGAGCCAGATGCTCGACGATCGTTCTTTCCCAACGTCTGCAAGTACCGCAAGCACGTACAGCGATGGCAACTATCTGACACCCAATGAATTTCCACGAACACCTGGATCGTTCCCCTTTAGCGACGCTTTCCCACCTTTCTTTGGCAACACATATCACGACCAACATGTGGACGAGAACTCCGCCGACAGCTTGAGCTACCCAGGAATGGCTGCTTATTCGAACCCTACGTCACCGACCCATAGTCTCGGACCGGATGGGCAAAGTCTGAACCACATGTCTACTTCCTTATCTGCGGTTACGCATCCAGAGCCTTTCAATGGTCGATACGCCGTCGATAACACCATCTACGGCAGTATTACCGGCGAAGAACTCGAATACAACGAGTACGATCTCGACATGAACGATTCAGAGGTCCAGGATGTTCAGTCCGAAGCCAACGGCTTGGCTTCGGATATGAGCTTAGGTCTTCCAAGAGCTGTCTTCACGTCAACGTTTTATCACCTTTCTCCGCGTACGCAAGTATTGCTCGATTATTACAGCAGGAACATCTGCCCGGTGCTTGTGGCGTTCGACGGCCAAGCGAATCCTTACAGGTTGCACATCTTGCAGTTGGCAGCGCACAACAAGGGTTTGCAGAACGCCATTGCAGCGCTTGCTACCAACAATATGCGCATGAGGAGCCTGAAAGAAGTGGGGCGATTAGCCGTCCTGGAAGCACTGTCCGACGTAGCAGCACCTACAGCCGAAGAGTTGCGTTACAAAAAGCTATCTATTGACCAATTGAACCTACAACTGACGGATCCGAGGAGTGCTCAGGACGACTCGGTGCTGGCTACCCTTCTCATACTCTGTCTCTTCCACGTCTGCGATTCAGGCTTCTCCAAGTTCAAGACACAGCTGGCCGGCGTTCAAAAACTTCTCTCTATGCGGACTCCGAGCATTCAGAACGAATTTACTGGTTGGGTGGAAATGTTTTTCACGTGGTTCGATGTCATGACTTCTGCCGTCAACGACCGCGAGACGCAGATACAGGGCGAAAGCCTCGACATGATGGACTATTCGGCGAACCTGGGCGCGTTGGAGCAATATTCCGGTTGCGATGGCCGCCTGTTCAAAATCATTGCCAGACTTGGCAGACTCAACCTCTTGTCTCAAAATCGACCTGTGCGTGAGCAGCAAGGATTCCGAGAACTTACCCCACGGCCTCCTCCATCGCCGCGGTCACAGAGCAGTAGCAGATGGCGGGAGCTGAAGAGGAACAAGCGCAAGTTCGACCCCTCGGAATTCGACAGGCTCGATGGCAACGGTTGGGGCGCGACTATACCCGAAGAAGATGCTGCGGGCTCCGCAGATGAGGAAATCAGACCTATGGACGAACGACACGAATTCTGGTCCGAATGGCATGACATCCGCGCACGACTGCAGGCGTGGGAGATGGATGTTTCCACCCTACCGTCCCCTTCCGCCCAAAGCCCAGGAGGCTACCAGCAGCTTGGCCCGGAACAACGAGACTTGGTACACATCAGCGAGTCATTCAGGTATTCCGCCCTGCTGTACACTGAAAGACTGGCGCACCCTACGCTGGCCTCATCGTCACAGAACTTCCAGGGCTTGGTCAGTCAAGCTTTGTTTCATATCACCGCGCTTTCTATCACAAGCTGCGTGCACAAATTCTTGCTTTGGCCGCTTTTCATGACTGGAACAGAGTGCGTGGATGAAGGACACCGTGCCACCATCAGACATCGATGCGTGGAGATCCAGAGGGAGAGCGGATTCTTCAACAACCTCAGCGGGCTTGAGGTTCTCGAGCGTGTTTGGAAGGAAACGGGCAGTGCAATGGAAGGCGGTGAAGTGGAAGAAGTCAGGCGGAGGAGGAGGGACAGTACCTCCTCCGGAAAAAGATGGGGTCAGGCTTTTCGCTGGAGGAGGGCTATGGATAGGATCGATGGGGAGTACATTGTCATCTGAGGTCAATTTGGAAGCGGTTGTTTGATGGATCGTGAGGGAATGCGTGTGCTCCCGGGCAAAAACCCGTATAATAGGTATGATGATACTGGACGAGCACAAGTGCTTACACACAACGACCACCATCAACCTCCATGTTGATCCCCGTAACGAACTCTGCCTCATCACTGGCCAGGTAACAGCACGCATTGGCCACATCCTTGGGCGTGCAGGTTCTTCCAAGCGGAATCGTTGACTTGAAGGCTGCAATGTTCTCTGGTGTGTCCGGCTTACCCAGAAACATGTGCGTCCTGCCAATCGTCGTCAGCCCACCGACAACCACATCCTCTGCACCTCCAACCCGGCCGTCCAAGGGTAGATTGTTGCAGTGGTGATGACTTACAATCCAGTGCTGCCAATGACCGGACAGACGGCATTGAATCTGATGTTTGCAGGCCCATATTCGACGGCAAGGGTCTTCGTAGCGTTCGAGACGGCCGCTTTGGACGCGTTGTACCATGTCAAGTTAGGTCTGGGACGTATTCCCGCGGTGGAAGAGATCTGAATGAAGCAGCCTCCGCGGTTCCGTTCTTGCATGTAAGGGATGATGACGCTGGTTGAGAGGTAGACGGAGCGTACGTTGACGTTGAAACAGAGATCGAAGTCGGAGTCAGTGACTTCTGTTGTTGGCTAAGCTCGCATCACCAGGTCTTTGTTAGCTCTTTTGACTCTTCTTGCACGAGGTACAGAAGCAACGAGGTTTGGAAGGCATACCTTGTTAGAGTATGTAGCGCCGGCATTGTTCACCACAACATCCAGGCTTCCGAACTTGTCGATAGCGGTCTGCAGCAGAGCCTGCCAGTCCCCCGCTTACACACATCTGCAGACTGGAACTCGCAACCCAATTCTTCAGCCGCTTCCAAACCATTCTCCTGTGACAGGTCGGCGATGAGGACCTTCGCGCCCTCTTGTACAAACTTGGCCGCAATGCCTTTGCCGAAGCCGCTTCCACCGCCCTGATCCTTGTTTCAGCTGTGATATTCTATGCGCCGTGTTGCACCCAGAGAAAACACAATTCAATGACTTACGGTGACTATTGTGGACTTGCCCTCGAGACGGCCCGGCATGATGAAGTTCCAGCGTCTTCAAAATATGTTTTACTATCACGTATGATCATGGGGCCAACGGATGTGGCTTGGGGAGGCCAATATACGCTTTTCCTTTGTAGAGCAGTAAGGCCCTCGGCCATAGATATCACGGATTACTACATGTGGGAATTGTTACTGTATTTGTCCGGGCCTTGAGAGGTCAACATGCCGATCCACACATACGGAGCCCCTCACCCGGGGAGTGCGGGGGTCGTTTTGCTACCCCTCGTATGTTTGCCGATACCGGGGGTGGTTTATTGAATCGATATTTTGCAGCACACGAGTATCACAGGACGTGAGAACTGGCTCTGGTGATCCCAATGAATAGCTACCGAACAGGTCATAGATAGACTCAGGCGAGCAAGGCGCGAAGTGTAGCACAATATCGCTACAACCTGCCCACCACTCAGAGACACGCTGTTCATCGCAATCTCAACGATAGAGCAGTGCTTCTTCTTGTCGCAGACGACATGGATGGAGATGTGACTGTGGCGCCTACTAACACTCTTTATAAGAAGGTCAGACTTGTGCGGCAGATAACCATGTCTCCTCCCTAGCTACACTAATCACCTGACATGTCAGCAGACTTATCAGCAGACGTTTCGGTCGTTGCTGCTCGCCTCACAGCCCCCGGCGAGATGTCGGAGAATGTGCATAAGAGTTCATGTGATTAAAAGAGTCCTGACTCGGGATCGATCGTTCTTCTCTTGCGTTGGCCGCTCGAGTTAGCACAAATGTTCGCGAAACACGAAGAAACCGAGCCTAAAAGATGACGTAAGAGCTGTTCGAGGCACACGATGCATTTCTGTCTGTAGAGGAATTGAATAAGAAGTGGACAAACAAGATGTGCCATTTCATATGTTTCTCTATGAATTGGACCAATTCACCATCATGCTACGTCTGCTACTTGCTCACGGTATGCCATCCTCCTCAGAAGGCACAGATAGCTAGGCATCGTCCAACCTACAGTCAGGTTTAGTAGTAGAATATTAGGACTATGGCCTTGTATGAAACAACCCAGATAACCGTTTGCGCGTCAATCGAACCGAGTATTGACATGAACGATGGCAGGGAGAAAGATTTTGTCTATCTTGCCTGGGCTTTTGACAACTGAGAAGAACCGGCGTCGCTAATGCTGATCTACGCAGCACAATTAACAGATACTTACTACCAGACACTACTCCAATCATGTTTGGTCTTTCCCGCCCGAAGTTGCGCGATCTGCAAGGTTGGTTCAGACCTGATGAGCCTAGCGGAGATGCCCACGCAAGTATGGACGCAGACGCTGTCGGCTCTTAGAAACAGCCTATAGCGGCTACTTCCCTGTTTTCATCCTGATGCTCATGGTTTTAGTCGGACTGTGATGAGCTACCAGACGACTGACCGTTGGTTGCGTGGTGGAAGAGATACCTGTGATGCCGGGTGGATTGCAGAGAATCCGCAAGGAATGGGGTTAGAGGGTTAGCGAGGTGTTAGCTCTAACATCACTACCTTTTGGCTGGTATAACGTGTCGAAGCTTCGTCACAAGCCCGGAAGTGGATGCCATCCCGTCGGCTTTTCACGCTAGTCGGTTGAGGGCATAAGACTGTACATATGTGCATACACTACCGTAGGCGGTGAGAGGTGGCTCATGCTACAACCCTACCATGACTACAATTTCACTAGATGGTAGGGTATAGATGTTTGCTCAGTTTGCTTGGATCGTCGTGGGCTTGGCATTGCGGAAAATGCCGCTCGGACCGAGAAATTCAACGCACCCGCCTTTTAGAATTTCTGTAGTTTGTCTCTCTTGGACTCGCGACTCTTAACGACCAACACCCAGCGACAACCTCCCACAACCCTGGTGAAGGACTTTTCAATTGTGAGTCGACACAACCCAGCAAAGACAATGCCTTGCGATGAGAGGTGTACGACACAAGGACCGCTGGACCAGATGGGGGATCCAACGTTGCACTTGCACGGTATACATCGGAAAAGAGAAGCAGTGCTGGGGATACCTCTGGAAAAGAGTCTTCTGTGGTCGCCTATCCTCGTCACTGGCTGTCTGCTCAACTCTGGAAGAGAAACAAATTGCTAACAGTTGTCGTGCAGTAATCTTCGCCAACCGCAAACATGGGGTATATCTTGATAATTCTTTTCCCTCGACCCGAACGCACGCTAACACATCTCATAGTATTTCTCGTGACTCCCGTCACAAGCGCAGTGCCACTGGTGCTAAGCGCGCATACTACCGCAAGAAGAGGTATGCATAACCCGATCGCATCTGGTCAGTCCTGTCATTTGACACTCTACCAGAGCCTTCGAGAAGGGTCGCCAGCCTGCCAACACCCGTATTGGTGCTAAGAGAATCCACCTGGTCCGCACCCGTGGTGGTAACCGCAAGTTCCGTGCCCTCCGTCTCGAGTCGGGCAACTTCTCGTGGGGTTCCGAGGGCATCTCCCGCAAGACCCGTGTCATCGTTGTGGCCTACCACCCCTCCAACAACGAACTGGTCCGCACCAACACCCTGACCAAGTCCGCCGTCGTTCAGATTGATGCCGCTCCCTTCAGACAATGGTACGAGGCTCACTACGGCCAGCCCATCGGCCGCCGCAGGCAGCAGAAGAGCAAGGAGGAGTCGACTGAGGAGAAGAAGAGCAAGTCTGTCGAGAAGAAGCAGTCTGCCCGCTACACACAGGGCGGCAAGGTCGAGGCTGCCCTCGAGAAGCAGTTTGAGTCCGGTCGTCTGTACGCCGTCATCGCCTCCCGCCCTGGCCAGAGCGGTCGTGTCGACGGTTACATCCTGGAGGGTGAGGAGCTGGCTTTCTACCAGCGTGCCATCAGGAAGTAGGGTGCTGGTTTCCTGTTGATTTTCGGGACAATCAAAATGGGATCAACGGATGGCGTACTTTGCTTCATGATTGTGGCGTGATGCAGTATACTTCCCGTGTTGCGATTAGCGAAGGAAAAAATCACTGCACTTTTAGGGCATCAATGAACAATTCGAACAACCGTACGTCCTACATCGTCCTTTGACGAACTTGATCCGCTCGATGTGTCCTTGCGCCCGGAGCTGTATTACAGGCCAACGAGCGATGTTTCATGCACACCTTCCTGCGTCCCACGTTCCAACTGTCCATCACCTTGCTGCAACATGTCTCCCTGTCATTCTTATCATCCACCTCTTCACATGACATCTGCTGGTCTTCTCGCCTTCTCGGATTTTCTCAAGAGCCTCTCGGCTATGCCGTGTCATAGGCTAGCCGAACGCTTGCCGAAGCTTGTCTTGAGGAACATGTTCCTTGATCACGATTCCTCTTCCTTCCCCATTCGTCAGCCTTGCGCACCCAATTACTCGAACTATAAGAAACAATCATCCTCACACCTCTGGCCTAGCGATGCCCTGCCGTGACCTCTCACTGATTCTATCGAACGGCGTAACCGTGCGGATGTGTCAGACTCGCGATAAGTAGGCGGCTGTAGCGCAAGCCTCAACCTGCAAATGGAGAAGATATGCGAAGACATACTACACGGCTCTTATCTGCCAATCACAGTTCAGTACAACCCTTCTGCATCTCCTCAGGCCATGGTTCCTTTCGAACAGGAGTCAGTGGAGGGTGCAGCTACTGGCTGTTAGCTTGATGATCTGGACTCGACCCTGGTCATGTCACGAATCTGCAACTCTCGAACTATAAACCAACAATGCGCCGCAAAGTGTAGGACCGAGTACAGTAGTGTTTCGCTCGTTGCCTGCAGCAGGTTGTATCGCTTTGCGAAAAGCTCAGTCACGCAGAACCGGGAAGATTGCTAGCATGAAAAGGCCACGCTTTCTAAACGAGCCGTCGGAGCAAGATGAAGGCATTCCCGCGGAGCAAGGTTACGTACAGGAACTGAAGAGAGATTGGAGCGTTCTGCACAACTTTGGTGTCTCCTTCTCTATCATTGTAAGTCTACCTTTGCGCAGCTGCAAGCAGAGTTGACCTCGGTTCGCAGAGTGTCATTACGGGCATCACCACGCTCTTCGAGTACGGGTTGACCACTGGAGGGCCGGGCGTGATGTCTGTTGGTTGGATCATTGTGAGCGTGTTCACGATGTTCGTCGGGCTCGGCATGGCGGAGATCACATCCGCACATCCCACGAGCGGCGGTCCCTACTTCTGGGCGGCGATGTTGGCACCTAATGAACGTTACGCTGCCTTCTTCTCGTGGATCACAGGTTGGTCGACCAATGACAGGGTCAGGTCTCGCAAAACTGACATAGTCTGTAGGATGGTTCAATTTTCTGGTGCAAGGTCTGTATTCTCGAGAGGAGGTGCATTGCCCGTGGACTGACAGAATGCAGTCACGGTAACCACTGGGATCACATTCGGGTGTGCTGGTCTCATCTCGACTCTCGCGCGTGTAAAGAGTGCGTACGAACCGACTGCTGCAAGGACTATTGGCATCTATGCCGCGTTGCTCGTTAGCCATGGCCTTGTGAATACCTTTGGAGTGCACATCCTACGCTACCTGAACAATTCTTTCATAATATCGCATAGCCTCGGTGTCGGTGCCTTTGCTATTGCAGTAGTCGCCAAGGCACCCACACACCAATCCGCCAAATTTGTCTGTAAGTATCGCTTACTTTCTGAATGAGGGTGATCCCTTGCTAACACCGCAGTCTCGACTTTCTACGATGGCACCGGGGACCCAGGATGGTCCATACATACTTCCCCTGCTTACGTGGCTTGCATTGGAATATTGATGAGCCAGTACACCATTACCGGATTCGACGCCTCCGCTCATCTTTCTGAAGAAACTCGCAACGCGCACTGGAGTGCACCAATCGGAGTGCTGACCTCCATCGTCTGCTCGGCCTTCTTTGGCTTCTTCCTACTTCTCTGCCTGTCGTTCTCTGTTCAGGACTTCGACCATACCGTAGCCAGCGACGTTGGCCAGCCGGTTTTACAGATTCTGCTGGACATCTTCGGCGAGGACGGTGCTATCGTTCTGTTCACGCTGGTCGTCGTTTGCGTCTGGCACTGCGGCTTGTTCTCCATGACCAGCAATAGCCGCATGATGTTTGCGTTCTCCCGTGATCATGGCATCCCCCGCTTCTTCCATAAGGTCGATGAACGCTTTCAGAGTCCGATTCGCACCATTCGGCTTGCAGCGGCGCTATCTTTCTGTCTTGCGCTCCCCTCATTGGGATCCTCCGTAGCGTTCGCAGCTGCAACGTCAATCGCCACAATCGGCCTTTACATCTCCTACGGCATCCCCATCCTCATCGGTCTGATCTGGCACAAGAAGTTCAAGAAAGGCCCCTTCGACCTTGGCGTCTTCTCACGGCCCGTTGCCCTTATCGGTGTGTTGTGGATCAGCTTCATCACCATCATTTTTTGTTTACCGGAGCTCAATCCCGTCGATAGCCAGACGCTGAACTACACACCAGTGGCCGTGGGCATCATCGCAGTGTTCGCATTCGGCAGCTGGATACTGTGGGCTAGGAAGTGGTTCACTGGTCCTATTCGGCAAGTTCAGGCGGAGGAGGCGGGGATTAATATCGAGAAACCGGGCGCATTGGAGAAGGCGGAGGAAGAAGGCAAGACAGGGACAAGGGTCCAAAATGTACAGGCTTAGAATGGAATTGCGCGAAGTGGATAATCAGATATCAAGGGTCATGATATGGATATCGATAGCAGCGTAACATGACTACGCGTTTTCTATCACGATGTAGAAGGCTTTCCTTGCGGCCTTCTCACCTTTCTCAACAACCTCACCGGTCTTCCTTTCGTGTTCCTTGTATAGCATGTCAATGTTCGTCTGTAGCTTCCCCGCCTCTTCTTCTTTCTTCTGATTGATCTTATCGGCGTCCTTGGGCTTGTCCCGCAGGTCTTTTTCGCTTCCAAGTTCACCTTGTCCCGGTCCTTTTGGATCTCTTGCAGCTTCTCTTGCAGCTTCTTGTCCGCATCGTTTTGGTCCTTGCGACCCTTGTCGTCACTTTTTCCACACTTTCGCTCGCTCATCTTGGCCGACATGTGGTCCAGCGCATCTGTCTCTTGTGACAAAGGGAGCAGCCCTTCAACCTGCAGGGGCGCAACATAGCTAGCCAAGGCCTGCGAACGATTGTCTTGGATAGATGCAGGAATGTTAAGAGTCTGCGCCAGCTCGATATCCTTGACGAGTCGTGCCCCCAAGCCTCTTGGTGCAAAGTACGCCCGATTCAAGCTCTCCATATACTGGAAACCCTGGTCTTAGACAGCAACCTGCCCAACCGTAGCGGCAGCTGAGGTAATATTGCCAGCAATGTACGCCCAATGATGAGGTCTGGATATCAGAAAATCAGTCTTTGAATCTCACTACCATTCCTTCGATGCCTGCTTACACGAAACCCATGACTGTTTCCGCTATATTGACTGCCTGGAGCCCGCGTTACAGCCTTTTACTACGTTGAGATGGTCGACGAATTCAGGGAACTCGGTCTGTGTGATGTTGTGTGACGCAAGCATCGGAGCCCAAGCACGAAGAAAAGGCTGTCCCCGAGCAGGACTAACCTGCGACATCAGAATTGGACGTTATGAATACCATGAAAAGCAAAGTGGCGGCGATGCGCCGGCAAAGCAGCCAGGGTTCGAAAGAACAACATACCGATAGTCTTGGAGCATTGAGGGCAGCTTTGTCAGCTGGCCTAGCTATTCAATGAAGCGCTTCGGCCAGCAACTGATCTTCTGCTTGTTGTTCATCTGCCGGTGGTGTGTGACTTTCCACATGACTGTTGGTAGATTGCCTGAGGTGGCTCCGTTGAGGACAGCCTTGCGGAGAATAGTTTGGAGGGTTCAACTGTCCATAGTCCGAGGGTCTCGGCTCGTTCTGCTGACACTGCGCGCCGCCGGTCGTGCAGTACCCAAGTTGAGCAAGCGCGTATGGGGGCGGCTGTTCAGGCTGTCTGTATGGATTGTTCGAGGCAAGCTGTCCAGGCTCAAATGAGCTCACTTCGGTGGATGGTTAGGCACAACCAGGTTGTTTCATAGAGCGAGACATAAAAGCGAGAAAGGGGTGACGTTTCGTCGAGAAGGACGCTACTTGAATGAGGAAGCTCATCCTCTAACGCTAAATGTGCAATACCTGCCTTGCCGCAAATGAACGGTCGTGATGAGACCCTTGTGCTATGTATGCATTGTTTTTATTACTGCAGCCCCGATTCCTTTTCCTTTCTATGATTCTCTTCCTCCTCTTGTTGCGGCACTTGCTGCTGTGGTGGCGGTTGTTGCGCCTGTTGCTGTGGTGCTTGTTGTTGCGACGCTTGCTGTGAGCGCTGCTGCTGCTGCGGCCGCCCCTGCGCAAGGTACATAACCCAATCGTCAATCGGATTTCCGTCACGGTGAGACCAAGGCTTACAAAGGTCTCGATCTCTGGTACTGTACCGTTCTGGCCACCCGACTGTCTGTTCCACAAGCCAGCCGAGACTTTTCTTCTCGGGGTCCTCAATGTCGGATGCATGTATGACTTGACCGTTGTTTGAGCGAAACTCAACAACACAGTGCAGGCCTTCAATGTCTTCACGGATTTCGTACCCTTTTCTCCAGTTGTGCCGCCGAAAGAGCCTTAGCAAGTAGTCAACGAGGTTCGTTACTAGATATGTTGCCGGGTATGGGTAATCCCCGGCGGAGAAGACACATTGACGTTGCCAATGTTTTTTGTCGCCATGGTGCGTCTGATGCGAAATGCTACTTTCTTGTCTTCGAATCTGGCAAGACTGGTTGGTGACAGGCTTGCGTACCTTCTCCGAAGAGCTAAGTGATGATCGCTTGGTCCAGTCTCTCCAATGTCAACTTGGATGGCCGCTTGCTGCACAACTTGCGGTCCATGATCAACTTCGACATTGGCTCTTGTGAAGCCCCGGATCGTAGGCTCGTGGCTGACTGAGCCGCGGCGCCCACCACGACTGTTGTCGTTGCCGAATTCGGGCGTCTGACCGGTCCCGGCACCAGTCCTAAAGTCAGCAGCGGTGCTTCGTCTTGCCATGTTTCCGCCGCCGTAGCCAAAAAGGGGGTTTGCGGTGTGTGTCCATATCCGCTGTCGGCTAGCTGAGGGGAAGGAGCGCGCTGACATGTGGCAACATCTGTTGCTGTTCCTGCATGAAGCGCATCATATCCTGGGGCGTTGACGGCTGATGCAAACTTGGGAAACGCAGGGAAGCTTGGTAGTTGATGTTGTGGAATTGCGGAGTCTGACTATAGGGTTGTTGAGTGTCGCTACGCCAGATTGGCTGGATTTGTCGTTGGGCATTACGACCGGCGCTATTTGGGGTGGAAAACAGAGCGGAGGTTTGGCCTGAGGTCCAGTCCGGCTGGACCAGGTTTCCCCGATTACGTATCTGAGGTACTGTCCGGCGACGCTGGCTATTCGCATGATTTACGTTGGGATTCATGCTGGTTTCTGAGATCTTGCAGTGGGACTAGAAGTCGGCAATCCATCCGGCATTGGCATGCCTTATGAACCTTCGACTATAGCTTGTCTACCATTATGGTGATCCAAATGAATCACCAAAAATGCGAGATCCTGTCTTCTGTTCTTTTGCGATATTGTTTCGTACCTGATTCAGATAGATCTGTGCCCCGAAACTTGATTTAGACGTACTTGCAGCGTCGAGAAAAGATTGCAACATGGATGTTTCGTTTCTGCATGCTCACAAAGTAAGAGTAAGACTGCTACCCTGCAAGAGTTATCAACTGAGTAACTTTGCAGTCCTTGAAAGAACACTGCTGAGGTACGAATCCGTTTCTATTCTGGAAGTGGGACATCCGTGTTCTGTAGCCAAACATGTCTTTTATGTACTGCATCTATTTGGGGACGGGCATGACCTACAGAGCAACATGATCAGCTGAACTCGAACACAAACAGTCGTACTAGCCTCAATCTGCCGGCGGGAGACGAGGATTGCAATCTGTCCAAACAGTACTGCCGATGGCTTTCGGAGCCCGTCATCCTCAGTATCGAGAGTCGTATGCACATCACGGGAAAGTTGAGACTTCTGTACGCAGATTGAGACCGGCCAGATCACCTGGTATCGTTGATTTTGAAGAGGTTCCGGGAAGAGCCCGACCGCTTACAAGTCTGAGGTAAGCTTGCGACGGACCATCCTGGAAAGCAGCTTGGGTGAACGGCGTTTAGAGGACACAGCACTCGAAACGTCCATATGATATTCGTCTGCAAACAAGATACAGCGGATACAGTTCAGCAAGTAAGACACTGCTTGGAAAGGAGCTCGCGGGTTTCCCTGGACGGCCGGTTCCAGTCGTACACCGGCGACCCTCAAGATCCGGTGCCCATGGAATATCCGGCAAGCGGTTGTTCAATGAGATGGCGAGTGACTGACTATCCCCAATAGATAAGATGGAGTCCGCAACGAAGTCCTCAAAGACGTCACGTGGCTACTGTTCGGCAATTCGGCGTTTGCCGTTGATTGAGCAGCTTTCTCCTCTCCAACCAGCCACTTCCTCGTCAATCGCGCACAACCTTGCTTGCTCGCTCGCGACTATCTCTGTCAACTCGAGCGCCTTCCACTCGAATAGTCAATCGCACAATCATCTTCACGCGCCGAGACACTCGAATACCACACGCGCATAATCGGCAGCATGGCCGCTCCAGCCGACATCTCCTCAATCCTGGCCGCTTTGGGTACATTGCATTTCTTTGTACACTGCATACGTAGTCGTGTACGCTGACCTAGACCAACAGCCCAACGGAATGCATCGACACCATCGCAACCAACGCCAGCTCCTGGCGCGACACCTACTCTCCCTCCAGGATTTCCTGGAGCTATCCCGCAACAAGCGCCTACTCCCTCACTTCCAGGGTTCTCTCTGCCTCAACCTACTAGCTCTGGAAGCGTAGATCTCAGCGCTATTCGTCCGAGCGCAACCGGCTCAGTCAGCATCGCAGAAGCTATCGCCAAAGCAAAGAGTATCGCGGCGGATAGAGGAGTATCCTACGACAACCGCGCCGCAGTTGGTATGCTTCCTTCATGGCCTGTTTACAATCCCTCAGCTCACTCTGCTTCAGCACCACCGCGCGAGGACCCGAGACTTGCAGGTCGGGGTTACCGCAGGTCGCGATCGAGGTCGCGCTCACCTCCGCGACGCGACGCCTTTCGCGACAACTACAACCCTTATCGCGACGAACGTCGTGACAACCCCAGAAGAGGCAGTGGATACGGACGCGATAGGACACCCTCACCTGGGCCGCGAGGACGGAACAGCTTCTCACCAGGACGCGGTCGGCGCTCACCACCGGCACGCGGCGGCGGTGATGATAGCGAGACAATATCCGTCAAATCCGCCCTAGTCGGTTTGATTATCGGCCGTGCAGGAGAGAACCTCCGGAGGGTAGAATCTGAGACAGGTGCGCGCGTACAGTTCATCCCAGCCAAGGAACCGAACGCTCCAAACCGTCAGTGCACCATCTCCGGTCCAATGCGTGCTCGCGACGCTGCCAAGAGTGAGATCTTTAGGGTTATTGAAGAAAACGGCGGTGCACCACCGGACAACAGGGGCGCTGGAGCACGCGCACCACAACAGCAGAAGCAACAGAGCCAACCAGCATTGCGCGAGGGTGAGAACAGTATCCAGATCTGGGTACCAGACAAGACCGTCGGCCTTATCATTGGACGTGGTGGTGAAACTATCAGAGATCTTCAGGAAAAGAGCGGTTGTCACGTCAACATCGTAGGCGAAAACAAGAGCGTGAACGGACAACGGCCGGTGAACCTGATTGGCAGCCAAGCAGCGGCCGACAGAGCAAGAGCAATGATTGCGGAAATTGTGGAAAGCGACACCAGAACTAACAACCAGGCACCACCACAGCGTGACGCCGGAAGGGGCGGATACGGTGGAGGTGGAGGTGGACATGACTCCTACCGAAGTGGTGGGGGTGATCGTGGTGACGATGGCAAGGTTACAGAAACCATCCAGGTGCCTTCCGAAGCCGTCGGTATGATCATTGGCAAAGGAGGCGAGACCATTAAGGAGATGCAGAATGTCACTGGTTGCAAGATCAATGTTAACCAGCCTAAGAGCCCGGATATCGAACGAGATATTGGTCTGGTAGGTTCGCGTAGAGCCGTCGAGGACGCGAAGCGCGCTATCTGGGAGAAGGTCGACACAGTGGTACGTTGTCATTTCTGCCTCACAATACCGCTTTGTACTGACAGTTGACAGCAACAACGTGACAGCCAGGCCGGAAGAGGCCGTGGCGGCCGTGACAACGGCGGTTTCGGTGGTGACAGGTATTCGCAACCGCAGCAACCGTCCTTTGGACAGCTTCAGCAGGGTGGTGCTTCTCAAGGCATGCCCGTAATGCCCACAATGCCCGCAATGCCTGCTATGGCCGGTATGCCGCAAGCAGCGCCGCCAAGTGGTGATTCTAACGCTCCTGATCCGTATGCCGCGTATGGCGGCTATCAAAACTACGTGGCATTGTGGTATGCTGCACTGGCCGCTCAAGGACAAGCAGGCCAAGCAGGTCAACCGCCACCTGGCGGTGCTTAGGCAGTGCCGCCGGCGTCGAAGAAGCCTCGGCCGCGAAAGACATGACGCACCGTAAACGTTGTGACCATGCCAGAAGACTCATCGACTGGATCTGATGACGCTGAACTGAATCCGCCTTGACGACAACTCACTTGACTGTTATCCGCTGATGACTTGCGTGACAACCATGCTGTCTGACCGCTTGACAAATCACCCGTGGAGGTATACTCAGTCTCATTATCTGGAACATCTGAACTCGCCATGATCATGCATGCTCTTGGTGACGCTGATATCATTACCCTCTCGACTCTACTGTCGCACACCTCATACTGCTGGCCACACAGTATCGCGGTGATTGACAGACACGTTACTGCGCTGGTCCTTCTCAGGTGCAACATCGTCGAGCGCTCAGCTCCGTAGACTCTTTCGTCTCTCGCGTGGACCACCGGACCCAGTCTTCGTGGATCATGACTGCGCTTTGTTGCCGTGCCGCATGCTTTGTCGGTTATCCATTTCAATTTCACCTCTTCACTCTTGATGCTGGACCGCATATCCCGCCTGGTCGAGGGGCCGCTTTGATGATACCGTCTTCACGCGCTCTGCTTGCGTTCCCATTCTTACAGTGCGCAAGCCTTACGTTTTGCCCGACAACGTCAGAGTGCAATGCCTGCTTGCGGAGCCGCAGTTGGTGCGGGAGTAGCGTGCAAGGTAATCTTCGAGCATTGGTCGTTCTGGTGGCGGTCTGGTGGAGACCTGCATGTGGCGTTTCCTGCTGCCGATTCTGTGTAATCATGTTTCCTTTTGTTTGTACTGTACATAAACGAACACGTCAATGCATGACTCTGCTCAAACTGTTTATCTTGGTAGTTCACAGGATATCAACTAGGTCAGTCGTGCCACCACCGTAGTGGCCTGTACAACGTACAAGAGTGCTCGGTGCTCTATAACAAACCTCTTAACGAGTGGGCAGCACTGTTACTCTGGAGGCCAATGGCTGTTTTAGGAAAGCGGCTAACGGAAAGAAGAACCGGGATTGCGGAGTTTTGATAGGGCGAAGAAGAGATGTCGCAGTTTCTAAGGACAGAAGCGGTGTTTTACGCGAGAGATTATACACTTCTCTACGCGGCATGCGTACGATAGACAAGGACAGGCTTTTATAAGTATGTGAGAACATCAACACCAGTACAGCAGTCATGTCATTCCAAGTCAGAGTACACGATACTCACATCCCTTATCTATACCTCGTGAAGGGGTTTCACCAAGTACATCTGTAGGCGCACACACATAATCATGTCAAACGAGCCTGTAATGGCAAAATTCTTTTGGTTGCAATCGTATCTCATAATGTTGAACGATGATCGGTTCCTTTCTGTGTCTCGAACCTTGACACGCCAAACATTCAAACAGCAACATCAAACCTCCAATCTCACGTAACAACATCCTCAACAACCATCTCCTTCTTCTTCGCCTCCTCCTCACCCTCCAGAGCCTTTTCTTCCATCCCCGGCCTCCACTGCCTAGCCCACCTAGGCCAAACCCTCTTATACAGACTCACACCCACCGCATCCATCGGGTTAATCTTCCCATCAAAGTTGGCCTTGAAATACCCGTGCGTACCCAGACTCTCCTTGATGAAGCCACTGCGACCGCGCTTGGTCCAGAGCTGCAAAGCCTTGAACCACGCAACATCTTCCGCGTTGAAAAACATGTATCGCACCGTGACGACTTTCTTGTGGATCTTGTAGGGGTGGCCGGTTACTATTGCGCGCTTGGCGATGACACGGGAGGTGGAGGGCGCGAGCGTCGTGCCTGTGCCGACGAGTGACAACGTGACACTCGTTGGCGCGATGTCATCGGCCATCTTGTCGTCCTCTGTGGTTTCGGCGGATGGTGTGGTGCGCTTGAAATACAAACACGGAACCGAACCCCACATCAGCGGCGCGATGAAAGTTGCGATGGACGTCTGGCCCGGGTGCAGATACCGGTCGAACTTGTGCACGTTGTTGGGCGTGTTGCCTGCTTGCGAGAAGAGCGGGTTGATGAGTAGACGGCGCGGCCCGCACTGCATGATCAGCTCCTCCTTAGATTTGATCGGCATGCCGTAGTCGGTGCTCAGCGTGATGCTGTGGTTGACCGCTGTACGCTTGTGCTCATGGCGGAGGAGGGAGAAGACGCCTTGTGGACGAGGGAGAGCCTGCAAGTCCTGCACAGAGGCCTCGCCCAGGCGAATGTAGACGTCGACTCTGGCGCCCGGGGCGACTCCGCCGGCAAGGGCCTCGTTCACGATCCGGTTCTTTGCTGCTTTGTAGTTGGCGATCTCAAGCAGTCGCTGCCATTCTTGTGGCTCGTATGGTTTGTCTTCTTCTGTTTCCCAGTGACTCGTCCGTAAGCTCTTGAGACCTCTGTAGCGCGCTAATCGCTCCCTCGCCAGAACGTTGGGATGCAACTCGATCTCGTCCGGAAACTCGAGGTCTTCTTGAGCTTCTGTCTTTCTCGAAGCACGGTATGCGGCCAGTTGCTCTGCTTCGTCCGCGGGTGCGGGATCCATGAACATCTCCGACTGGGGATACTCGGACGGGGCCGCTTCGGTCGGTTCACGCATAGTCTGGTCAAGACCTTCGGTTCCGTCCGCTGGCGCCGCAACGGAGCCATCCATATCCATGTCGCCGTCCATTTCATCAGCGTCTTCCAGATCGGAGCCCGAATCCGAAACATCTCCAATGTACCAAGCCGCTTGGTACTTCGAAGTGCCCTTCGGAAGCCTCTTGGGTGCCTCGTACGCTTCGTTCTGCTCGTCGTCATCAAAATAATGGTGGTCATCCAAAAGCACTCCCTTTCGTTCCGACGGCGCCATAGAAACGGGATACTCGCTCATTGCGTCATCCATGGCGGCGTCTTCTGGCGCCAGATCAGCAAGGTCGTCCTGGTCCGCCGTCGGCTCTTCCAAGACTTGTTGTTCGGAGATCTCGTCTACTGCCATGGCATCCTTCGCGCCCTTGCGCTTGGTCTCCAACGGAGCAGCCACGATCTTCTCGATCTGAAAATCGCCCCAGTCTCCGATCTGAACCAAGCGATCCGCTTTGAGTCCTTTGCCTCGCACGACTCCGGTCAGCACCATGTTTTCCGTCGAGACGTCTCCATCTGCGCTAGATGGCCATCTCACGTTCTCGACGAGCATCCAGCTTCTGTCCTCTCTCCACCTAATGCCCTTCGGAGTTGTCGTGCAAAGCGAGCGCATAACGTTGGCACAGTCTTGCCTCGAGTCCAGCGAGTGCACCTTCTCTTGCGTTGCAAAGAAGTGTGTGATGAACGACTTCAACGAACCCAAAACCTGCGGACGTCTCTTCGCCGGCTCTACCTTGTCCAAGCCTTGCACGACGGTTAAGACGTTCGATACGCCCTGGCTTTCTATGCATCTGAGCATGCTGTCTCCCAGATCATCCACCTCTTGTTCGGCGCTGAGCACAAAAACCACAAAGTCCGCCAGTCTACACGCGTCCAGGGCCTCGAACAGATCTCTCATGGGCGATGTCACAAACTGCAGCTTCTGCTTGAAGCGACCGACGTCCAGCCGGCAGAGACCGGAGCCAGGCAGCTCCTCTTCAATATCCACGCTCTTCGCGAGACTACCAACAGCACCGTGACTTGAAACATCATCACACAGCGGTACCACGGCAACGATCCTGGGCGCTGCGTCTCTTCCCGAAAAGACGCTTGTGGCCTTGTCGTGCGCAGCGTCCTTGTTCAAGCGCACCTGCTTGGCCTTGTTTCGGCGGTCGAGTTTCGACATGATCTGCTGATGTGGCGTCTTGCGCGATCCCTTCTCGAGCGATTCGACTTTTCCCTTGTTCCTCTCCTTCAGGGCGCCTTTGGACGAGTGCTTGGTCTTGTAGGGCTTGTGCGAGGCCTTGGTGGTGCTCCGGTGGTGGTGCTGTTCAGGAGCCATACTGCCGTTGCCGCCCGCCTTGAACCTGAATGGCAGAGTCGAAGCCAGTGTGCAGCGTAGCGAGAAAAGGGCGAAGAGTGGTGGGGGTGAGAATGTTCGGATTCAGGCAATTTTCGGGCATCGTTCTTTGCACAGAAAGTTTGTCCCGCTGATCTATCTATCGATAAGATTGTGCCCTTTCCGCTCTTGGCTCGGCACCTGCTCCTGCGGCTCCTGCGGCTCCTGCGTCTCGGCTGGCGGGCCAGTTCAGTTGCCTTTTCGGACGATGACGTTCCAGGAACATCAGGAACGTTGAAGCATGTGAAAAGTAGCAGCGCAGCGCAGCGCAGCGCAGCGCAGCGCAACATCGATCGATTCTTCTTGGAGCCGTGCTGCTTCAACAGGTTGCTCACTCTCCTAAGGGACCTTTGGCAGCAAACCGCCAACCGCCAACCGCCAACCGGCACGGCACACCTCTGTCTGACCTACCACCACCACCACCACCACCACCATGGACGATCCATGTAGGCCTTGACTTGTTGAACGCTTCGACACAACTCAATCCCTGCTAAGACTCTTTCCCACAGTGAGCGAGATCGAGGGCGTGATCCATTCCCTCGTCCAAACACCGCCCGATGAACAAGCCATCACCATCCGACGCTACTTCACCCCGAACGCGCAGTTCACCCACCCGCTCTGCCGCACCGGTTCCTTTGCAAACTCTCGCTACCTCGTCGAACGCATCTACCGCTGGTACAAGATCCTCTCCCCAAGATTTCCATGACCGTGCACAGCAAAACCTTCGACACCTCCAACATGGTCATGTACGTCGGCATCACCCAAGTCTTCAAGATCTGGGCCATCCCCTTCCACCACTCCGAGGTCTCGCTGGTCACGGTGCTGCATCTGGAACAAGGGAGGGATCGGAGGTATTATATCAGCAGTCAGAATGATCTCTATCAGACGGATCAGTGGCCCAGGTTCCTGCCGTTTGTGAGGTTGTTCGCTTGGATGATTCCGCTTGTGCAGCTGTTCGCCACGCTGGTGTGCGTGGTGAGCAGCTATGCTTTGCGCCTGTGACGTGGTTGGAGCAGAATGTGCAGAGGAACATGGCGTTTAGGGAACTGCCCCCGAAGTGGGACGACGCGAGGTGAACGGCTCATGAGACGCCAATTTCCCTGAGCGGGGAAGGGTGATTGATTGGGAGTATTGGAGGTGCTGGCCACGAGTGGGAACTACGAGTTAGACAGACCCCCGTCAAAGCTCTGCATATCTCCAGGCGCGAGAGCAGGCTGTCAGTGTCTGGAAGGTTTACTGTCATCCAATACGTAATGCTAATACCCGGTGGGCCCGAATTTCTCCTTCTGATCTGAGCTCGGGACAGAAGTTGATGGTGCTGGGAGATCCGAACAGAAGGGTTACTGATTCGATCCCTGTAAGTTTACCTAATCACAAGACACTACCTCGTACTTTGCATGTACAGAGAAACTAGCTTGCGGTACCGGGAGGGTGTTCTGCTGGCTTTCTTGCCTGTCATTGGCATTTAGTAAGTTGTTTCTGGTTTCCACATGCCATAAGAAACAATCACGTGCAGGGTAACGGATTAGCGGTAGCAAGTCGTCTGTGGAAAAGAGACGAGGCCATCTCAGTACTCTGACTGCTCGCCTAAAAAGCTAACAGTCTATGACATCCTAGTGTTGAGAGTTCACAGAGCTATTACGCCTTTGTATGGCAGCGTTGCGTCTTCGGACTCGGACGGATCCAGATGGTCGAGATGGCGCAAAGATCGTGAATGAGCGAGATGAGGAATCACCGAATTTCGTTTGTCGACAGAGGCGATGCTTGAACGAGTGGCATTGTTCGTCTCATATGACAAGGGTTTCAATGACCATTACAAGATTTATCACCTGTCCTCGCCTCTAATCCTTACGGCCCACCTCCTGGACGTTCTCAACCATTTCCATCTTCTCCTTCTCGTCATAGACCTCCGCCGTACTTCCGTACCCTTCCGTCATTTGCCTTCCCTTGCGTCCAATCAGGTACCACGGCAATTCGAAAATGGCATCAATGGCCTCCAAACTACGTCCGCTCGTCTCCGGCAGGAAGAACCAGACCCAAATCAAACCGAGGGCCGTGATCGCGGAGAAGAACCACATGGTACCGCCCGTGGTCATAGCGAGGAACATCTCCGGCACCGCCTTGGAGTTTCCGTACTGGTTGACAAAGTGGAACGTCATTGCGATACTGCCACCGAGCGCACGGAGACGCAGGGGGTAGATTTCGGAGTTGATAAGGTATTGGACGGAGTTCCAGCCCAACGCCCAGCCGAAGCCGCTGAAGTAGATCATGACAATGGCGCCCACACCTGCGCTCCTTTGGCTGGAGGATTGGTGGGAATCCTCATCACCAACGCTGGTGTCGATCACGAGGAAGAGCGCCATGTACATCATCGAAACGAGCTGTATGATGATGCCGGAAGACAGGGCGCGCTTGCGGCCGATGAAGTCGATGAGGAAGAAGGCGCAGATCATGGCGGAAATGAATTTCACGACACCGAAGATGGCGGTCGCGTACAGCTTCTCGTTCTGACCGGTCGTGCCCATCATGGCGAAGTATTCGGGCGCGTAAATGGTAATGGAGTTGGCGCCACTCCACTGCGCGAGTAGCTGCGACATCAGGGACAGCATCAGACGGTAGCGGTTGGCGGGAAGCATGACCAGTTCACGGAGTGGGCCGAGCCAGGTCGTTCCCATGGTCGCTTCGCGCTCGCGGTTCAGCTGGTCGTTGATGTCGATAAGCTCAGTCTGAACGTAGGCGTGCTCGGTGGGCATGTTGCGGAGTTTGCTGAGGGTTGCGGCTGCCTTCTCTTGCTTGCCAACCTTGATAAGCCACCTGGGAGATTCGAGGGCGAAGAAACTGAGTGCGAAGATGATGGCGGCGAAGTAGACGTGCATCAGATTCGGTACGACCCATTGCAGCTGCGACTTGTTGGAGATGTGAATCGAGGAGCCCCAGGATGCGAAATAAGCACTGTATGGTGGTGTGTCAGTGGACAAGCGATGCCTCCGACGCTCAATCGAGTACTCACAGCATAATTCCTAGGTAAACGGAACCCGAGAAAGCAGTGACGCAAAGTCCGCGGATAGACCTGGGAGCAATCTCTGCAAGATATGTAGGTGCAACGACGGTGGTCTGACCGATGCCGATACCAGCAATGAAGCGGCCGGCATAAACCATGCCCAGATTTCCAGATGGTGCAGCTGCCAGGAAGATGGCGATTCCAAGCACCCACAGGAAGCAGAGTAACCTGGTCGACCACAGACGACCGATCCTGTCCGTCACGTAGAAGGCGACGAGCGCGCCGAGGATGGAGCCCATCTGCACCATTGAGGTGATGTTGGACAGAAGGTTGGCCTGCTCAACCTTGCTGAGTTGGGGGTTCTTGAGGCCGAATTTGGCAATGAAGGACTTTTGGGAGGCAGTGGTTCCAATGAGACCCTCATCGAGACCTCTTGCGGCGCCCATGAGGCCGAACACTGTACAGCCATGTTAGTGTTTCTTCTTCTCCTGATGCTCGTATAGGGAGAGGGGTGTTCGCCAAGCAGAGCAAGGAAGTAGACTAACCAAAGACGCCATACCACAGCCGCCAGTTCAGGGCCTCCTTGGGGGTGTCTTGAAGCTTTTACCGTACATGTTGGCAACGAAGCTTGGCCTGTTAAGCAAACGGCAAGGCCTGGGCAAGAACTGTGGGAAGGAAAAAGGGTGAAGCTTGACCCTGCCACTCAGCCTGGGCGCCGTGTGCTACTTATGCACTACACTAGCAATGCCTGCGCGCTCACTCGTTCTTTCGCATGCCGCGACGGTTGGGTTGCGTTGCGTTGCTGAGATTGTGGATCGTCTCCATTTCCTCTTCGTCACGCACCACCCACTCCGCGCGGCGCATGCTCACGGAACATTGTATCGGTACCTCCACAACCATGGGGGAGGAGGAGCGCCGCCAAGTGTAGCTTGTGGGTAAGCCAAGGCGCTGCCAAGTGAGCGAAGGTAACGACTCGAGGTCATCGGCCGAGAGCGTTGTGCATGCACGAGGGCTGCTGAGGTCTCGAAAGCGGTGCGAACCGAGGCCAAGACGTGCCTTGCGGTAAGTGGTATGGCTCGAATGGGCGAAAGCAAGCAGGAAAAGGAAAGGCCGTTGCATCTAGAGCGCATCTGGACTGAGTGAACGAGGACAAACTTCCATAGCACTACCACGCGACAGCTGCATGCCGTGCCAAGCAATGCAATATCAGGTCACTGCCCTAACAGCGTCAAGCACCGCAGAAGCGCCGCCAACCGTTTGTTTGTGACCCGCCACGGGGTCTCCATGGGGCAGACTCCATGACAAGAGTTTCTCCGGGACGATCAGGCAGCGGGAACGGGACAGACACGAGAAAGAAACGGACAAGAAGACGTTGCCCTGCCCCCAACGACGACCGTCAAAGCCTTGAGACTGATGATCCTTGTCCTGCGCGCTTTTCCGCGCGCTGGTCTGCGGGTTTTTGTTTCTGTCTGCGTTATCCGGAAGTACAGGTACAGATGTGCGGGTTTTCCGGAGTGTGGAGACGGCCGTTATCATGTCCGTTCCTTCCATCTCGGCGCACACGCCGTTCCGTAGTGGAAGTTTCTTTCTCCGGGTGGAGGAAAGCAGAAACAGTCGAACCGCCGCGGCATGAACACCGATGAGGAAGTTCCACCCGCAGAAAGTCCTCTAAGCAGGCACGAGGGCGACACCACTACTGACCACCGAAGTTTCACCGTAAGGACGACTCCCAGCATAGACCCACCGGTCCAATAAAGCTGGGGATGGCGTGAGGCTGGCTCTCGCACAACAGGCGCATAAGCCCGCCGAAACAGCGCTGCGCTAACCACCGCCGGACACATGAACAGCTCATCGCCAGGATATCGTAAATCCATAACCATTCACTGTATCACATCACTCTCCGATCAGATCGCCCTCACCTCCTCTACCGAGCCCTCTCAACCAATCAACACATCCTTTCCACCCCCAAACTTGCCTTGCGGACCATCCAGCCACGCATCAAGCACGGCGCATGTTCCGCCCTTGACAGCTTTCACCGCTTCTCCAAGCGCCTTCTCCAGCTCCTCAACCGTGCCCGCGTGGCCTGCCCAGCATTTGCCTCCTGCCGCCGCCTTGGCAATGCCTGCATAGTCTGGCGTTGGTGCAAATGAGATGTTGAGTTCCTCATTGGAAACCTTGGAGCCCTCGCCGTCCGGGTGGACGAGGAGGAGGGACTTGCGGGGCGCGTTCCAACCTATACAGAAGTCGCTTTGTTAGCCATGTCCGCCATTTTCCACAGTCGACGTCGACAGCACGGAATACAGAGAGGACGACCGGATGCGGTAGCGACATACCCTTGTTGTTCAGCACAATCGTCAGAATCGGGATATTGTATCGCTGGGCGATCCAGTAAACCGACCCCGGCACGCTGAACAGATAGGTTCCGTCCCCGACAATCTGGCACACAAACTTGCCCTCATTGCTTCCGCCGGCCTCGAAATCCGTTGCCAACTTGACACCCAGCGCGCCTCCACCAGACCAACCGAGTCCGCCACCACCGCAGTTGATCCACGAGCCTGGGATTGTGCACTGCAGCTGGTCGGCGACGAACGCAGTGTTGGTGACTGCCTCGACGGCCCAAATGGTGTCTGGCGGACAGGCCTTGCGGACCTGGTGGATAAGGTAGGATGCCGCGAAGGTGCCGTCATCGCCGGGTTTCGCCTGGCTAGCGATGGTGTCAATACGCTGCTTGTGGAAGTCCTGAAGTTTAGCCCAGCGATCTGAGAAGGTGCTGCTCGACACCTTGTCTTGCAGGTTGGTCTTGATGTAATCCGTGATCTGGGTGATGGAGGTTTCGCTGTCGACGCGGTAGCGGGCTTCGGCTTTGATATAGAAGACAGGCATCTGTTGCTTGAGTGGGTCGACGTCGATGTGGATGATCTTCGCTCCCTCCTTCGGGTGGCACTGGGTCGGAATCCAGGGGACGTCACAGTCAAGGACCAGAATGACATCTGCCGTCCTGATGTGCTCCTCGACACCGTATCGCAGGCCGAGCCATGCAGGGTGATCTGCTGGAAAACACATGTCGCTTCCTCCGGTATCGAGCACCTTCAATCCCTTGACCGTATCTGCCAGGGCCACGAGAGCGCCGACTGCTGCATGGTTCCTACCGCTGTAGCCGGTTACAAGGAGGGGTCCTTCCGCCTCCACAAGCAGCTTCGCGATCTTCTCTACCTGCTTGGACGTCAAAGCATTCGGCTCGACGGCGTTCCAGTGAGACTGATCCACCTTGTATGGCTCAATGTCCTCTTCCATTGCTTCTCTTGCACCAACCAGGTAGACTGGTCCCTTTGGCTCGCTCGTCGCGAAACTGAGGGCTCGGTTGACCAATTGCTTGACGTTCTTCCCTCTCTTGATCTCGCCGGTATATCTGCAGTACTGCGCCACAATCTGCTTCTGCTCCGGCACGTCTTGTATCCAGTGGATGTACTCTGTCCGGGAGCCACGGTACTCGCCTTCAATGGTATAGGGAGACAGACCCGCAAAAATCAGAACCGGGGCGCGACCGCATGAGGCGTTATGGACTGCAGCTCCGAGTCCTTGCGTACCGACATCGACGTGGACGATCACGCATTGAGGCTTGTTGGTCAACCGGGCGTAGCCGTCCGCCATGGACAATGCTACCATCTGAGCTTTGGTCAGCATAATTCTACCAAAAGGAGCATTCTGCCAGATAGTGTACCTCGTTCGGACATGTTATGATACGAGGAAAGTTCCCTTTCTTTTCATTCTGACCTTTGACTATAGCTTCTATTATACTCGGGTGATCTGAGCCCAAGTTCACGAAGCAATGGGTGATTCCAGCCTGTTTCGGCTTTTAGCTGAGCTCGACCGTGACCAGGAGCATATTCACCTCCCATATAGCCTCGAAGAAAGCAAAAGACGCAGTGTACACCCTGCATATCCTCATTAGGTGTTTATAGTCATAGCTAACAGTGCTTCTTCCTTACATATCGACCGGCTTTAGAGTGGTTCTTCTAGGCTCGGTGAAAGAGGTATGAGATGGAGAAAACAATGTCTTCCTGGAAGGTTTGGAAGAGTCCCCAACTTGACAGAAGGGCGCTGATACAGTATGTTGATAACCCCGATGCCGGCAGAGGCTCCCGAGTGTTGTTGCACCCTTCCTCCCCGCAGCACCCCGCAATGACCCCACACTGGCCGCAACATTGCCGTACCGAGCATCCCGGATGGACCGAACTCCTCTAAGTTCATAAATTCAACGCAGGCAAAGTGACTTGCTTGGACGACTATCACGAGTCCGTTGAGGTTCAAAAATATACAGACTCAAAGAACTGAGTTTGGCTTGACTTCGTATCAAATCACTCACTTCTAGGACACCGTTGGCATTGCCGACTTTAAATTCAACTATTTCTGCATCGAAGTAAGCTTGTATGAACATGACGGCCCGGTTTTTTTTCACTCAGGAATATCCGGCAGTATGGGGCCGAATTATTGACAGATCGAAGAGATGGGCCGTATTGGTACCGAAACTCTCTCGGCTTCGTTCCGCAAAAGGATAGTCCCATTCGGATATGAAAGCGGCCCTTGGTCGGATCTCCTAGCAAAACAGAGATGATGGGCGAGTACCGGAAGTTTTGCCAGGGGACCGGAGAGCCTCGTGTGTCCGAACCCTAGCAGGCAGGCTGCTTATCTGCCTTTAGTATGGCATACGGGGCTCACCATGCTATCTTTCTCATCGCTCTTGTTGGCGTGGTTCAGTGAGGACATTAGAGGGCTGCTGTTTGCTGGTTTCGGCCCAAACATCGACCCAATGCACACGTGCGGCGTATAGAATGGTTTCGTTGGTCAACCTCGACACTTTTGATGTGCACATCCGCCGCCTGCATCAATTGATCAAAGCAAGGGCTGGTCTTCGAAAGAAGGTCTTTAGATACATTGCCCTGATGCTTACTACGTCGGCCCGTCCAATACTCTGCCAGAATAAGAGGATTGCTGCCGTCAAATGTTCCATTCTGTTCCTTTGAGAGTCTGGAGTGAGCAGTCGCCTGTACTCCGTTCAAGCTTCACGGAGCCTCAGTTGAGCCTCATTAGAAAGTCAGTTAAACCTCACTTCCGCCACACGCAAGGTTTGCTTTAGCTCTACTAGTCTGTTCGCTTCAGCTTTACTAGCCTGTTCGCCTCCGATTGTCAATAGAACAGGTCAGTAACAAATCCTGGGAAATGATTTGAACAGGATGTGTGATGCTGGAAGCAGACGCTGCGGTGGAGATGCTATTTTTACATATCAACATTTCTACAAATACACCGCCAGAAGACTCACGACGCTGTCCTGTACACCCAACAATGCTGTGCGAGACACCTGAAACCGGAGCCTCTCTGTATCAGACCCATAGTACAGCTTCGACTGCTCCGAGCCCCTTTTGTTTCCCTGCGCTGTATACACCCGATTCGGCCACTTCTTTTACCGCCTCCTCAGGTACCAGTTGAACGCCAGAGCCATAGTCTCGCCGTGGAATGGTGTAGGCACCTCAGCCAAACCCGGTCTGGCAACTGGATGCCGCAGGTACACCGCCGAGCAGATGTTCTGGTTGACCTCCAAGTATCTCGGGATGAACGCGAACGCGCTCATGAACTCCCTGGGTTGCCAAGGAGTAGCGTACGGCCTGCGCACGTCGATAGGGTTCTCTTGTGCACGGGAAATAGCAGCACGAAGAAGCTCTGCATCCCTGCGGGCGTTGTAGGCGTCTTCCTTGCCGTTTTGCATCTGAGGATTGGAGGATTTCGCGGGTTGCGAAGGTTCGGAGGCGGCTTGGGTGGAGGTAGAGGTTTCTGCAGGAGCGGAGGAGGAGGATGGCACCTTGGCAAGGATGGAGTTGAGGGTCTCCTCAAGACTCTCGATGGTTTCCTCCAGCGGCTGGCTCTGGTCGAACTTGGTGCCGCGAACTTGGGAGAGCGTCTTCTTGGCCGTCTGGGAGAACGCGCGAAGCTCTTGCTTGCGCTTTCCCGAAAGCGCTTGCTTGGGATCGGATGTGATATCCTTTGCCCGCGAGAGCAAAAGCTTGAGTGCTTTCCGTGGGTCTTCAAGTGCCGTCTCTTCTGTTGTTTCTGCTTTCTCCTCTGCAGACGTCTCTCCTGACTCCACCGCCGATGCACCCTCCTCTTCCTCGCCCTCTAGCAGATCCTCGGCATCATCGTCAACGATCTGATCGATCTCTTCGTTCCCAGTCTGCCCTTGCGATGTCTCTGGGCTTCCCTTCTTGTCCTTGCGCGCTCCGGTGGCGTACAGCACGCGCTCAGGGTCGACGGAAAACATGTCGCCGGGGTTGAGGAGGTAGCCGGGATAGATCATCTGATAACATTCATGAGCATTGTGCTTGGCGGAGTGGCCACTTCCAAGCGTACCTTCTTTCCGTTGACCTTCACAAAGCCATGCACGACGAACTGTCTAGCCTGCCTTGTACTGCTCGCAAACAGAGCTCTCCATATTGCCGTATCCAGCCGCCTCTCCGTTGGGTGGTATGTCATGTGCATATACGGAGTCTTCGCCATGGCATTCCTTCTCTTTGTTTGCTCCTTGCTGGGATCCTGATCCAGACCACTTCCTCTACCAGCAGACTGGTCCGAACCATCTGTGCTCGCAAGCACCCGATGGTCCATTGGCACGACAGCCGGCAGACGTCTATCGAACATGCGCGTCCATTGTCCTTCTCGTATTTGTTCACCGTGGTATGCGCGTGTGTTCGATTTGGCGAGCCATTTCTGCTGGAAGAACGTCTTATTGGCGGCAGGGGGAAGGATCATGCGAGACAAGTTGTAGAGATTCCATTTTGACCAGTCTTGTCGGATCTTTGGCCTCTTCAAGCCGTGAAACTTCTTCCGCATGGCGGCGATGGGAGGGATAGTGTTGCGTTCAATGGGATTAATCTCAGGATCGCTCAGAAAGAGTTGCTTGTCGCATGTCCGATTTCGCCTAGTATCCCAACACTTTTGAGACTCTTGGCACATCCGCTTACACTTCACTTCAACTTCGCTGTATGCAATCATGATCTTATTCAGTCAAGTTGGTGGATACTATTCGTGTTCTTGCGAATACATTATTTCACCTTCGATAACGCTTCCCTGCTTTCACATGTCCGTGAAACCCCTTCCGCTTCAAACCCAACGACGTTTGACAGAAATTTTGACTGCTCTTTTGCAAGACAAGGACTCCTATTGGTAGTAGTTCCCACAGTTTGGGCAACGCCCATATCCACTTGACGTTGAGATGTCCCGTGGGTAGGCTTTGGTGCAGTATGAACACTTAACCCTTTGTCCCTTGTCCTTGGATTTCAGTCTCAGTAAGCCAGCAGTGAGTGCCGGAACCTCCTCTAGCATGTGGTCAAAGGCAGGAAGTTTCATAAATTCTTCCAAGCGAGGTTCGATGAAACTAAGAGTCGAAGCCTGCATGGCGCGATCGGCTGGAAAGTTTGAGAAAACAGTCTCGACGGCAGCAAGGAAGGCGTCCAGGTCTGTCGTCCAGTCTTTCTCGGCAGCCTCGACGAAAGCCTTGACAGTAATATCTCTAAGGTCGGCAATGTCGTATTTATCGGCGACAGCGAAGACGTGGACATGCATCATGAAGTCTTTCTCTGCACGGAAATAGGTCTTGTAGTCGATGCCATACAGATGCTGGAAGAGAGCGCGGACGGCATCCGGGTTGTCGTCGTGAAGCTCGATCTCAGCCTGCTCGCCCTCCTGATGGGGGTCAGCTCAACATCGTGTCTGTATGAGAGACATCTCACCTTGAAGCCACGCTCACAGAGATTCTTGAAGTAGGTGGACTGGCCGCAGAGGATGATCGTGTGAGTATGGAGCGACTGGTTTCCTTTATCGAACTTGATCACAAGATCGGAGAATCTCTTGTCGTTGAAGTACCTGTAGGTATCAGTACACGGCTGTGACGATGCATGTTTCCTCTCATGAAAATCTCACTTTGACACCTTCAAGGTGATCTCTTCTTCGCTGTTCGCCATGATGGAGACGTGGGGAGTAGTTGATAGCCGGTCAAATGGGAGGAGAGATGCGGATGTGTGACGCGGGATGATTGAGGACCGGTGCGATAAACAAAGCTAGGAAGTTTCCAAGATGGACAGAACGAGAAACTTCTTGCACTGCTGCAATTAACGTCACATGCCAGTTCCTCATGTGACATGACCATGGAAAAGGCGCAGAGGCCATAGCTTTCCTCTCTCCCTCATTCCCAGCACGACTTCTTCCAACTTCTGCTTCTCAAACATCTACTTTCGAACACTATTGTCACTATCCAAAGGCCTCAACACCATGGGCTCCTCCACAGATGGTCAGCCACAGGAGAAGAAGTTCAAGTTCGATCTTGCAAGGTATGACCTGCCGCTCTATGTTCTGGAGGAAGCTTCATCTTACCAACGTCATCAGATGGTTCAATAACCCAGAGCACTCCGACATGCTTGTCGAGTTTAGTGGGCAACGGTACCACGCACACAAGCTCGTCCTCACTTCTCATTCGCCATATTTCAAGAAGGCATGCGGGGGAGTTTAGGCTAAGACCAAATCACTTCATATCCCTGGTGTCAGTCCGCGTTGTCATAGCTCACTCAGCAGCCTTCATCGTTTCTGAGGCTACCACCTTTTCGGTATGATAGCGCCAGCGCTAACATTCAGATAGGAAGCGCACGAACGCAAGATCACATTGCACGATGATGATCCCGACGTCGTCCTCGCCATGATTCGCCACATGTATCAGCTTCCCCATGACCGCGTCGGTGAAGCCGAGGAGGCGATTCAGGATCTCGCCTACCACGTGCACCTCTACATCGTGGCTGAAAAGTACGACGTTCCCGATCTCAGAATGACAGTCAACGAAACCTTCGCTGCTCTGATCGAAGGGAAATGGGACAGTGACGAGTTTGCCGAGGCCATTCAGCTTGTCTACGCCAATAGATGGGCTGATACAGCCCTCCAGGATACCGTCGTGGCTTGCTGCAAGCAACATATCCAGAAGCTGATGAAGCGCGATATATTCGTACAGCTGTTGGGCCAGACGGCGCTTCTCGCGAGAGAGCTTTTAAAAGACCTGGTGCCACTGTCAAATCTGCGTTTTGTCGCAAAGGGTCTCAATAAATACGGACTGAAAGTATGGAGGAGCCCGTGCTGTGACACTTTCACATCTCTCGGCTATGCATCACCGTACAATGGTTGCTGTTCGAAGTGCGGCAATTACATCACATACACCAGGTGGACACAGAAGTCGGTAAAGGAGGAGTAAGTGGAAGCATAGCGGGCAAATGGCAGTGGACTTCATCTCCAGTGTGGGCATAGCAAACGGACGTTTTCGCAAGGTGACCTTGACGGTTAGCCCACCTGGCCAGACAGATACGATAGCAAGGCGTGACACGGTTTACCGGAAGCATCGAGCAAATTCAAAACTCAGCGAAACAACAACAATCTTCCCTAATGCTTGCTTGGCGCTCAGATGAGATGGAGGGCTCGCACGGTGCATCTTCTGTGCGCTCCATGAAGGCACTCTCGCCTTGTCGTATGGACGTACCGGCGAACAAGAAAGAAAAGGGAAGTGAGAGTATTACCACATGCGGCGAGCGGCAGACGGATGTTCGTGGTGCCGGCAGTATATCTCTGCCCGCCCCTTGGATTACCCGAGAGTTACTTCTCCATGGTGATTGAAGATGGTCCGCAATGATACAAGTCATGTCTGTCCCCATCACATCTCCATCTCATCCACATCCTTCCCCTTCCTCCTGCCCTCCTCAACCTTCTTCTTCGTCCTCTCCTTCGCCTCCTCCACCCACTTGTCATACGACCCCTCCTTCAACTTTGCTGCCACGACACCCTTCAACAACTCCCCTACAAAGCCCACAAAATTATGCCTCCTCAACGCGTTCTCCCACTGCCACTCCCTCCTCTTCTGCTCCTCCCTATACAACGTCTCCTGATCTCCGATCTCGCTCGCCTTGATCCTCAAATCCTGACACATGGCGAGCAGGTTGAAGCGAATCTCATGGGCAGGATAGCGCTGAATGCGACGCTGTAACACCGGGATGACCTTCTCGGCGAAAGAGGAAGGAGGACAGGAACCGTGGCTGATGGGCGCGGGTTGCAGGCCGTCGAGCTCGTACAGCGTATCGTTGATACTGGTGTAAGCGATGAAGTGGTAGACATCATCATCCTCCGTCGCCATCCTCGTCTCATCTGAGGTGAAAGGCGAAGAGCGTGCGAACGAGTTGTGCACGTCGCGAATGTGATCGCTGTTGCTGAGCGCCTCGCCTCTCAAATCTGCAGGGAAGCCCGTTGTAAACTCCTTGAACTCGCCCAACGTCTTGCCCACATCCACTCCATCCTTCTCTCCTTTGTTTAACAGCACGCTCAGCAGCGCCTGCGTGCCGCATGCGTTCTGGATCGTCTGCGCGGCGAACCAGACGCCGTCGTCGCCTCTTTCTACCGCTTCGAAGTCGAAGCTGCCGTCTTTGGGCACATCGGTGGGTTTCTCGCCCGTCGGGTATTTGAAGAGAAAGATTACGCCGATCGGGTTTAGTTGTGCGAGAGACTGCTCGTCGAGGGAGATGAGCTCCTCGAATTGGACGTTTTTGACGCCCAGGTTTTCGATTAGGTAGGTGAAGACGCCCTGAACCGATGGTTAGCGATGGGATGATAGGAGAACATGAGAGGCACGAACAGCGTCCGATTCGATGGTGTTCCAGCCGCCAGACATGATCAACGGTGTACGTGTGGATTTATTGTAAGCTCAGATGCTTTCCGAATGGAGAAGCTTCGAAGATGAACGTCATTGGCCGTGCGCGAAACGCGAAACGCGAAACGGACACGATGGCATGCAAACATACATCGACCGATTAGATGCTGCAACTCCATCGTCTTCTTGCGAGAAAAAGAATCAGCAACTTTAGCTATCGTTCTGGATCTGTCTCCGCACCAGCCGAGTGCGAGGTCAGAGGCACAATCCTGGTTGACGGAACATGCAAGCACTCAGCCCTGTTGAGGCTATGCCGCCCATCGTCATGGCTTGACTGGTTTGGTCACTTCCAACCACCTTTTCCTTCGTTCAGTCTGCTTCGTATCTCTTGTCTCGTCTGCAGATTGCTATCGTGTTCACGTCACTTTCGCTGGATGCCGTAACTCTTCAATTTTCTGGATTTCTACCCGCCGGTTTCTTGGATATTGGTACGATCGGAGTACAGTTCTTGGTCCGGACTGGCTGCGATGTCCTCAGATTTGATTCCTCCTGTGCAGAGCGGTAAGAACACGCCCGAGGTCAATGCTCCCTCCGGGCCCGGAAACGATCGTGAGGGCAATAACGATGGCGCTACCAATCGCGACAGCGAGAACGATGATAGCGACAACCCCACCAGGAGAGTCCCAAACGGTGGTGGATGTTCCGTCGGTCCCTCCACCATCGAAACGGAACACCAGTCAAGCCGAGGACAGGCTCAAGCACGGGAAAAGTCGACCTCGCTGGGGCATACTGGAGTCTCTCATACTCAAACAAAAGCGGATTACGCCAGCAAGCGAAGACTGCCTCTGTCCGACAAGGGGGCCATGACGTTAGGCAGATAACCAAGCGCCCGAGACATGATACTCCGGAAGCCATGTTGTTCACCGATGGCCGCTCAGAACACAACCTACCCCATGATCAGAACAGCCAGGAAGACACGGATCTATGTAATCGCTGCAAGGCCATTGACCTTGCATCCTGCTTCGACAGGCATGAAGCAGAGGCAGTGCCTCCTCCCCGTGGCGGTTTATACGTGGGTGATCTTGGGTCTCCTGATGAATGGGAAGTGCAGACGTGCAAGCTTTGTCGCTTCTTCTACTCAATGCGTTGGCCGCAAGAACACGACGAAGAAGGTGGACCACAGTGCTATGAGCTCCGCATATTCAGTATACTGCGGACTGTTTCTTATGGGCGTTATTGTTCTCCGTTTTACCGTGGCATTGTTACTTTCGGCTTGGGCGTCTGTCCTGAGGGTGGGGGCTATGATTCTGACCAGTTCGATGAAGATAAATGGTGGCCATTCATCTGCCGGCTTCCAACTCAACCTCAAGACTCAACTTTGCGTACGTATTGTCGACTCATTCATCCTTCAGCAATCGACGTTGAGAGGCTGCGGGCTTGGTTTACTACATGCGATCGTTATCATCCCGAATGCAGAGACCAACGCCCCCGGCGTTTGTCGCTAAAAGTCATCCGGTGCCGTGAACGCAAGGTTGTTACGATGAAGAGGAAGGCCCTTGATATTTCACCGGTACTCGTACCACGGCACCTCATGACCGGTACGGGTTCAAAACCACATCCACAACATTTTCATCCAGTCGTCGGTGTCAAGACTAGTCATGCGCTGATAAGCCTTGAGGAGAAAGTGCATAAGGGAGTGTTTACTAAAGCTCAAGAGGAGGCACAGAATGATATGATTTCTGCAAATGGGATTTGGGAAATCACCAGACCCCCAATATTCAATTGTTTGACTGCTGGGGTTCTCTTTTACTTTGTTTGTTCCTTCAGATACTTCTTCAGCCCTCTCAACCTCTCCTTGGCATCCTCCAGGACCTTGTCATCCTTGCAAACCGCAAATCTCAGCCAATCCTCCGCAAGATGTGCGTTCTCATCAGTGAAAAACTCCGTGGGAGGAATAGCTGCCACACCAAGCTCCTTGATCAGGAACCACGACAGTTTGAAGTCGCGCGGCCGATTCGCGACATGCGGTGGGAAGGGGTAGTCTTCTGGCAATTGCACGCGGGAGAGGTTCACTAGTACGAAATAACCACCTTCGGGGTCGGAGTACTGCTGACAGTCAGCGAGGTCTGTGCGAGTGAAGGGTAGAAAGGGTGAACTGAGTTGCTTACGGGTACGCCCAGCTCCTTCCAGATCTCATTGAAGCGGTCCATCTTGCTCTTCATCTCCTTCTTGCTCTCGTCCCAGAAGCCATGCTTGTCCGCCTCCTCAAACGCAACAGCAGTGGCCTCTTGCAACGGACTCACACTGCTGTAGCAGATCCTCGTGTGTGCAGCGCTAACGTAGTGGATGAGGTGCTCGGGACCGATCAGCCAACCCACCCTCCAGCCCGTGCAGTAGAAGTTCTTTCCTCCGGATCCGACCGTGAGCGTCAACTTGGCAATTTCCGGGGAAAGCGTAGCGATGCGCGTGAAGGGGACGTAGTATAGTCTGTCGTAGACCTCGTCACTGAGGATGATGATGTTGTTCTCCACGCAGAGATCTCCAATCGCTTGCAGCTCCTCCTTGGAGAAGACCTTGCCGATTGGGTTGTGCGGGCTGTTAATCACAATCATGCGTGTCTTGTCTGTGATGGCCTTTCTCAGCTCGTCCATATCCAGCGACCACTCCGACGCGCTCGTGGTCTCGGTTGCGCCGCGTTTGGGAGGATGTAAGGGCACGTAGACGACCTTTCCGCCCGGCATCTCGATGTTGGAAATGTACTGGTCGAAGAAGGGCTCGAAAACAATGACCTCGTCGTCCTGCTCCAGGAAGCCCATGAAGGCGGACAACATTCCCTCGTTGGCGCCGGTGGTGATGGTGACTTCCTTGTTCGGATCCAGCTTGCGGCCGAAGAAAGGCGAGTAGGCGTCTGCGAGTGCTTGCTTTAACCGCGGACGGCCCTGTTCTGCGTACTAAGCGTGTGTCTTCTCCCATGCACGGGTACAGTGGTGTTTTCTCTACCTTTGTCGGAGAGTACTGGTTACATTCCACCTTGTCTAGCGCTCCCTTGGCCGCGTCAATGACGAATTGAGGTGGGTTGTAGCCAAAGAAACCTTGGCCCATGTTGATGATGGGCTGTATGGGCGATGCGGTGGCGGCTTCGTTGACGATGGTCCTGTACATACTATGTAAGCACTCGTCCGTGAGATGCGGCGTTGCATGGTGCAGCATACCAGACATCCTGGCGCTGGCCAGCTACGCGCTTTGCTGGCTTGAATGGATCTCCCTCATCGCCGATAGCGAGAATGGACGGAGGACTGGTGGTGGGGGCTGTCTTGCAATTGCTCGTGTGACGGGCGTGGAAGTGAGGACGGAGGAAGCAGCAGTCAAGCTGGGGATGCAAACAGGCAGATTCTTCATCCTCATCACACAATGGGCATGACTGATATGGGTACAGCAACCGGCTGACTGATTTTCCCCAGATCTGGCAAGTGCCCGCAGTTGGAGAGGGCCCTCCGGCATGACGCCATTCGCTCCTTCCCGATGCCGACTCCGATGCCGGCCCCGATGCCGGATCCCTAGTTTCAATCGCGGCGCGTCTTCCAGTGCTCGAGACGCGTTCGGTGCACTCCGCAACTCGCTACAAAAGCCATGTAAATGCCGCCGGCAATGGTCGACTGTCCAATATGCGGCAAGCCGGTCAAGGAAGTCCACATCAACTCACACATCGACTCCAACTGCGAGTCTCATATCGACGAGCCTTCGCCACCCGCTACTCAGCAACAGAATGCCGGTCCTCCCAAGGCCTCGCAGGTCGCTAGCTTTTTCCAAACACCTGCTGCAAAGAAGACTGCCGGCTTCCATGCAACGCCTTCCACACAGGTGGCGAACGGAAGTGCGCCCAGAAGCACTCAACCTGTATCGTCGACGGGAAAGAGAGCCTTGGAGAACGACGGACTGAGCAATGGCATCAAAGAGGACGATGTTACGAGCCCTGCCCCGAAGAAGGTCAAGACGAACAACCTGGAGAAGGCCGCTCCGTTGGCCGAGCGCATGCGGCCGAAGACGCTGGACGAAGTCTGCGGGCAGTCCCTGGTCGGCCCTCACGGCGTGCTGCGCTCACTGATCGAAAGCGATCGCGTGCCGTCGATGATACTGTGGGGTGGACCAGGAACGGGCAAGACCACAATAGCACGCTTGATTGCGAACACGGCCGGGACACGGTTTGTGGAGATCAACAGCACGTCCACCGGAGTGGGAGAGTGCAAGAAGTTGTTCGCCGAAGCGCGCAATGAGCTGCAGTTGACGGGACGGAAGACCATCATCTTCTGCGACGAGATACACCGGTTTAGCAAGAGCCAGCAAGACGTCTTTCTAGGGCCTGTGGAAGCGGGACAAGTCACCCTCATTGGCGCGACCACCGAGAACCCTAGCTTCAAGGTCGTCAACGCACTGCTCTCGCGCTGTCGGACCTTCACCATCGAAAAGCTCACGGATGAGGATATCCTCATCATTCTCAAGCGGGCACTCGATCGTGAGCCTCCCGCCACCCCGGAGTCGGCTGAACTGCTGACACAAGACGACCATGCGCTCCTACGCTACCTGTCCTCCTTCGCCGACGGCGACGCACGCACAGCCCTCAACCTCCTCTCCCTAGCTCTAGACCTATCCGCCCGTCCCAACGCCACTCTCGACACCCTGAAAACCTCCTTGACGCGGACCCTCGTCTACGACCGCGCAGGTGACCAGCACTACGACACCATCTCGGCATTTCACAAATCCGTCCGCGGCTCCAACCCAGACGCCGCCCTCTACTACTTGGCCCGCATGCTGCAATCCGGCGAAGACCCGCTCTACATTGCGCGCCGCATGGTCGTCATCGCATCCGAAGACGTCGGACTGGCCGACAACAGCCTCCTGACCCTCGCCACCAGCACCTACACCGCAGCCGAGAAGATCGGGATGCCCGAATGCAGGATCAACCTCGCGCACTGCTGCGTCGCACTCTGCGTCGCACCCAAATCCGTTCGTGCCTATCGCGCCCTCAACGCCGCATACTCCGCCCTCTCCGAACCCGGAGTCGCCGGCCTCCCCGTGCCTGTCCATCTGCGCAACGCGCCGACCCGGCTGATGCGCGAGTCGGGCTATGGCAGGGAGTACAAGTACAATCCGGATTTTGTCGAGGGAAGGGTCGTGCAAGAGTACCTGCCCGAGGCGATCAAGGGGAGGAAGTTCTTGGAGGATAGGGACCTGGGCACGGGGATTGATCCGGAGGTGGCGGAGATGGAGGAGAGGCGGACGAGGGAGCAGCAGGAGGCGTTGGAGGAGGTGGCGAGGGAGGAGAGGGAGGATGACGAGGAGCATGAGAGGTTGTTGAACCCGGATGGTGAGTGAAGGGGCTATGCATGACTTAGGATGCGCCGCCACACGGACCGAGGTCGATGTCTTTGACTTGTATGAATTATTTGGATACCCCTTTGTGTGTAAAAGACATGATATTCTCCGGTAAATGGATCCCGATCTCGGTCGAAAGTATGCATCATGATATCCATCCAGACCGTGAGTCTTGTCACTTTTGCGCAACCCTTTAATCATGTCTTCGCTAGAAATGCAAGAAATGCACAAGCCGCCAGTCTTCCTCAAAAACCACCAGTTTCCCCCCTTCCACCTTCCTCTGCTTTGAGTAAACTTCATGCGGCCAAACTCTCAACTCACCTCCTCCACCATCCTCCTGGGGCTGGGCTTCCACCCCTGCGCCAACGCCTCCCCACGGGCGCCTCCAGCCACTCCTGCGGCACGCCGATCCGACTTCCCTGTGCGTTGTTGACCCAGCGCACGAAGAGCGGATTCGCGGGCTCTGGCTCTCCGTCTTCGGCGCCGGGCGTGCCCTCTGCGGCCGATGCGGCGGCGAGGATCTCGGCGCGCGTGCGGCGTTTGGGAGCCGGCTTCTTGAGGAGTTTGTTGATGGTGTCCATCTGTGAGGGAAGTCAGTGGCATGACCGATGGAAGGAGGGGGCATAAAGTGTGTGTGTGTGTGTGTGTGTGTGTGTGTGTGTGTGTGTGTGTGTGAGAGAGAGAGAGAGAGAGAGAGAGAGAGAGAGAGAGCAGAGATGAACGGCATGGCATACCTTCTCTTCCTCGTTCCGCTTTTCGGATAGGTTCTTGCGACGGCGCGCCATCTCCGCCCTCCGCATCGCGTGCTCCTCGGCCGTCAGATGCTTCTTCTTCTGCGCTTCGTTGCTCAGCGCCATCAGGCCTCCGCCCTCGAACTCCTCGAACGCGCCTCTCTGTCTTCTCGTGAGTTTGGTGAGGTCGGGTGTGGCGCTCCTGCTCCCCTCGTCGTCGCTGTCTAGATCGTCATCGTCCTCGCCCTCAGCATCCTCGTCGTCACTCTGTAGATCGGAGAGTTCTTCGTCCTCGTCTTCCGCCTCCTTGTCCTCGACTGACTTCAAGGGACCGGAGGGGGCATGGATACAGAGACGTTCATCTTCCCCTTGAATTTTCCTCTCGCAGGCGTCTTTGGTTGGGTCTGGATGACTGGCGCGGGTGGGTGCGGCGCGTCCATGTCCAGATCTCCATCCGCGTCGGCATCTTCGTCTCCTTCGGCGTCCTCCTCGCTGTCTTCAGCTGCCAATAGCTCGGCATCGATGTCTTCTTCTGGTTCCTCCTCTTCGTCTTCCTCCTCGCTTGGCGCATCTACATCGTCGTCCTCGTCGCTCTCTGGGTCCACCACTACGCGCGGGTTGCGTGTCGTGCGAGGAGCCCGTACAGGCGGTTCCGGCGTGTCGTCTGGAGTATCCTGGTACGGGTTTGGAGGTAGTTGGTCGTCAGCATCCTGAGATAGGGCTTGGCGGAGTTTTGAGGGTGGTGCTTTGACGGTAAGACGAATGGAGGGTTTGAGTGCGTTGTTGGCGCTTGAGGTGGTACTTCGGGCGATAGAAGCGCTGCTGGGAGGGTAAGAGTCAGCGGCGGTGCGGTTGGAGGAGCGCGTTGCGCGTGTTGTACGGGCTGCTGGCATTGCGCTGTATCTTATTCCCTTGCGGTTGTTGTTTACGGTGTGACAAGGAAGCGGGATAAGGGAGCTGTCTCAGTAGACAAGGGAAGAATCAGGCCAAGCGAAATGTACATTCCGTTTGGCTTGCCAAAGCGAGCGAGGCGGCACGGCGTTACGTCGAATCAGACCAACATGCGTTTCCTTTTCAGCTTCCGCATCCAAAACATGCACATGCCCGAATCGGATTGTTGATCGTCGCCGCCAGTTCCGTGATCTGCCAACTCCTCGCTCGTCCCTGAGCACCAACATATCGCGCATTTGCATTCGCATTCGCATTCAAACTCACAGATGATGGCTGTATACGGAGTTCAGACTGACCTGTGACCGTCGTACGGGCCTCGGGAGGGCGATTTGGATGAAGCGCTTTTTTCGCCGGTGCACCATTTGCCGTCTTGAGACGTTTTGCTGAGTGCTGGTCCATGATCGACGAAAGATACACGGGGCAACAAGAATAAGAACAAGAACAAGTATCCAACAAAGACGCCCAATGGCTGGTATACGGATTGCCGCATTTGGCTTCACTCGAGGTGGATTGGCACCCGGCCTTTGCTTAGTCATCCACGCTGAGCCGAGGTCCACATGCGTCGCTTTCCGGGGAGAGCTGTTACCTGTTGCGTAGATTGCCGACACTCGAGCACATGCACTGTTGGAAGACGAGCCAGCGACCGAAACATTGCCATCTGCGAAACGGGCGCGAAGAGCAGCAATGACTGACCCGTCAAACCCCAGGTCGGCCGCCATCCCGGCATGGCAGAGGTCGTCGGTCTCGAGTCCATCGTCTGAAGCAGCTCCAGCTGGACCGCAACAATCAGTCGATGGCTCGAATGCCGAGGCCGTCTCGACACAAGGTGCTACACCTGCCTCAGAAGCACCCCCAGCCGGCATTGAACAGTGCGTGGACGGGTCCAATGCCGAAGCCGTATCGACGAGTGAAGCAAGCACCGAGTCGAACGACGTCAACCCGGTCTTCGACTTGAGCCAAGTCCGGAAGTTCCTCGAGAACCCAAAAGTGAAAAGCGCACCAACTGACAAGAAAAGAGCCTTTCTGGAATCAAAAGGCGTGAACAAAGAAATGATTGACGAAGCGCTGGGTGGTACACTTGGAGGCACGCTTGCTGGTGCTGTGGAGGGCAACTCGAGCGTCAGCTTGACAGCAGCTGAGTTCAAGAGCAGCCAGCAAAGACAACTACAACAGAGCCAGAAGGACGTTCCACCCATAGTCACATATCCCGAGTTTCTTGTCAAGCCTCAGAAACCTCCACCGCTTGTCACCGTCAACCGGCTGCTGAATACTGCTTACGCGGCTGGCGGTCTTGCAGCGATTGTCTACGGATTCTCCAAATACATTATCAAACCCATGGAGGAGAACCTCACAGAGGCAAGGCATGAGCTATACCAGCACCGACAGGAGCGTCTGGACGAGCTGAACGAGAAGCTGAGCGGCCTCGTTTCCAAGGTTCCTCCTGCCAAGGCCAAACCCATTTCTCAAGACGAAGAAGATGCCGCCGACGCAGATGTCGAAAGCATCACCTCTGACCCTACCGAACTATTCCACCGTGATATTGGAACTCAAACGGAGGATCTACCCTCCAGCTCCTCGCCCAAAGCTTCCTCCAAGGCCGAAAAGCCAACACCAGAGACTACGATCGAGAAGCAAAACACCCGCCTGAAGGTTCTGATTTCCCACATCGAAGAGATCACCGCGCATGCGAACAAGAACAGCACCTCCAACGAGGGCGTCAAAGGGAGCCTGGCTGATCTCAAAGAATACCTTGACAACATGGTGTACAACAGCATGAGCCGCGGCGACATCTGGAGCGCCGGCCCAGGACCAGAGAAGAAGGACGATGCCATCGCCGCGCTGAAACAGGAGATTAGAGGTGTCAAGGGTGTCTTGTTGAGCGCGAAGAGATTCCCCGCGGCTGCCCGTGGCGGACCCTAGTCAGGTCCGGGGAGGGAGAAAGACAGCGAAAGTCGTGTTACCGCAACCCCTTGCCGTGACATTCAGGCGCCTCGGCCTTCTCATTCCGCTCCAATTCCCATGCTGAGTGTGGACAACTCAGCCAACAACTACAGCAACGCCTGCACCCCCGGAGGCCTGACACGGATCGGTACTCCATTACTCTCTACTTTGGCAGAACTCGGTTGTCTCCGAAAAACGCCATCCCCTGCAGTCTTCAAAGATGTTTTTGCATGGCACTCGCTCCATGGGCAATCATATCAACCTCCACGTCGACGATCACCCATCTCTGTCCAGTACACGATGGAGGAACTCCTGAACTTTCGGCCCGAGACTCCCATACTGGATTCTCGACGCCGTAAAACCATCTCTGTTGGGACTTCCGAATCGAGGCGATAGCAGCGCCATACCGACCCGGCCGGTAGCCCAATGCGCTGCGGGCTGTAAAGCGCGGTGGAAGCTGTGAGAAGCAGCCAATGGAGGTACCACGTTAATGCTAGTCATGGGAATATGGGGATTGCTGAGTGTGGAATGCATGGAGGATGCGGTGAAGGTGATTGTTGCTTGTCTGCCCAACCTGGAGAGGAAGACTACCAGCAACCGAGAAGGGAATAGACTCGCTCTGCCACAAACGAATTCACAAACATGAATAGCATGGATTTCTACAACACCCATGGCTTGGAATCGACTGCATGCTCATCCTCAAGCATCCTGTTTTTCGCCATCGTTGCTTTAACTTCGTCGTGATAGTGCTTGAGCCTTTGGTGCAGTTAGTAGTACGTTCGAAAGAGGGCACAGTAGTACACAAGACTTGCCGCTCCAATACTTCTTTCTCGAGGAAGAACACGTCTTTAGGCTCGAACGAGGCGGTGCGAAAGAGTTCGTCACACTGAAAGCACTTCTGCAGCGCGTCTCTGTACTCCACTGATGAAGTCGTCCGCTTTACTTCTCTCCAAAGCTCATAAAGCTCCATTCCGTCATTGTCTGCGTTTGATCCATACGAATACTTTCCTATACTCTTGTCGTCCTCGATGAGGTTGAGAGGCTTTTTGAGTGCAAGCTCCGCTAACACTATCCCTAACAGCTGAAGTTTCCGCGTTTTGCATCGACGACCTGAGCAGTTTAAATGATTTCGATGTCTTCCATGCGTGGTAAAGGTCGGCTTGTCGGAGTCTCCCATAATCGCAAATCTGATCCCGCAGGAGCAGAGGGTGTCGGTCCAGGGTGTGTTCCACAACAGAATCGTCCAATTGATGATGCTCCAGGCCAGTGCTGCGCTCTGCTCGAAGAGCTGACGGCGGAACGTTGAGGTCGAGTGTTCCGAGAGCATGTCACGGACCGCTTCGGATCTTTGCTCTACATGCTTGACATCCATGATGAAGGATTCAGCATCCCTGACCAATTCTGCAACAAGCATCTGCTCTCGACGGTTCCATCGTATCGGAATTATGCCGTGTTTTTCGATGTCGAAATGTATTAACAGATGTGCATCTTCTCTGATGCATTCGGGCTGCGAGTCATCATCCGGTAAGCTGAGGACTAGTGACCAAGATGTTTCTGGTCTTGATTGCTTTAGATACTGATATAGTGTCTGCATGTAGTTGGAGAGCGACTGCAGCCACTCCGCTTGTTGACTCGAAAAGAGGGCATCATGTCTATCCTTCAAGTTTCGGATACTTTCGGCCGTGGGTTCCAGCTTGGTGTAATTCACAAGTTCATCAACCGCCTTGACAAGACTGGTAATGTCATCATCCATCGTTGACCTTTGACAGATTGCATAGCAAAGCTTGCTGAAGAGTTCGGGGTTTTTGGTTGCACGTGTCGGATTTCTCGTTGTCAAGAGATCTCTCCAGTCTTTCTCTTCATGGGTCGTCGCAACACGCTTCTCGTTTACCTCAGGGTGAAGGTATAGCCGACGTTCCAATTTCTCGTTCAGATTCATGATTTCTTGAGCCATTGACAGAACCTTGGTATATCCGTCTTCGCCCCAAAGCTTCCTGCACTCCCCTTCATCCCCAAATTTGCTTGTCCACCTCTTCAGCCTCATGTCCAAGACCTCCAAACTGGCTCGGTACCTCTGCCATTTTGCAGGACAACAATCATAGTCATGTTTACGTTTGTTGAGGTTGTCTATAGTGCTGGAGACAAAGCTTAACAGGCCAGCCGTTGTGCCAATGGCCCCGAATATCTCAAAGAAAGTAACGACCATCTGATATTTGCTGATCCAAACTCGTTTGCTAAAGCCGGAGTCTAGAGAGACAGGTTCGTCCTCAATATATTGGATTCATCGAGAGCGGTCTTTATACCCCGCTTGGCTGCAACTCAGCCGCAAGCCATCCATGCAAGGCTGTCAATCGACAGATATATTCAAACAGCGGCAACTACCCCTCACCTACGCCATCAACGATCATGTTCTACAGCCGGTCTGAAGACCTGCATTGCATCACTCATCCTCAAGGTCTCCCTTATCCAGACAACCGATACGTGTCTAGAAAGACGACACTATGGCATATTTGCACAATCTATACGCAGCGTTGAACGATGACATGATCCGCTTTGCAAAATGTCGCAACAAACTCAAAGACAGGAATGAATACAGCATACCCGGTTTAGAAGCACCGTCGGGGGTCGGTTTAGCCGATACAGAGGCAACCTCGTGGAGTCACACCATGAACAACCTGTTTGACGACACTTTAATGTGCATCAGGATGTGGGCCAGTGAATTTAGAGGCACGTTGCCGCTGGATGTCGCCTTCAGGCTCGTCGACGTGGAGGACAAAGATGTTGCAGGGCTAACTCAACGGCATCTCTCTATGATTCATGGATGCTTGGAAGCCTTCCTGGAGTCTGTTGAACACACATTGCGAAGCGACCTATCTATCCCACACACTTCTCTCTTCCAGTACGTCTTCATAGGAGTTGCTACGATTACGCGAGATGAGCAGAGTCTCACTGGAAGCAGTGAAAAGATGGACGACCTTGTCAGATCTCTTGATTGCTTACGCAGCCTTTCAGAGATCACTGCTCACTTGAATCTAAGCGATGCGATCGTCCAGAGTCAGCCAATTGAAAGAGCAGTGATACAGGGAAGCACTCACGACAACAGGCTCAGCAACGATACACATTGCCTGTCTTCTAGTCTCCGCGATGATCAGGAATTCCCAGGGCCTGGCATGGCTGCAACGGTGAGTGTCATGGAGCCTGGAAGGGAGCAATTCACTGTAGGCTGGATCTGCGCCTTGCCCATCGAGGCTGCAGCCGCCTGGACCATGCTTGACAAAACATACCAACCCGTTCACCGCGGAAATCCGCAAGACACGAATTCGTATATGCTTGGACGCATCGGCGGACACAATGTGGTAATCGCCTCACTCCCCTCTGGCTCAAATGGGATCACATCCACCGCGACAATGACTGTAAACATGCTGTCTAGTTTCCCGAACATTCGTTTCGGGCTGCTAGTCGGTATAGGAGGTGGGAGTTCTAGCAAAAACACGATATCCGCCTTGGGGATGTAGTTGTCAGCAGGCCACACGGATCCTTCGGTACGCTCTACTCAAGTTCTCCGAAAGATATATCAGCTGACTGCTTCCAGGAGGTGTTATCCAACTGGATCTTGGCAAAGCGACTGACACTGGATTCAAGCAAACGGGATCGCTCAACCGGCCGCCTACTGTTCTGCTGACAGCTATAAATTCGCTTGAGTCCGAACATTTTGTGGCCTCTGAGAAGACATCAGCACATATCGCGGAGGCCCACAAGATAAACCCCGTTTACAACGAAGAGCCAAACATCTTGGTTTCGAGATGGACAGACTCTTTCAGTCTGACTACGCTCATGCAAACGCCAATGGTTCCTGCCAGAGATGTGACGCCGCTCGGCTAGTCGTTCGTGACCCACGGGATAGCGAAGATCCTGCAATCCATTACGGTACTATTGCTTCCAGCAACCAACTCGTCAAGAATAGCCATATTAGGGACAAGTTGCATGCAGAGCACGGCATCCTGTGCTTTGAGATGGAGGCTGCGGGAATCATGAACAACTTTCCGTGTGTCGTGATCAGGGGGATATGCGACTATTCAGATTCACACAAGAGTAAGGAATGGCAACCATACGCTGCATTAACGTCAGCAGCATACGCAAAAGAGTTGCTTCTTACCATTTCAGCGGTGCAGGTCGAGGCTTGCCCCGAAGCCGTCGACGTTCTCCAACAAAGTAAGCTTGACCTCCTTTGCCTAACGATGAGCGGTTGTCTAACATCTTACAAAGTAACCAAACGCATTGAAGTGGTCAGCGATCGCATCGAGGAACCAAAAGTGGACGTAAACTACAAGAAGATCCACTCTTGGCTATCACCTGTGGACCCATCAGTAAGGTGCTACCAAGCGCTACAAGAAGGCCAACCAGGGTCAGGGGTTGGTTCATCCGCAGTGCAGAGTTCACCAACTGGAGACGTTCCCCAAAATCGTCGCTCTGGCTGCACGGAGACCCTGGTTGTGGCAAGACGTTCCTTAGCTCCTTGATCATTGAAACCCTCTGTCAAAGCTCGACTACCGGCACTAGTGCGGATAATCCTATCGTCCTTTACTTCTATTTCAGCTTTAACAATGCGGAAGAACAGACGCTTGACGCGATGGGTCGCTCACTCGTCTGTCAGCTGTATAGCCAATGCAAAAGATCGCAAAAACATTTGGATTCGCTCTTCGAAACGTGCGGAAATGGGCAAGAGCCACCGTTAACTCACCAACTTCTTTCAGCCTTTTCAAAGATGCTCTCCGTGGATGGAGAATTCTTCATCATCCTTGACGGGCTCGATGAGTATCCTCGCCCCAGAATGGGCTTTCTTGATTGGGTCAGAAAGTTTGCGTGTTCTCTTTCCGCTGGCGTCCATTTGCTCGTTACGAGCCGCAGAGAGACAGACATCGATTCAAGACTAGGGCAGGCGGGCGTTATTGAGCAGACTGTTGCTGTCCAGTCCGGTCATGTTGACGGAGACGTTTGCGCATACATACGTTACGCGCTACTCAACGATCCCCGTTTCGAGCGGTGGCGCCACAACGAAAAGATCCGGGACGTGATCGAAAAGAGTCTTACGAAAAGACCCGGCGCAACGTAGGGACCTGCAACATATCGAACATTGGAATTTATGCATGCTAACCAAACCGAAGGTTTCGATGGGCTGTATGCCAGCTCGATGCTTTAGCAGACCTCACTCAATTATCGTCGCTTCGAAAGGCGCTCGATTCTCTGCCAGATACATTGGACGAGTCCTACTCAAAAATTCTGCGCTCTATCCCAGCCGAGCAGAAAGATAACGCGATACGGTTGCTCCAGCTGATCTTGTACTCAGAAAGACCCCTTGGTTTGAATGAAGCTGTGGATGCTATAGCGGTGGACCTAGAGGACGAACCTTGTTTCCGACCGGAAAATAGGATGTCCGATCCTGCAGACATAACTAATCTTTGTTCTGGTTTAGTCACAACAGGGGTGGGAAAACTTGACGAAGACGGTCGCGGCGTAGTTGTCCTTCGACTGGCACACTCTTCCGTTCGGGAGTACCTGGTATCCGACAGGGTCGAATCCCAGTGGAGGCGCCACCTATCAGAAGTTTGCGCCAAGGTTACAAACGCAAGGCTGTGCCTTGCATACTGCTCCCAGCTACAACAAAACATCGGTGTGAAAACTCTCATGAGGGATTTTCCATTCGCGGAGTACGCAGCTGAACATTGGCTGAAACACGCCTCTCAAGTTGAGCATCACAACGAAGATTTACAGCTGGGCATCCAGGATTTCCTGTTGCACAATAGAGGCGCCCTCAGAAATTGGCGCTGCCTATACGATGTTCATCTACCGCAAAGGAAACCTAATGATGAAAGAATTGACGACATGCCTGAGCCACTTTACTTAGCCTCGATTGGCGGCCTGGCCTGTTCAGTGGATTTGCTGCTCCAGAAAGGTGCCGATGTTAACACACGATATAAAGGAAGGGGCTGGCCGAGTTTTCCAAACGCACTTTTCGCGGCTTCCAGTAAAGGCCATGAGAGGATTGTTAGGATGTTGTTGGATAATGGCGCAAAGCTGAATACAGTATCAGGATGGTCCGAACTCGCCCACGCCATATCCGGCGGTAATATGGAGGTACTAAAGATGCTCTTGGAATCTGGGGCCGACGTCAACGCGCTCGATATGGAACTAGGAACGCCGTTGTATGCTGCCGTGAAGCAGGGCGATGAGGCTGCTACAAGGATGCTTCTGAACAATGGCGCTGACCCCAACCTGTGGGGACCGACCAGCCCAAGCCCTCTTTCAGTAGCTTGCAACTCAGGACAAGAGGCCGTCGTCCGAATGCTTCTCGACAACGGTGCCGATGTCAGAGGATCAGCCCTGGAACACATCATCGCAACCCCTAACTGTGGATACGATGCAATTGCTGGAGAAGACGAAAATACCCCACTTCATCTCGCGGCAGGGAGCGGGCGCAGTGTAGCCGTGGAGCTGCTCCTGAAAGCTGACGCCAACATCGAAGCCAAGGATCGAGAAGGAAACACGGCAATTCACGTCGCAGCAGAAAACGGGTCGCTCGAAGTTGTTGAGCTTCTTGTAAGAGCTGGATGCAGCGTCGACGCGCGGAACAAAAACTTCATGTCGCCACTACACAAAGCATCATGGAAAGCTCATTCCAAATACGGGCGCTTTCGTTCCCTCAGAGTTGTTGAGCTGTTAGTACAGGCAGGCTCAAACACAAATGCGCGCGATGGAAATGGTCAGACACCGCTGCACTGGGCAGCTCGGAATGGCTCAGCTGAGATTGTTGAGCTACTCATAGACGCAGGCTCCGATGTGGATGCTCGGGACGGCTACCGCTCGACGCCACTGCATTATGCAGCAGAGAACGGTTATCTTGAAGTTGTTACGCTGCTAGTGCAGGAAGGCTCTAGCTTAGAGGTGCTCGACATGACTGGTCGAACACCTCTGGCATGCGCCAAAAGGAAGCATCATACTTCAATAGTTCAGTACATCGATAGTGCAGCGATCGTTGCGACTAATTCGGCTAGAAAATGAGCTCATTTCCAGGCCAACAATCAGACAGAAATGCTGGAAAGATTCACGGTCTCTCCATGTTGGATCCGAGAGCAATCGGCGAGAAGGGACAAGCACTCACCAAAGCTTGCAAGAATTGTTCTGTCAAAGATCGACGCACAACTCACTGCGCACATGACGACATGGTGTACGGCGATACAGCAATTGTTGTTTTTGGCTGAGTCGAAAACTGGAATGGAAAGTCGCGGTATCAATGCAGAGTAGCGGAGGACGACACTGAGCGTGTCGATATCAGGTGAACGCGTTGGACATAAACATGGCAGTTGGAGAAGTGATCGTGCTATACAGCATGCTTCGGGGACGGCTTTTTCAGGACCAATATACACGGTACTGCTGTGTGGTTTCCTGGTGAAATTAAAGCGATGCTCGTCTCGAGGATTCTGATGCCGATATGCCTGATTGCGGTTATCTTGATATCACAACAAGCACGCAATATCGTGAATCCGTTCCCTCGTCCATCGCCACCTGCCATTGCCGCCCAAAATCGGTCCAAACGTGCGCATCCTCGCCCGGAGCAGATCGATCAACTGCACGCTGCAAAACGCCTCCCTCTCTCCTTCCGGTGCGCCATCCGCGCCCTCCACGCCCACCTCTTCCACCCTGAATCCCACTCTTCCATTATTCACCCACTCGAGTCTGAACGCCGCCCTCCCTCCTTCTCGCCACTTGCCGTCGATATTGACATATGACCCTCGTGTCCCAACGACCACAACGCGCCGTATCAGCGCCATCCGCTCTCCCGACACGGCCTCGATCCACCGCGGTATCGTCTCGTAAGTCATCAATCTCTTCGTAACCGGATCCAACCGCCCACTCTCTCCTCCCACACGTCTCGTCTTGACCACCCAGTCGTTCTCCGCGTAGAAAACAGGCAACCCTTCCCGGCGCGCCCGCCGGCAGCTGCGGAGGAAGCCCGGCTCGCCATCCGCTCCGTTGTCGTGCGTCAGGTCTAGCGGTTCCGAACGCGTGTCTTTAGCTAGCGCAAAGAGAGGATCTGGTACAGGAGCTCGCCGGGTAGCTGGAACAAGGGCGACCGCGCCTGCGAGTTTATAGTGCCAGTGGTTGCGAGGATTGGAGTCGGGCTAGGATGTGAACAGACCGCGGCCGGCGCGACTGTGTGCGAGCTCGTCTTTGATCGCTTGGTGTGGCTGCTTCCCTCGTCACAAGACGAGCCCTGTCGTCTCCTGCTCTTGGCCTTTGTCGCAGACATGTCGCTCCTGCTGGTCCTCGATAGAAGAGTTACTCGCGTTACAAACTTGTGGAGGACTTGATTTCGGCGATAAGATTGGAGATAAGACATTTCTCAACGGGGTACAAGTCTGGTCAGCCTCCAAGTTGATTGTTGCAACATACTATCTTCAGACACTTTCCTGAATGCATGCGTGACATTTTGCTTCAAGGAGTGAACATTCGGGCTGCATTGTCGGATCAGCTGGTGGACAGCTCCCCAGCCCAATGCCGTTTCGGGACGAGATCTATCCATCCATACACCCGTCTCACGCCGTTCCAAAATCATACAGGGGATACTCAATGAAGAAAGCCAGCTCCTTCTGGTATGCCGCAACCGGCGAAGCAGGGATCTTGTGCTCAGTAGCGCAACCTCTCCGAACCTTCTGTCCGTTGAACCTGTCCGCAATCCAATCCGGCCAATACGTCTGCCTGGCAAACAGGACAGGCACATGGCTCACCCCTTCCCGTGTCGCGTAACCAATCTATGGCTTTGTGATTAGCGAGCTCGCTTTTGACATGAATCTTTTGTTATACTACATGACCAAGCCAAGGCGACATGCCGCTGATCCCGCTCCTTCCCAAGATCCACATCACACGAAATCCGGTATTCTTAAGGCTACATATAGGATCGAACCTATACCCTCAATATCCAGAGCTCAGAGACAGAAACAGTGGCCTCTGTACCACATATGTGGATGTCGGGGGCAAGAGGATAGGTCCGAAGGCGTGGCACTCTAGTGATGTGAGGCCAAAGAACGGAACTCGGCAGGACGAAAGAGCGGACAAGCGTGGTGATTGCAGCACGATCATGTAAATAGATACTGCGTTGCAGCTTGGGAAAAGACGCGAATCTGTATGTTTGAAAACTGGATAGCTCATGACGTCGTCGTAATACCTGAAGCCGTCCGGCAGGCAGTTGCTGCAGCAAAACGGTTGCTACTGGACAGGGAGACAGTCTTAGTCTAGCAGCAGGAGAGGTGGAATTTTGCAGGATACAACGACTGAGGGATCAGAGGAAAAAGGACGCTGCCGTGTCTTGCTCTTCGTCCATAGCGTCATCCACTGCTGCGTCCATATAATGCCAATCTTGCCAGAAATCATCAGAACTCAGGCTGGGCATTATACCACCATGGAAAAGAAAATCTTCCATTGCCTTATCGTGCTCAAGATTCAGGAACGGATCCTCCTCAAGGTTTCTTACACGCTTGCAACCGACTGAATCCTCGAAAAGGGCTTCGTCTCCTGGGTCTACCGTTTCATCCCGTAAGCCCTCCAGATAGATAGAGTCGGCAGCGGGAAGAATCTCCGGGAATTGTTGTATCACAGCCGTCCATGTGCCCCCAGGAAGCAACTCGCAATCTTTCACTGCAAGCTCTTTCACAGTACCACCGACGGACTTCAGGAACGCGACCATGTTCTGCTTGGTGGTGGTGCAAGATATCGCCAGTGAATGCAATGACGGAAACTGTAGTGGCAGCAAGCGACCAAATAGGTCTTGAAGCTCAGGTGTCGCGCTTCCAGGGTGGAACATCATAGGATCTGTTACATATTCAGAGTCTTCCAACCTCAGATCCAGCGCAGTCAGGTTTTGGGCCCTGGACAATATTGCTCTCAAGTCTTCTGTGAGTTGAGCGATGTGCCAAAGCTTGGTGTTAGTGACCACTAGTTCGTCTTCCTCCACAGCCAGCTGATGGAGAGCTTTCAGTCCCAGTCGTTTGACGTGTTCGAAACCGTCAGAGGAAGACGGACGGACAGGTGCAACATCAGAGATGGACCCCATTACGGAGCCAAGGGAAGACAGAGACAGTGGTGGCTCATGGAACAAAGACTGGCCTGCAGTACTCTTGATCAGAAGTCGATCTATGTGTTTGAGGGTGTTTTCTTCGAACGGTTCCCAATGGCATTTAGCAGACAGCGAAGCGCTTTGTTGTAGATCGGGTTCTCAAGTTCAGGTTTTCTTTCTTCAAGATCCCACTCATCGTCAGCTTCGGTCGAGTTGGCCATCATCCAATTATCCGGTCCAACGAGGATCTTGCTGATAAGCTGTCGCCAAGGGGTTCGCGTGTTGTTGTCAGCGAAGGAGTAAGTCTCGATCTCGGCGCTACTAAGATTAGGTAGTTTTGAGAAAGCCTCCTGAACAACAGATCGGCTCGTTCGTCCCAGTCGTGCTGCTCTTTCGAGTATCTGTTATAGGCCTCGTAGGACGAGCTCAACTCGGCAGCAGTTAGAGCATGAAATGGAAGGGCTTTGTACTGTTCCTGAGCCTCTGCTCTTAAATGATGACGCGTAGTTGCACGTTCGTAAGAATACGGATGGCATTGATCAGGTCTTCCGCCTGGCCGGTGCTGTCGTTCGTAGTTTTCCAAGTAACGGGAGAATGGTGGACGAAGGTCAATTATTTCTTCCCAAGCAGCTTCTGACGGAAATTGGGGCAAGATGTCTCCATGGATGATGAAGTTCTTGACGTGCTTCGCGACATGCGGGGTGTTTGCCAATTCGTCGAATTTACGCAAATCCGTCAGAAAGAAGCCCATGATATGCTCCGCAAACAACCTGTGGGTGGTGGCAGGCTCGAAGCTCTTGCAGGAAGCCCGCAAGCTTCCCCAGTCCTCAAACTTGCAATGATCACAAATTAGTTCCAGCAGTTCGACTGGAAGGCGATCCATCTTGGTGATCAATCAAAGCATGGATCCAAAGCAAATCGTGGTTGACAAAGAATGGTCAAGTTTCAAGACGAGAGAAAGCGTCACTCGACAAGCGCCAAGAGATTTCCAGATCGCGACATCACGTGGAGCATTTAAAAACTACTTTGTGTTTGTCAATCCATATGGGGGCGATGTTCTATCAAATGAGTATGCTGTGATTAATGTCCGCTGACCAAACTGAAAGTTAAGCCGGTAAGGCACTATTGTATCGCTTCGATACAGAACCGCCCAAATAATCACGCAAGCCGGGCCGAAGACGTAGTCGATGTGGCGGAAGAAGATGCTTGGCTGAATTGCATGGGAGGTGACGAAACGGATTCACTAACGGAAGAGCGAAAGTGCGATGCTGTAGAACGAGCTTCGACTTATACATGCCAGACTTACATAGAACGCTCGATGCCAACATGGCTCCCTAGGTACTGCCTCAAGACCCATCGCACGTTGCAGGCTGACCCACCAGATTGTTAATAAACACGTAGGCGTATGAGGTGTTGCACTTCCACGACGATGGTGCTCGTCCCTCAGTATTCCAAGACGTGCCACAGTTTGTTTCCCTCAGTGCGACACCTACTATGGCTCTGTCAGCTGCACGTAAGCACGAGCAAGGCTCGATCAGGATCGAGTTCAGTGGATGTCTTTTCTTTTGTGGCGGTTGATTTAATCGCACATGCAGTCCTAACAAGCTTGCTCGATGAAGTTAGCCGGAGCCTATTCCATCGAAATCGGGAAAACGATGTACTCGAAATGACTGTCTTCAATTCAGCTCTAAACTTCCTGATTTAGCAAGCAGTGGATCACTCAATGGAAAATGGTCGGCCAGATCTGAACTACTTGTCCAAACCCGCACAGCGAATGAAAACCGCTCACATAGCATAGCGTTCCTCGACCTCATTCAACGAATAACGGGGATTGATTGTTGTACACTGCAATGACTATATACCCGCTGAACCGTGGGACGCGCGCCTATAGCATTCCTGAAGAGCCGAGTGACAAAACCCAAGACATAAAGCAGTTGCGATAATTCAGCGCTTACTTCTTTGGTGGGTATCTCTGGAAGAAGTACCTGAAACTTTAATCAGCTGGATGATACACCGCGTCTGACGAGCGGGAATTCACTCACTGGCTAACGTAGTAGTCGCCCATGGCGAAGAGACCAACAACACCCGCCCAAGCACCCGCAACCTTCCAGGTGAGCTCGCCTGCGGTGTACTTCCTGTACGCACCAAAGCCCAGCAGACCGCCAAGTGCTGCAAGGGTCACGGCGTTTCCGAGAACGACTGGGTTGTCGCTGTTCTTCTTTGCCTTGTCGGCAGCCTTGGAGGCCTTTTCCTTTGCTTGCTCCTTCTTGATGCCAGCCTGCTTCTTGGCCTGCTCCTTGGCCTGCTCTGCCTTCTCTTGGGCTTCCTGTTCAAGGCGCTCCCGTTCTGCCTGGGTGTCGGTCTTCACTTCCTGGGATTCGTAGTCTGAGGGCACAGAGGAGATGTGAGGACTGTCGACATCAATAAGAGAGGAGACGCTAGCATCTTCGTGCGAGATCTCTGGAACGGCCGGTGCGCGTCTGCATATGGTGGTTAGATGGGGTTCGTCGTGTTGTTGTTATCTTGCATCTGTAGGCCGTGACGCAAGCTTCGTGGTGCGGACTTACTTCTGTATGATGCGTTAGCATTTAGCAGTCAATTTCGATAGGTGGGATTTTACCTCCTCATCTGACTGCTGTGGTCCACTAGCTGCGACCGCGGCGTACGACATTGTATGAGGTTCGGGGGTTGCAGGAGCTTCGGTAGTGGTGGTGCTTGTAGCTTCGCTTTCGCTGTTAGGTCGACTTAAGAATTCGAGGTTTGCGCTGTCGGCCACTTCAGGAATAACGTCAATGACAGTTCGCAGCAGGTGATTGAGAACGGTGGAGATACTTGGAAGATAGGAGGGAGCTTGTTATTCGTCGTGTGACAGGGAGTCGGCGCACATCACATGTCTGCTGCACGAAAGCTGCCCTGGTCCGGAATATTCCGCGAAGCTCAGATGAAGCACGTACGTCATTGGCTCTTCGGCTCGCTTTCGCTTTCATTCCGTTTCGCTCCTGCCGAGTTCGTATTTACAGAATCAGATCTATGCAAGTCTACAATGCCTCACGACAACAAACCAAAAGCTCCACCAACGCCGCGCCAATGGAGTGCATAATTATTACCCCGTACAGCGACCAAAAATATCCTTACGAAGCCCGCATCTCCTGCTGCCCATCGGTACCCTCAACGTGCTCGTGCGACTTGAACACAGCGGTCATTGCCTCTTCCAAGATAGCCATGCCCTTCTCGATCTCCGCCTCTGTGATGATGAGAGGTGGCACGAATCTCAATGTATTCGTACCACAGGTGATAATGAGCAGTCCCCTTCCCTAGCCGCGGTAACGACGGGTGTCGGGTCCTGAGACAGCTGCATGCCGAGGATGAGACCACGGCCACGGATCTCCTTGACAACGTCCGGGAGTTGTTGCTGCAAGCGCTCAAAGTGTCGACGGAAGACCTTCTCCTTCTCCAGCACGCTTTCCTGCAGTGCTGGCTGCGACAGACGAGAGACGATGTAGTGTGCCAACCTGGATCCAAGCGGGTTGCCTCCGAATGTAGTTCCGTGATCGCCGGTTACGATCTTGCTGGACACTTCGTCAGTGACAATAGTTGCGCCGATAGGGAAGCCATTGCCCAAAGCCTTGGCCGTGGTAAGTATGTCCGGGTGAGCCTCCTTAGGCAGGCTGCCGTGTGCCCAGAGAGTGCCGGTGCGCGATAGACCGCACTGGATCTCGTCGTAGATCAACACGGCCCCGACCTCATTGCAGCGACGCCGTAGAGCAACGAGGAACTCATCCGTAGCTACGTTGACACCGCCCTCTCCCTGGATTGGCTCGACGATCACACCGCATGTCTTCTCCGTCACCAGGTCCTTGAGCGCATCGATGTCGTTATAAGTCCCGTATCTAAAGCCTGGTACCATAGGGCCGAACGGCTTCTGGTATTTCGGGTTTGGTGTTGCGGACAAAGATCCCATAGTGCGACCGTGAAAGGAGTTGTGGAAAGAGACAATCTCGTGCTTTGCGCCAGACTCGTCGGTCGTCTTGCCGCACTTCCGCGCAAATTTGATGGCTGCCTCATTGGCCTCAGATCCCGAATTACAGATAAAAGCCTTTCCAGCATCTTTCATAGCGCCCGACTCACGAGTCTTCTCCACCAGCAACTTGGAAGAGAGCCAGTCCAAGGGTTGTGGTACAAGTTCGATGTGTGAACCAGCGTTTGTGCCTGCTGCGCGATCAACTTTGACATTTCCGGGTCGCAGTGTCCGAGCGCATTGACTGCGATGCCTGCAGTAAAATCAAGGTATTGCCTGTTTTCGACATCGAACAGATAGCACCCTTCCCCTTGCTGAAACATGGGTGGTGGGCGCACGTAGGTAGGGACCATGTATGGTGTTTGCGAGTTCACCAGACGGGCGGTTTGGGAGTCTGAGGGAGGATCTGCGTTGGGAAGGGATGCTTCTTTCTGCGACTGTCGTAAGTATGTCATAAGGGAGAAACATGGTCTTGCTCCGGACCTGAATGGCTTCCTGTAGAGCTTTTGGTAGGTTTGATCCTGCTGCCGGAGTCGCATAGTTGCGCCGGGTGGATCGGACAACCAACCGCCTAGGCACGCCCACAGAAGCGCCAATGCGCCGAGTAGCAGCCTGGAAAGACATCGTGTTCGAAGGACAACAGGAGGTGCACGTTCACGGATGAGTGGGATGGAGTTGAAACGAGCTGCTCTCCGGACCGTTAGCGATTTTTCTTACGTGACTCTTATCCACAAGCTTCGACCTATCGATTGCATGACTCGCAACAGCCGGGAGGCACATTATGGCCGCCACGTGCCTTGAAAGGCATCCACCGTGATCCATCACCATGCGGACATGGCCATATCCTTCTTTACAACCACAACTCAGATTTGAATACTGGACGCATATCGGACGGCGGAACAGATATTCTGCTCCGTTGGGTGGCGCTTGCGGAGCACGCCCCATAAACACCGCCACCAGGTATGCTGTCAGCCAAAACTGATCATTCAGCACTCCATGCCTTCGCATCGACGTGACTGCTCCAGGCTCAATGTTCCGCTCCTTCAGATGGGCGAGGTTCATGCTACGGTAATTCACAGTCTCGGTCGGTCTCATATTCCAGCAGTGGGCGTTGCAAATCTAGCGCCGGCGAACCATATGAATCTGAAATGGTTTCGAGCCTGCTTTCATTAGTGATCGATAGACGAAGCATTGAGCTAGTAGGTACACAGCAGCGTCTTATCCGAGATACAACCGGGTACAATGCGAATACAGATACGACCGAGTGCATACAATCGCGGGACGCGCTCGATCCGCGGGATGTTACTGACGACGTACACACCTGCGGAGCTGTCCCAGCATATTCAATTCCCGTCCAGCCTCAGCGCACCCCATCCATCACTGCCGCCCTCTCCTGCTTTCTCGTCGCCGCAGACGATATAAACCCACCAGAGGTACAGGCCCATAAAGAGCGCTCCTCCGACGGTGTTCCCAAGCGTGATGGGCAACAGGCACTTCCAGAAGAAAGCGCCTATGCTTAGCGGAGCCCCCAACATCATACCGACGGATCCGAGATACATGTACTCGACCGTGTGCGGACATTTGGCGGTCGTGGAGATGAAGAACGGGAGATGAAGGCCCAGGGCTTTGGAGATGCCGTCGTGGTTCTGGGTGCCGAGGAACATTGCCAGGGTTACCTGAGGAAGGGAAAGGAAGCAGTTAGCCGAGTGATCCCAGCAGCGAAGAGAGTTGGGATGTGGATTTTCTCGTTGGCATTCCACGCATTCCACCAGGGATGAAGCTCTGCATTCTTACCAGATATCCGCACATGATGGCGCGGAGGAATATGACACGCCACTCCTTCTCCACGATATCCGAGGTGATCATTTCCGTGGTGCCGGATTTGAAGGGTTCTTCGGACAAGATGCCCGTCAGATACGTGAAGACGCCGGCGAAGAAGACGGCGCCGATCAGGTTGCTGACCCATGAGACGACGAAGCCCTGTAGGTACATCCTCACGTTTCCCTTTCTCTCCAACGCGGTCATGGTAAACCTAACCCGAGTATTCATTCAACACACGCTCTTGTCACTTCCGTCCCGCCCTTTGTCCTTATCCAGCTGTTTTGAGGGGATTAGCACGCACCACATGGGATAGCCCGTAAACAGCTCAGCGCCCACAAAATACACGAGCACCAGCCCCAAGGGAAAGGCAAGACCCTGCAAAACTTGGGCGAGGCCCGGGTTGGATTGTGTTAGGGATGGTGATCCTGTTTCGAGGATGAGCGAGAGCAGACCACCTGCGGAAAGGAGGAGAGCGCCATAGATGTTTTTGAGGAAGGTAAGTTGGAGAGACTCGAAGAGGTGGTGTTGGCCCGTTTCGAGCGTGTCTTCAGCCGCCTTTTGCGGCGGTAGAGCGCCGGAGGAGGACATTGGTATCAATTGGGGTAGGTTCTAAAGATGGGAGAGACATTGTGAGAGGGTCGGCGATGCATAGACGTATATATTCGTGTAACTGAGTTTCAAGGGTTCTAGTCTAATGGAGAGATGACGCAGTTGAAGAGGGTAACTGTTGCGGAGGTTCGGAAGCAGAAGCCGTACTAACTGCATACGGGAAGTGCATTTTAGGTGAACGACCCGCGAGATATCCTCGACACCATTGTCATATGTAGCAGTACAGTCGTCCAGCGTGTGTTTACACATGGATTCCGGACTACTGCCATCTTCAGTGTTATACGCATACGTACATCAATGCCTCTCCCGATGGTAGAGTGGAAATCTCGGTTGTTGGCTCGAGTCGGGGCGAAAGATCTTTCCCGAGTGACAGAAGGCCTGACCATCCAGCCCATCCAGGATTCCACCTCTCCTTCAAAGAATCCGTTCACTTTCACGTATGGGCAACCTTCCCAGATGCGCCCCCTATTAGCGTGCTTAAACACGCAAGGCCGCTTCTCCAGGGCCGCTACATCTTTTCGACATCACTGAAGGCCGGAGCAAGAAGAGCGCTGCCTTATTCCATATTGAGCAGATCACACCAAAGATGTCTCTCCACTTCCCGATCCAGACGGGACGAGGGCTCTACAGCGACGAAAGCATCGCCGAGAGCAGGCGTACTGCATGTTCAACAAGCATCTCGACAGTTGCCGCTCTCATGTCCAGGATGCGGTGCACCAAGCCAGACAGTTGCGCCTGAAGAAGCCGGGTATTACACTCTGACGCGCTCAGCCGTCAAGAACTTCCTAAGACCACAGACCAAAGAGGAGGATCTTGTGTTCTCAACCGTGGTCCAGAGCTCCTCCCGCGGTGTATTAGAGCAACTAGGTCTCGCCGCCTCTCAACCGTCCCAAACCGCATCACAAAGTCCAGCCACGCCGCCTTCATTGCCGATTTGCGACAGGTGTCACAATCTAGTGCACCACCATACGGGCGTGTCCATCTATCACCCCTCTATCCAGAGCATTGAGGATATCATCGCCGAGTCGCCGTACAAACACAACCACGTCTATCACATCCTCGACGCTGCCGATTTCCCGCTCTCCCTGATTCCCTCGCTCGAACATAGCCTGCACCTGCCGCGCATGCGCAGCCAGAACCGAAGGTCGAAGACGCGGACGTACACCCACAACAGAGTTGCGGAAATCAGTTTCATCATCACGCGCTCGGATTTGCTGGCGCCGAAGAAAGAGCAGGTGGATCGGTTGGTGCCGTACTTGAGGGAGGTGTTGAGGGAGGCGCTAGGGCGAGGTGGGAGGAAGGTGAGGCTGGGTAACGTGAGGTGTGTGAGCGCGAAGCGGGGGTGGTGGACGAGAGAGGTCAAGGAGGAGATTTGGAAGAGGGGGTGCAGGGTGGATGGTGGGAAAAGTGAATGTGGGGAAGAGTGGGTTGTTTGAAGTTGTATTTCCCAAGGGACGGGGTTGGATAATACACCCGTCGGCGGGTCGGACGGAGTGTTGGGAACGCGACAGGAAAGCGGGAAGGAAATGGCGGCGGAGAAGGAGGGGAGGAAGATGCGGGAGATGCAGAGGTGGTGGATGAGGAGACAGGACACGACGGAAAGAGGAAGGGTCAACAGCCATGCTCTCTGATCTGCCTGGAGACGTTGATGTTGAGGAACAGAGGAATCCGGACTTGACGACTTCTCCATCAGACACGCAGGCAACGCCAGCAACGAACCCTGCCCTGACTGAGAACGAGCAGGCTGAAGAGGTGCAGATGCAGGCTCCAGAGGTGGAAAATGCAAACAAGCAAGAAGAGACAGATCAACTCCTAGAGACTGAACCCTTCGACTCCTCCTCCACGGCCTCGTTGCTGCCCCCACCGCAACCCGAAACCGCGTATCCCACAATGCCCACAATTTCCTCCTTACCAGGCACAACCGCCTCACCCATCCGAGTTCCCTTCGGCAGCGGCAAAGGCGAACTAATCGACCTTCCCGGAATCGCGCGCAGCAATCTGGAAACCTTTACGAAACCAGAGAACACGCAAGACCTCGTCATGAAGAGCCGTATAACGCCGGAACAGTACACCATCAAACCCGGTCAATCCCTCTTGTTGGGAGGACTGATCCGCATCACGCCCACAACGCCAGATCTGGTTTTTCTCGCGTACCCGTTTGTGCCGTTGCATGCGCATGTTACGAGCACGGAGAAAGCTGTGGCGATACAGGCGGGAGAGCGCTCGCTCGACTCCTCGCGGCCCGAGTTGAGCATCGCGAACTCGAACGCTTGCTCCAGGATGCAATCAGCAGGGAAGTATAAGTTGGAATGGGACGTCACGAAGAAGCGCGCTGGACCTTTAACCTCCCCTGTAGCGGCGAAACTCAAGGCGGACCGGCTGCCGTTTGTCGTGTACTCAGCCGACGTGCTGGTAGAGGGGTAGGGTGGGTTGAGATCGTGGCACAGACCAGAAGGCATGCAGCTGGACGCGATGCAGACGAAGTCGTGGTACCGGAGTTTGAAATTTTCAGTCCCGAGGGCAAGTTCGTGGGCATACGGCCGCCTATGAATGCTTGGCTGTTGGGTGGGAAGAAAGCAGTCCCGAAGCACAAGCAAAAGGCTAGACCGAGGAGGAGCATGAGCTCTGTGCGGAGATCGCAGGAGGGACGGGCGAAGGCTGCTGCTGCTACATAAGGCAGGTTGGCAAGGTGTTTCCGACATTACATGCGTTCCGGAAAAAGAGAGTCCACAACCGCGTTCAGTCCCAACCCTGAGTTCCACTCTGGGTGTTACGACAACAGAGTATTGTATTGGAGCAAGGCGCCGAGGAAACATCAGCCGCCAATTCACATCAACGAGTATCATCCGAAACCCTCCATCGGTTGTCGTCGTTCAACAATGCCGAAGGACGAGTTCGAGATCCCTCGACCACAGAACCGAGTTGGGATTCTCTGTTCAAGCCCTTCTCGCCTCGTCAGCCAAACACTGTTAGTCCCAAAGGGAGGCAAAACTCACTTCGATCTCATGTCGCACACTGTCATCCTCTGCAGCCTCATCCTCAGGGTTGTCTCTGTACTGAATGGTCCTTCTTCCTTGTTCAGCACCGTCCTCTTCATACAGCAGCTGTCGACCCAGTGTTTCTTTTGCCCACGAGGGCTGTACGACCGGCGTTGCTACGATGACGATCTGTCACACATCCGTCAGAAACAATTGCTGTTCAAACACATACAAGCTAGGCTCAACCGGGGCAAAACGGGGAGTCATGCATGGGTGATGGGTGGAACGCCAACTCACTATCCACAGGAACACGCCCACGGCGACCCCCAACATGAGTCCAGCCACCAATCTCTCCTGTTCCCTCCAGGGCTCGAAACACGCCCTCGTCCTGTCGAACGTTGTCGCGCAGGCGTCGGATCTGACGTTGTTCGTTGGAAAGGGATATGCCATGTCGCGTGTCGATCTGAAACCACAGCACTGCCACTGGTCCTGGATCCTTCGTATTCTCTCACCCTTCTTCCCCCTGAACAGCTCGCTCCATCGTTCCCCAAGCGCGCATCCCAATCCGCCGAGGGGCTGATATGCGTGCCGGCTAGCGTGGCGACGACGGTGCAATAAACCACCAACAGCAGTATCGTCAACGTGCTAGGCAAGAGCACGGGTGGGATGGACGAGGTTTTCGTGGCGCGGTAGTTGCGGGTATTGGGATGGGAGGAGAGGGACGAGGCGAGCGCGGTACTCGTCTCGATTGCGAGGCCAGCAATGGGAGGGAGGGCGAGGGCGAGAGCCGAGAGCGTGTTGGGGAGGGGAAGGGAGAAGCTGCGGGAGGAGTGGGTTGCGTAGCTTGGATCCATCAGCCGAGAGATTGATGTTGGGCACCGGGAGGCTGCTTACCCAGCTAGAGCTGTGAGCGCGCCCAGATACTGTACGTTGTCAGCTCTCCACTCCGACTCTGACTCCGACTCGGACGCATGGTTGCTGGAATTCCGCACGCCGGACTGGGACAGGACGGGACTCACGATGATACTGATGATGGTGGCTATCTGCCTTCGAGTGAGCTTGATCCGCGCCATGTCTGTCTCTGCGCAGAGCTCTGCGGTTGTGTCTGCCGCGTGTGCGCGTGGAGCGAGTATCTCTCTTGCACAGAATATGGTAGAAAAGACGGAGATGCGTTGGCCTGAGTATGTAGTATATTAAAGCAAGGAAGCTCACGATAACGTCACTTCATCTTGCGGGGAACGGCCGGGGTGGTGTGCCAAGCCAGCCTCTCCTGACATGTGAAGCCAATCGCGTCGTGTTGTTGCATGCCACGACTACGTACAGTAGAGTAGGACAGAATGTATTATCGTGCATCTTGGGCATCCTACACACTAATTCGCGGATTCACCAAAAGTTGGTGTGGTGTGGTGTGGTGAGAGCAGAACATGATTATGGCATGGCTAATATTATCTCAGAGCCGCTCCGCGTAGCTTGGGGTATCTTCAAGAAGTGAATCCACCAAATACACCCAACGCCAGATATGACCGGTCAACGCCAGATATGACAAGACGAGAAGCGTCTCCACTCGTCAACGACGACGCAAGACCCGTCGCTGCGAGTCCGATGCCACCATATCTGTCCCAAACGCTTCCGTAAACCTCCCCAGTTGCTCCGGTGAAACGCCTCCAAGTGCTCCCATAAAACTCCGCATAACCTCCCTTTGTAGAATTCTGGACTCGCTTCCTCAACACCTTGCGCAAATCGAAAGAGTGCCCCGATGTCCAACGTCGAACAGTCATGCAATCTCCAGTATGTCCCGCGTAGGTATACCGCTTGTTCCAGGTTCTGATGGCGACAATCGTCAAGGCCGTAACGTATCACGACGATGCACCGGTATCGAGCCCAGCGCCCCCGCCACAGCACAGTCAATCGAAGATGCCTTGCGGGTCGAGCGCAGCCATCAACTCCTTCCCAATCAACACCTCACCCTCCTCATCTCCAACCTCCATCTCCGGAATCTCATGATTGGCGAAGAAGATTTCTTCGGGGGTGAGTGCGTAGCCGACCTGATCGAACGGATACTGCGGGAGGAATTTGATCTGGCCCCAATTGACCGTCTCATTGCCCGGATAGCGCGGATGCGGGAGGAAGCGCCCGTGGTGCAGACCCGTGGCCACGCGGTCGTCGCCCTCGTACTTGTACTCTTGCAGAGATGGCCATGGCGCGATGAACTGCTTCGGAACGTCGAGATTCCATTGATCGACTTGCCAGCCATGCTTGAACTGGGGGCACCAGACAGTCTGCTGCGAGAGCACGTTGGAGTGGTTGGTGCGCAAGTAGCTTCCTTCGAGCAGACTGAAGGCACGGGGCTGGATGAAGTAGATTCCCTGGGCGATGGCAGCCTGCTTACGCAGCTCTCTCGGCAAGGCAAGCCTCCTTCTCTTGCTTGGTGGTCGTGAGCTGGGTTTTGTAGTCGAGGTCGGGGTGGAAGAAGGGGCTGTTGGGAAAGAGGCGGTTGCGTTCTTCGATGACTCTCTGCCACTTCTGCCTCTCGGCGTACTGAGGTGCTCTCCAAGTCCTTGAGTGGCTGTAGGACATCTCTTTGGGGACCAACTCGGGGTTGTGAGCTGAGGCGGCGCTGAGGGAGCTTCGGGCTCCGGGACGGGGTGGTCTGGTTGTGTCAGGTCTGGTTCACTACTGCTCGATCACTGGTGGTACATACTGAGGTGGATGAAGGCTTTGAGCGAGTTGGTAGTAGAAAGGCTCGGGCTCTTATTGTTGCAGCAAGGGGTTAGCAATATGTGGTAAGAATGTGTGAGGGGAAAGGTGGTGAGGAGGCATAGGACGAAGGGTAACAAACGGCAGATGATGATAGAGAGCCGACTGTACCCATTGCCACGTAGTGGCCTTGTTGTGGCCTAATGGTCTCGTGCTTCCCATTGTCTATTGTCAGCATGTGAACAAGACGGAATCAGCCATTGCAGCAGTCCAGGCGGGAAATTGTGAAGTGAGTGGAAGATCTTAAATGATCTTGCGTACCCCTGAAAAGAGCGTACAGCGATGCGAAAAAGAGAAGAGAATCCACATACTTGAAAGGCCCCAGGGGCCGTGAAGGTTTTCAGGTCCTGCACGGTAGCGGTCAGCCGAGGGTCTCCTGCGATGAGTTCGCAATGCTCATGCGTGATCTTCGTGAGGTCGTGTCCCCATGCAAACGAGCAGTTAGCAGATCACTCACTCGAGGTGGCGTCGGGGGACGCGGGCACAGTGAGCGATCTGTAGACAAGCGGTCAGCGCAAGATCTCCTGTATGTGAGCTCCCATATCCGGCGGCGGCGGCAACAGTGGCAGCAGCAGCAGGCAAAGGAGATTCGGCGGTGGTGGTACCGGACGCGAAGATCTAGTCTCGAGCCGTCTGGTCCGGCTCGGAGATGGTCGTGGTCGAGGTGGTCGAAGAGAAAGGAGGAAAAGTGGTGAGTATGGTGGAAGACGGTTGTTTTATGTGATTCTGGATAGGCAGCTATCACAATACGCCATTGAGGTTCGAACTGACAATAACAGGAACAACGCCGCTGGCCGTCAGTGAAGGAGAAGAGCGGGAAGACTTTGCAGCTCACTTCTCATTGGACTATACTATTGCTAGGTGATATCTAGAAATTATGTAGGGATGCGACGAGAAGGGGAGCTGTAGTAGGAGAGGGGCCGCGCAACGTGCTGGCTATGGAAGATCGTCTCATGTAGGCTGTTCCCAAGTGAAACATGCACGGCGGATGATGTACTATGCGAAGACGAAGAATGTGGCAAGAATGGTGGTATTGGAAATGTCAACTCACCTTTGACACGAAGATGATGGTCGCCGAGTTAAGGGGCCATCAGATGAGACAGCACAGTTACATGATGGATTATGTAGCTGTGCATGAAACGAGATGGCACCGGAACACGTGAGCTTGCGGGATCATCTCGTGTTCTTGCTGTGAGTGGAACAAGGAGCTGGCTATACTCCAGCAATTCAAATTGTCGTTTGCGAGGACCTGGTCTATGGGCAGCATCGTGTGCACATATATGCCCGTCACAGAGGCGAAATGTCAAGATGGCAATGTGAGAGTGCTGTTGAATTGCAGACTATTGCGCGAAGGAACAGAGAAGGAGGCGGAGCTGCTGCGGAGATCTGCAGCAGATCCAACATCACGTAGATACGGTGCGGGCCGAGCCGATTGCCGCAGAGCCTCCGGGTAAAGTACACATGCTAGGCAGCCGTTCCATAGCATTGATCCCCTCTCCCAAAAGAACGCGAACTCCTGATAAGCATCACACAGCTTTTCAATAGGCCCAAACGATCCAGAATTTGAACCTGGTTAGCCGGATTGCTTCGCCGCCTGATGCGATGGCGATTTCCTAGGAAACAGAGCGTCACCGCAACAGCATTCACGAGCGAAATTGCGGTCCTAACGATCGCGAAGACGCGATAGCTAATGCTACCTATCGTCGATAGGTAGCATTCGTTAGATATGCTGTAGTGGGGAGTAAAGACAGTAGACATTAACAGGTTGCGCTTGGATAACCGACTAGCCTGCCTGATCGACCTCCCCGCGGTTTACGTTATGACAGTCACGTAACGACAGCATTGTAAAGTCCGTATGCACCTCCAGGAACTCGATAGACTCCCCTGCTGGAATGCAGCGTCGTCTGCTTTGCAGGCTCTCGGTAATCACTCCAGACAAATATTTCTCAACCCATTTCCACGACGGGGCCAGATTTCTCCATTTTCAAGATCCTGAGACGAAAGGTCAGAACCAGCGTGCCTCAGATAGAGGTTTCATTAAACTCACTTGAAAAGATCGTGGCGTGCCCACCAGCTGCGCAGACGCTTGCCGAAGATGTAGAATGGGATAGCAAGAAAGCAGAAGAAAAGTGAGGTTCCGCCAAAGACGTACATGATTTGCCTGATGGAGACTGTCAGAACTAGTCGCGTCTCAGGTGTGTCCCACAGCCTCGAGTTTACGTACCTAGGACCGGAGTCCTCAACCCAGGGATTGGCAAAATTGCTGAGTCCGTAGAAGAGGAAGTTCTGGTCCAACATTAGCAGCGCCCACGCTGTCGGAGTGAATGTTAAAGCTAACCTTGAAGAGCATGTTCATAATGAACATTTCACTGCTAAGGTTGCGGAAGGCGTCGAGACCATACGAAATGGTAGAGAAGATGCCAATGAGCACGCCGACCATCATCATGCCTTGCAGGAAAGCACAGAGGATGGCGTTCGCACCGATCGAAAGAGTGTAGCCAAACAGGAACATGCCTATACCGCAGAACACAGCAGCAAAGGACATCAGAACGAGACGGAATTCAGGCTCGCTGAGTCTCGTCAGTTACAATGTCTCGTCTGCTCAGGGGCTGGGAACATACTAAACACCGTTGTTCTTCTTGCCCATCCACTTGATGATAGGGTCGCTTGCCACCGCGGTGAAAATCGAACCGATCATACCACCAAGGAAGGGGCCTGCTCCGAGATAACCGACCTGTGCGGCGTTGAAGTTCCATGGTGGACCAGAAAAGATCCCAGATTGGATAATGGCAGAACCTACATACCAGCTGTTCAGGATACCAGAGGCGATGACAGCGTAGCAAGCAGCCGGGTTAAGTAGTGTCAAGAACGGCCCGAAAATATCTTTGAAAATCCAATCGTGGTGGTAGACACCGGTAAAGACTGCCAGTTCCTGCACCTAGAACAGAAGGTCAGCACTCATCGTGTCTCACACATGGAGTCAGGTTCTTACAAAGCTTTTCTTTGGTGGGACAGTATAAGCAGCCTGTGCCACGGCTTGCCCTTCCTGCTTTTCTTCAATACCCTTTTGATGGGCTTCTTCAATGTGCGCTAACTCTTCTAGCTTTTCGTCCTGTGTCATGTCTGTCTCGTACCGAACGTCACGCAGGTACTACAGGCCAAGAGTGTCAGTATGTGTCCCTATGGCCAGGATGACGTTACACCCTTTGCTAGCGGACGTACCGTAGTTTCAGGGCAGAACTGGCGAGCCGTCAGCTTCTTACCAAACAGTCGTTTATCGTATGCCAGCGGACTCACCAGGAACATCAAGACGAACTGTATGACAAGGAAGATCTGGAAAAGATGGAAGAGCCAAAGCCAACCAAGACTAGCAAATACTTGACCGCAGATAATGGAAGCCAGACTAGAAGCGGCGTTGAGGATAAAGTTGATGACGGATATGCGTAAACCACGCTCATGGACGAAGTATATATCTCCTACTGTAGCCACGATCAAGGATTCGAAGGCGCTAGTTGAAAGGCCTTGCACAATGCGTGCAGCGAGCAGATATTCGTAGGAGATCTTTGACTCCCCAATTGCCGTGCCGATAATGTCGAAAAGCGTTGACACAAGGTAGATGGGACGCTTGCCGTACTTGCGACTCAAAGCGCAGATGAACGGTCCGATACAGCCAGCAGCTAAGAGGTTGTAGCCTGACACAAGAACAACGTCCGTAATAGGCAGGCCAAGCTGCTGCGACATGGGGAAGTAGGAGGCATTAAGGAATGGGCCCTGGAAGTATAAGTAAGGAAAAATGAGACGCGCGTTGAACAAACATACATTGGTTCCAGCATTGAGCAGAGCACCGAGACAAAGGATGATGATGATCAGCTCCTTCTTCCATTTCGGCCAGTTGAGAGGGTCATTAGGATCTTCACTGGGCTGTGGGGAAAGCACAACATGAGCATTTCTTCCGGTACTAGCATGATCCTTAGTACATCTGTAACAAGAGCGAAGAGTCACAGTGCGTGTTGATTACCCATGTTTGAGTGCGCCGGTTATGTCTTCTGTATGGGCGGCTTCGTCGTTCAGTAAAACAGCTGGTGATTCTGTCAGCTCATGTTTCAAGTCGGCAGGAACGGACGTGACGACTTCCGGGGACGTGTCCCAGTCGATGGTCTTCCAACACGCCGAGGCCCATGATGAGTAGGTACGACAAGTCACGAGTCACCAGGATAGAGGTGGACCGACGTTTGCAACGGATATTTGAGGGAGGATGCTGCAGGTTCATCTGAGAGAAGTGCCCTTCCACCCCCATATTAAGCACCTGCATCATGTTGGAGCATCGGATAACCCCCTGGAGATATTCCAGCTCTGCCAAGGCAACCAATCGAACGCCTGGCTAACCGATTCGCGACCTCCATGGCGTATGTATACCCCGCACGCTTGCCGTTTTGCATAGCGGCATGTGCCTTCGCCGATTTCCTGGGCGTCTCCAATATCAGGTTCCCCGCAACTCTGGGATTAAGGTTAGTGACCCTACTGCGCACTTCGACCGCGCGTTCAAGGTACCGCTTGAGAATCGTAACAAAGGTGACTGCGAGGGGCAACCGCTCGATATTGCATGATGCGGGCTGCAGACATTCCTCTTCATGACAGGGAACCCGCAATACTTGCGCGTCGTCTCCGAGGAGAAGATGTCCGGCATGGCTCAACCGCCGGGGGCAAGAAGTAAGCTAAGCGAGGTTCCGCTTACGGTCTCAGCAGGATCAGCACGAGGCGAAAGCCACTGCTGCAACGAACACGAACCCGGACCTAGCAATGAGAGCTGGGGGTAGTGCTGTAGATGAAGCGACTTGGTCTGGATCAATGTCTTGCAGCTTCGTATTAGTCTTGCGAGACGGACAATGAGAGCGGCTCTTGCAATTTATGCCAAGTGCGCAAGTACTCCGCGACACGTGGCATGGTGCTAGCGTGGACTACACTAGCGCAGGACAGATGGACAGATCCCCCAGGTTGCACGAGTCAGCTGCTTCTGGCACGCCGCTAATCCGGAGGGCAAGACCAAGGCTTAGCGCCGGACATTGCAGGCAGGCACATTGGAGATCTACCCAAGACACTGGATACGGCTGCAAACTTTGTGTTGGGATTTTTGTTCAATGTCTATTAATGTCTTATAGCTGAGGGTTGAACAGACGAATCAAGTCGAACCGTTTTACCTATAAACGCTAACATGATTGAGGGCATATAAGACCTTATACTTTCGAACCAAATCCCTTGCCTGGACAACTCGCACTGTATGCCACTTCTTGAGCTCACATGTCAATGATCATAGATCTTCACTAGCTCTGCTCGCTTCAACGTTAACCTCGCTGCAACCAACCTTCACAAAGTAGCTATGGGTACAGTCGAAGTGAGAGTATCAGTTTCAAACGCTGAGCTTATCGATACTGGGGGAGCGGTAACGATTGGATATACTGTAGTCACAAGAACGGTCGTATGCTACGGTTTACGCTATTATGGATTCCTTCGGCTCAAACTTACCTGACTCGTGGTGAGTAAGCAAGCTCGTCTTCCGTAATCTGGCCCTCCGTTAAAATACACTCGCCTATGACAACATATTGAGACGGTCCCCTAGAGCTTTGCAGCGGGCGCAGTGCAAACGACAACACAGCTCCATATAATTGCACAACGATATCACCTGCCTGTACAGGACCGCAGCCAATACCACAGCGGTTGCGCCCGTAGCTGAACAGCTTTCTATCAGGAGGGAGGTGCCAGTTCGAGAGTCTCTCAGATCGTCAGATCTCTTCATATCTTCAACGGAGCGCATCGAGTCGGCAGGACGAGAACAGCAGCTACAGGACGGCTTCACATCATGGCATGATGTCCTGCATACCAACATAGCATCCTTGATCGCATTATAAGGAGTTCCAATGCCTCTGCAGCCGATGATAGCTAGGTCAAGGACCGATGCAGGTCTCGCGAGGGCGACCATCTCGAGACCGCGGACCGTCGCGTGGCTAAGCTCATACTCGCGCTCATATGGCCGTACTGTGGCAAGGTGAATGTTCCCTTGAGCGTCTTTTTGGCCCCATAGAGCTCTTGAGTGCAAAAGGTTAGACGTGCTGAAGACGAACGTTGGATTCTTGGCTTCGGATTGCTTGAGTTGCCTTGCAAAAGTGGAAAGCGTGGCAACACGGATACCCCGTGTTTGCAAAGATGCGGTCGAGCTGCTGCATCGAGGGCGCAGATTCTCGATAGTGGATTCGCAGCCCTTCCGCCGCGGCTGCATGTTTGGTATGTTTTGTCTCCCAGGGTTGGCTGATCGTATCAAGGTATTGTGTATTGGTGTCTTGATCCGTGCTCCGAAGTTCACGGTCCAGGATGCGCCACTATGATCCCGTGGCCAACGTTCGAGTAGAATGTCAAGACATAGCCATGCTTCGATGAAGTAGGACGTGACTCCCATGTACACGTCTGTAGTAGCTTTGTTGTAGTCCGGATCGGCCAGAGCACTTCGCTCACTAGGCTGCAAAAGGGCGGGTACTCCATATATCCGATCCCGCGGGTCAGTACAACCATGGCGGTTCAGAGCGAGGAGCAACTGGCTCAGGGTGATTGTCTTACGACCATGGGCATCACGTGCCATTTCCCGCAGTTTCCGCATCAAAGATGTCTTCTGTCTGGACATCCAAGGATTTTGTTTCATGGACAGAGAAGCCCACCATGACCTTTCAACAGGGGAACTGAAATCTTGCCACGTATAAAAATGAAGACCGTATAGGACTGTTGCTTCTTGAGCCAGGACGAGCTCCTGTACGGTCCAGATTCTGCTCCACCATGCCTCTGAAAACGGACGTTGCGAAGATCCCTCAAGGCCGCCTGGGGATCGCATGTAACAATGGCCCTACTCATCAGTACAGAGTTGATGATAAGGACAAAATTCATTGTCTTGTTTGACAGTGGCGCTCCCACACGAGCCTAGCCAGATGTACACAGGTTGCGCGGAGGAATAAATTCTTCCCATTGCAGAGACTTGATCGTTCCGTTCTGCATTGTTAACTTGGTTGATGCAGACGGCGTCGATCCAGATGTCCTCGATTCTATGCTGACGCAGACGCCTAAGAGCGTCAGATAGTGATCTGGTGATTGTGAATCCTTGGTGTATTTAAAGTCCGATTATGACGCCGCTGCAACCAATACCGAACCAACGGCCGAACCAACGGCCGAACCGACGGGGTCCCTACCGGCAATAGTAGTAGTGATCGCTTCGAGTTCGAAATCGACTGACATGGGATTGAGAGAGACAAAGTCCAGATGGGAGGCGGCAGCGGCACGGTAGCGGCAGCTCATGAGGTCTGTTGTGCCCGACTGGTTTCGGGGCTTTGGCATCGGAGGTCATGATGGCCCTGTCCGGAGCTAGTATTCGGTTTAGCCTTGTCCAGCAACTTCAGAATGCCGAGCAACTAGATGGTCTGGTATGCCTGTGGAATGATTCTTCCGACGCTAGAATTGTACGCCAGGCTTATGAATCGACTGCAGAGGCGCTCGCTCAGTTACAGACAGCAGCTACAATGAATTTTGGCCCGCCACTGGTTTGGGTGACGCGCGAAGCAGTGGGCGTCCGCAATTTTACGGTGATTGTGAGCATGACAAGGACAACCTCGCCAAGGAAAAGGGCCTGGGGGCCGCGCCGCTGTGGGCGTTGATGCGTACGGCCCGCAACGAGTACCCAGAACTGCGACTTCGCCTCATTGATCTTAGTGAGAAGAAAGATTTGCATAGGGCCTTTGTTCTAGCGCTGATGCTATACGGCGAACTTGAAAGTAGCATCCGAAATAGGCAGCTGCTCGTGCCTCAGATACAACGGGCACGTGTCAAGCAGCGAGAAACATGGGGTCGGCTTCAACAAGGCGCCGTTTAGAACATAGGCGGCGTTGGCGGTATTGACAAGCCGGTAGCTAAGTGGCTGACGAGCGCTCACCACGCCCATAACTTGGTACTAACGCCGCGCTACGGTATGGAAGCTCCCGGCGCAAAAGCCTTGGGGTAAACTGGCGCAACTCGGCGCTACATCTACGGTTATCGCCTATGAGATTAGCGACCTCGAGAGTCTAAGGTAACTCATGGCAGTGTTTAGTATCGGAAGGCCGCTGCGTGGTGTGATCCACGTCGTTGGTATTGTTAACAATAGTGTGTTCTCTCAACTATGACGCCGGAGCGATGCGCCACAGTCTTTGCGCCTAAGGTGGGTGGCTGTTGGCATCTGCATTAGCTAACTCGAGATATGGATCCGAACCTCTTTACGATGTTCTCGTTCATTTCGGGCCTCTTGGGAATGCCGGGTCTAGGCAATCATGCAGCCGCCAACACCTTCCTTAATCTGCTCGCTCACCTACGCCGTGGCCAGGGTCTGCCGACCACTTCTGTTGCATACAGTGTCTAGGGAGACACTATGGCGACCGGGCTGACGAGCAAAAGTACCCTTATTCACCCGGCTGAATTTGGCCTCGATTCGCTCATACCTGGAGACGGCCGAAATTTGCTCGAGGAGGCGGTGCTTAGTGGCCGTGCGCTTACTGTTGCCGCAACACTCGATACAAAACGGCTCCGCAACTGCTTGTTGGAGGAAGGGGAGGAGAACGGCGAGATACCACGGTTCTATCATACGCTGTTGCAACAACACGGTAGCAGCAGCAGCAGCAGCAGCAGCAGCAGCCGCCGCAACAGCACGCAACAAGAGGAACGAGGTTCCCATCTACGTGAGCGCTGGCGGAGCGGCTCCCGAGAAGCACGCCGTTATCGTATCCGCCTTTGTGCCCGGTTGTCCCTTTACTCCTGCCGAGCGCATTGTCTCCGCTCACATCTCATGATTGTACCTGCGGTACTTTGCATCTCCATCATCTTTTGAAGGCAATTGAGATATATGATCATTGCGAACAGGGCATTGCTCAGAAGCACTGTCATGCAAACTAGTGTTAGCAAATGTCTCCATGGAGTCAAATGACCGTTACAAGACTGCATTAAGAACATCACCGATCAGAAACACGGAGAAACTCATTGATTGGGTTTATCACTCACAGTGATCTATGTAAGGCAACCTTTTGTAACATCATAAATGCGCAAGGATATAAACGGGAAAAGAGACGATGATCGTACCTCGTGTCCCTGTATGTTCGAGCCCGGAAACGAATGGCGCGTCCTGTGAGCCCATTGTTAAGCGATGATGCTATCGACAGTCAAGGGGTGTCATGGTGTTTTACCAGTCCATCTAGCCTTGTTCGCATAAGAATCCCTATCGCGACACCTCTCTACCGCAGCTTGTGCTTTCACCGCTTGTTCAACCGCTCGTTTGGCTCCCACCTTCTGACGATGGTCGTGATAGCGACAGTCACTGTAAATGCTGCCGCAATCCGAATAGTACTTGACCGCATCGCTTCTAGGTAGTCGATATGCAGACGAGAGCGAGTGTAAGAAGGATCAATAAGAATCTTAGATGTTATATGCTACAGGTCATTTATTCTACACGAGTGTCGTATACTTACCGTATATATGACGTAGATGCGCGCTTCCATAGTTGCGAGTAAATGCATAACGCCTAAGATTCGCTCGCGAAGCGAACTCGCATCGTAGTATAAAAGTATACTAACTATTAACTACTATGAAATTCTCGAATACTAGTACTATCCTTACTTAATAGAATGTTTTATTATTAGTAAGCTATTTTTATATACTAAAACTTTTATTATTAAAATTTAAGTTAATATAAACTATAAAGAAGTTAATTAAATAAGGAAGTTAACTACTTAAATACGACCCTTTTATCTTTAAATGTTCTTATTATTAACTATAAGCGCTTTTATACTTAGTAAGCTAGCTTATTTTAAAGCTAATATTTAGGACGTTATTACTATTCTTAAAGAAAAGAAATATACCTTAATTTAAAAAGTAGTTAATATACTTAAGATCCTTTATAATACTCTACGTAATTAAATAGTAGGATATAAATTACGCGCTATAAGGTATAAAATAAAGTAAATCCTCTTAAACGTAAAAGAGAAGATATTAATATAATAAATTATATATCTTATATATACTAGATTCTTTACTTTACTTATATTAGTTATATAAATAGTTAATATTACAAAATCCCGGATCGTAGTATTAGTAGTAATACTACTAATATTACTCGTACTAATAATACTACTTATACTAGACGTTATAGTACTTACTATATATACTAGTATATATAGTAATTACTATATATATTAATAATTCTAGTATATACTAGTATATTTAGCTTATCTTACTAGGTAAATTATTAAGTAAATTGCGCTTTAACTTAGTATTATATATATTTCTATAAGCTCCGAGTAATAACCTTATTTAAAGCGATTTAATAATACGTATTAACTCGTCTATATAAACTAATTCGTTTATTTATATTAAGTTAATTATATATATTAACTCGTCGATATTTATTAAGTTAATAATACGTTACTATTAAGTTACTTAAATTAACTAAGTTATATATTTTAACTTACTAGTATATACTAGCTTATTAGCTTACTTCGACTTACTAATATACGTTAACTTTCCTCGACATAGAATATATAGTATATATAGATTCTAGTAATATATAACGTTAGTATAAGAGCGTAGCCTAGTATATTTATCTTATAATATTTACTTATTTATTAACTTTATTCTTACTTTTATCTTAGCCTTTTTCTTCTTAAGTTAAGGATTTACTAATTACTTTCGAATTACTTTAAAACTATCCTTATTAAACGAGCGATTATCTTTACTTTATAGTATAAGTATAAGTCTATTAACCTTAGCGTAAATATTATATAATTATAAGTATTAGCCTCGTAGTAGTTCTAATATATTTAACGTCCTTTTTTAACTTTTACTTATAAAGTACCTTTATAAGTAAAGGTTACTACCTTTAGCGTATATTCTAACTACCCTCTAGTTTACTATTATCCTTAAGTATTTATAAATAGTTACGTAACGAATAATAGTAGGAAAAATAGTAAACTACTTAATAATTATTATACTATACTTCCTATTATATTAAACTATTATTTAGGGAAATACTTCGCCTTAAGTAAACTCTAAAACCCTTACTCTTATAGTAGCTTTAATTACGTTATTATATCTTAACTTATTAAGTTATTATTCGACTTTATATTATTTAACTTACGGGGTATATTATAGTTTATAGTAACTTTATAATTAGATTTTAATAAAGAAGATAACTATCTCTTATAAAGACTAGCTTTATTTAAATCTTCGCTATTATTAATTTCCTTACTATTCGAGCTCTTCTTAGAAGTTAGTTTAGTAAGTATATTTACTTACTTTTATATGTCTATTATGTTAATAAATTTATTTATATATAAGTCCTTCTTAAGGGTTACTAGTACGACTTTAGTAAGGTAACTTTAAATTAGCTTCTAATTTTTTAAATATTAAGTTAACTAAGTCCTCTATTTTTCCTTAAATAGTTTTACTACCTCGTTTAAGTTAAAGTCTAAATACATCGACTTACTAGTCTTATTAAATTTATATATTTTAGTAACTTAATTATTAAGGAATAACTATAAAGTAATATAAACTAATACTATAAGGAAGGGTAATAGTAGTCGAAACAACTTAGTTATTAACGAATAAATACTAGCTTACTTTACTTTAAAGTATATAAACTAAATACTCTCTATTATTAAATAGTTAGTATACTTCTTAGTTTACGTTTAAATTAACTTTTAGTATTTAATAAAGAATAACGTTAGTATACTTTTCTTGTCCTTATACTTAAATAAGGCGTTTAATATATACTTATAAGCTTATTTCTTTCTAAATATAACGTTATAATATTATAAGTAAACTAGCCTTTTAAGTATAACTTTAATTAAAGTAATAATAGTACTCTTACTCTTATAAATAGCTTCGTAAAGTTAGTATATACTTAGTATTATACTTATTTTATTAGTCTTTTAATATTTTACCTTAAATCTTATACCTTTATATATAGTTACTAAAATACTTTATAGAGAATTAGTCTTTAGCTTTTCGTCTTAGACTCTTACTTACTTACCTTTAACTATCTCGAGAAGTATAACTTTCGCTTATAAAGTAGGAAATATTAACTATTTATAGTATTTATTATATATATAAGTAATAAGTTATATACGTACTTTTAAGTATATTTTATACTAGTTTAGTAGTATTACTTATCCTTTCCTTATATTTATACTATAGTATTTTAGTTAGTCTAGTATACTACTATCTTATAAGCTACTTACTTAACTACTAAAGTATAAAGAACTAATATCGATTACGTTAATACTAGCGCCTATTATACTTACGTCTTATTTTCTTTTTTAACTAGAAGGTATTTCTTTAGAAAACGTAAATAATAGCGCTATTATTAATAGTATATTTACTTACTTCCTCTTATATTACCTTAAAAAGACTAAAGATATATAACTAGTCTCTACTTTTATTAATATTATTAGGCGTAATATTAGCGTATATTTATTAGATATAACGTGTTTTATTACCGAGTAGTTTACTATTACTAAGTAGTTCGCCCTTACTAATATCGCGACTATTATAAACTATTATAATAATACCTTTATAATATAATGCGTAATTAACTTATAATAAAGGTATATTATACCTTACTATTAAGGCTACTTAAGTAACTCCTCTTAATAGCTAAAGACACGCGTTTAAGGTATTTAACGTCCCTCGAATAACTCTAAAACGACGACGTAATAGAAAGCTTATATAACGCGACTATAAGCAACTTAAAGAAGCTATAAAAGATAAAGGAAGAAGCGATAATAGTACGTATACTCGAGCTAGACTCGCGAGGAATAAGTACTATAAAGACTATAATAGAAGAAATAGCTAATAATTTACTAACTACGCGTAGTAAAGGGCCTATTAGTAAGTACTAAGTAGATAGGTTTAAGACGTATATTAAGGAAGTTAAGCTTCGACGTAGTTATTTATATAATTATTAGTAAGTCTTAAACGAAGACGTACGCGTTATAACGCTCTAGTTCGAGCTAATTAAGAAGATAAAGAAAAAGTATAATATCCTAAATAAAGATATATATAACTTTAATAAGATAGGCTTTATAATAAGTATAATTAACGCTTAAATAGTCTTTATAAGCTCTAAGAAACGAAGTAATTCTAAAAGGTATAACTAAGTAACTAAGAGTAAGTTATAATTATCTAAGGTATTTACGCTACTAGGTAGGCTATCTTACCCTTTATTATCTTTAGTAGTAAGGTCCTTATATCGAGCTAGTACGTAGACTTACCTCGCGACTAAGTACTTAAGACTAGCGCTAATAGCTAGACGATAAATAAGCTTACTTTAAAGTAGTTAAAGTACTTTAACGCGTATATAAAGGCGCGTTAAGTAAGTATATACCGCCTACTAATTATAGATAGTTACGAGAGTTATAATAGTTACGACTTTTATAACTACTATAAAGAATAAAAGATTATTATTCTTTATATATCCTTATACTTATTATACTTATTATAGCCGCTTAATATAGGCTATTTTACCCTTAAAGTAAGTATATAATACGGAGATTAATAGTTAGTTATAGTACTCTACTACGTAAGTTAAAAAGAAGCCTTCCTACTAGCCTTTTGTATTACTTTCGATAAGGTAATTATAAAGGATAATATCTAGGTAAGCTTTAAAGGCGCTAGTTTAGTTCTCTATAACTTAGAGTAAGTACTATTAAAGCTTAACGTAGTACTTTATACGCCGATACTCGCACTATTAAAAGTTACCTTATAGGAGTCTAAAATACTAGCTAATCTAAAGGAAATAAAGGCGTAAATAACGCTAGTTTATAAGCGTATATAACTATATAAGAATTCGCCTATTTCGCCTCTTTTATAGGCTATAGATTCGCTTACTAAAGGTATAGTAATTATAAGTTATAAATTAGAGTTATAAATAAGGGAAATTGTAAGTCTTCGAAAGTTAATTAAGGCGTTAATAGAGTAGCGTAGTTGTAAAAGAAAGTATATTTAAATAGAGGAGAGTCTTATAGTAAGTAACGTATAGGATTTAATAGCTAATAAGAATAATAGTAGTAACGAGGGTACTACCTAGCTTATAAAGAGGGTACGTACGTAAAGGTACTATAGATATTATAGTAAGACTAGCTATAATACGCGTACTTATACTATAGAAATAGTAGATTTAGATAATAGCGATACTTCTAAATAGTACTATAAACTAGAGTATGTTTTTATATAGTATTATAGTATAAAGGTAATAGTTTATAATAGTCGCGATATTAGTAAGGGCGAACTACTTAGTAATAGTA